>CM077673.1:15569240-16146740 GCA_039707655.1 Elymus sibiricus | reverse complement strand
CCGTTCGGCCGGAGTGTTTGCCGTCTGCTGGCTGACGGCAAAGCCTTTGCCGTCCGCCAAGCATGCCTTTGCCGTCTGCTATGGCAGACGGCAAAGAAGCTGATTCCAGTAGTGGTACTTGCATAATAGCTTGTCAAACCGATGTCATCAAATACATGCTGCATAGGCCAATTCTTAGTGGTAGAATTGGCAAGTGGTCTTATGCTTTAATTGAATATGATTTGGCTTATGAATCTCTAAAATCCATGAAAGGCCAAATTGTTGCTGATTTTATTGTTGAACATCGGATTGATGACAAGCATGATATTGATATAAACCTTGTCTCGTTAGTACCATGGAGATTATATTTTGATGGTTCAGTTTGTAGCAATGGCCAAGGTGTTGGTATTGTTTATATATCTCCTCATGGTGCTATTTTTGAAGCCTCATGCCGCTTAGAATATTTTTGCACAAATAATCAAGCCGAATATGAGGCATTGTTATTCGGCCTGGAGATGTTACTTGCTATAGGTGCTACACATGTTGAGGCTTTTGGTGATTCGTTATTAGTAGTGCAGCAAGTGTCCAAAGTCTTTCAATGTTTAGACGAATCACTTAATGTTTATCTTGATAAGTGTCTAGATACAATTTCTACTTTGGATTATTTTAGCATTGCTCATATATCTAGACATGACAATTGGAGAGCAAATCAGTTGGCACAGCAAGCATCCGGTTATCATGTTGATCATGGCATGTTTCATATTTCTTAGAAGCCGATGTCTTGTCTTGTTAATATGGGAGAGGCCGAACCAGAGCCCACTGATTCGGCCACTAACAAAAAATCTAGTGCAGGTGAAAATCATGACTGGAGGAAGCCCATTATGGATTACTTGCGTGATCCAAGTGAAAGGGTGGACAGGACTGTTCGGCGTATGGCTTTCAAATATACAATAAGAGATGGTGGTCTTTATCGCCGAACGGTTGAAGATGTTCTTTTGAAATGTTTGGACGAGGACCAAGCAAGAATTGCTATGGGAGAGGTACATGAAAGCATTTGTGGTACTCATCAGTCGGGTCCCAAGATGAAGTGGTTATTACGACGTGCTGGATTTTATTGGCCGACTATGATCAATGATTGCTTCAGATATTATAAAGGGTGTGAAGCTTGTCAAAAATTTGGTGATATTCAATTAGCTCCTGCTGCTATGTTACATCCTATTATCAAGCCGTGGCCTTTTAGAGGATGGGGTTTAGATTTCATTGGGCAAATTCATCCATCTTCCTCGAAGGGGCATCGGTTCGTGTTGGTGGCAACCGATTATTTCACCAAATGGTCTGAAGCAGTACCTCTCAAGAACATGACACATACGGAGGTAATTCAATTCATAACTGAGCACATTATTCATAGATTCGGCGTTCCTCAGACATTGACTACAGATCAAGGTTCATCTTTCATGTCACATCAAGTTAGAGAATTTGCCGAATCATATAACATAAAGTTGCTCAATTCATCTCCGTATTATGCCCAAGCTAATGGACAAGCTGAATCTAGCAATAAGATATTGATCAAGCTCATAAAAAAGAAGATTGAGGATAATCCAAGAAAATGGCATGAGTTATTGTCTGAAGCTTTATGGGCACATAGAATCTCAAGGCATGGTGCTACAAAGGTAACTCCGTATGAGCTAGTATACGGTCAAGAGGCTGTTTTACCAGTGGAAGTGAATTTGATTGCTTTGAGAATAGCCAAACAGAATGATTTATCGGCAGTGGACTTTTACAATTTGATGATGGACAACATTGATGAAGTTGCCGATAAACGTTTGGTTGCTCTGAAGGCTATAGAGAGGGACAAGCTGAGGGTAGCAAGAGCTTACAATAAAAAGGTCAAGTTGAAGAATTTTCAGGTTGGCAATCTTGTGTGGAAAGTGATTCTGCCGATTGGTTCTAGAGATAGAAAATTCGGGAAGTGGTCTCCAAACTGGGAAGGTCCTTTTAGGATTGCAAGGGTAGTTCCTGGAAATTCATATTTGGTGGAATCCATGCAAGGAGTATTATTACCTCGAGCTCTCAATGGCAGATATCTGAAAAAGTACCACCCGAGTGTGTGGCAAGAAGCCAGATTAGGCAATGGCCGATATATGATTATCGCCCTTAGCATAAACATGACCGATACATAATTATCGCCCTGAGAAATATGAATGGCCGATGGAGTGTTGACATCGTCCTTAGAACAAACATGGTGCAAATTATTTTTCGGCATGCAAGCTTTGCCGAAAAACAGGGGGGCATGTGTTGACACCTGATTTTGGCACAATACAAAATGCAATAGAGATGACCTCAAATGACAAGATATTCTACGTGAGAAACTTCACATTGCCGAGTGGAACAACTTTGATGTTTGGACCATAATCATTCGGCATCATATCAAAGACCAAAACTACACTCGGATTGTCATGTTTAGGTGTTCTGAGTGCTTTTTGGTCGATTACGCCTCCAAGACAATCTCGGATGAAGGAATGCTCTACATGAATTATCTTCGTCTCGTCGAATCGGTTGATTTTCATATAAAAATCGTCTCAAACCGGGTTCGTATGCAAAAGTTAGAGCTATTTGAATGCAGCCCTGTCAAGAGGCAAAATACGGCGCGCCCCATCAGACACATGTCTGATGGGTGTCTGATGCAATGCCTGAGCAATTAGGCCTTCAAGATGGCCTCGGATCGAAAAACGTTCAACATGAAAGTTGTTCGTCTCGTCGAAACGGTCAAAATTGCTTTTGGGCACATTTTCATGCGAGGTCGTTTACTGCCTCAAAAACCTTGCCGGAAGGTGCAGCCAGAAAATTTGCCGGGAAAGCTTGCCGTGGTGAACAGTAACCTTGCCGCGGCGAACAGTGAACAGTAACCTTGCCACGTGAACAGTAACTTTGCCGCGGTGAACGGTAACCTTGCCGCGGTGAACAGTGAACAGCACCTTGCCGTGGTGAACAGTAACCTTGCCGTGGGAAAAGCTTGTCGCGGTGAACAGTAACCTTGCCGGGGGAAAAGCTTGCCGCAGTGAACGGTAACCTTGCCGCGGTGAACAGTAACCTTGCCGGGTAAAAGCTTGCCGGAGTGAACAGTAACCTTGCCATGATGAACAGTAACCTTGCCGCGTGAACAGTAACCTTGCCCGCGTGAACAGTACCTTGCCTCCGTGAACAGGCCGGGGGAAAGCTTGCCGTCGTGAACAGTAAAAACTGTCAAGGCCAATCCGACCAGATGCTGAAGATGGGCTCAAATACTTATCTAGATGGCCTCGGATCAAAAAGTGTTCAACACAAAAGTTGTTCGTCTCGTCGAAACGGTTAAAATTGCTTTTGAGCTCATTTTCATCCGAGGTCGTTTACTACCACAAAAGGAACCCGCAAGGTGCAGAAAGTTTGCCGGGCCAAGGGATTGCCGGGTAAAGATCTTGCCGCGAGAAAAGAAGATGGCCTCGGATGAAAAAGTGTTCAACATGAAAGTTGTTTGTCTCGTCGAAACGGTCAACTTTGCTTTTGGAGTCATCGTCATCCGACGTAGTATATGACCTGCAAAGACGATACAAGAGTCGGACGGTCCAGTCAGCTATATGAACGAGTCCGACTCGAAATTAAGGATGACCCCGTGGAGTATTCAAGATGGCCTTATTTGGAAAAGTGATCAACATACGGATTGTTGGCCTCGTCAAAGCGCACAAAATTGGTATTTGAACCGTCTCCATCGGAAGTCATATGCAGATTCCACGGCCCACGCAAGGAGCAAGGCAGAAGATTGGACCAGATTCGGGCTGAATCCGAGTGGGACCAGAACTAGGACTCTAGGACGTGAATTGATGTAATTTTCTTGTAAGGAAAGCCTAGGTGAATCCTTTGCTTGTACGGGAAGTCCAGCCGCCTCTTATATATGTTGGGGGTGATGGCCGATTGAAACAACACACAATCGAACAATCATTATACTACTTTTTCATCTACGTTTTATCTTTCCATCGTTTTTCTCTCTCGTTCTTCGTCGTTCTTCGTGTTGGAGACCTGCGAGTACAGAGGCTCTAGGGGCGAGCGAATCGACCTAGGGCAGCCCATTGTTGCCGCACTCCCTGACGGGGTCCCTCCCGGGCGTGCGGGGCTTCGGGTCTTCAAAAGCGTCTGCCGGCTGTCCTGCGTATCGCGCTGCCGGTCGGACCTCCTTCGACGTGAGCTGCGGTGCATCACCCCCGGCGTCGAGGGTACACGGTGA
Organism: Elymus sibiricus; assembly: GCA_039707655.1. NCBI lineage: Eukaryota > Viridiplantae > Streptophyta > Magnoliopsida > Poales > Poaceae > Elymus > Elymus sibiricus. Next base: position 16,142,503 of record CM077673.1, on the reverse strand, counting down.
CGTGTTCGTGTGTCAACAGGACTTCATCTCGCCACACCGACCGTGCAGCGTCGCCACTTCGGCAAGCCGAACTCTTCCTTCAGGCACCTCGGCGCCCAGGCCATATTCCTTTACTTATTTGCTTCACTTAAATTAATTAAGTAGAAGATTTTTTTATATATATATATTATTATCTTTCTTTGTTATTACTTTTGGCTTGCACTATTTTATGAGTGCAGGAAATCGACTTCGACTGCCGTCACACAGTCACCCCGACGTCACCTTGCCGACCTACTCCACCACCTCGGCTGGACCAAGGGCTTCGCCTCGCCACATCGGCCGAGCCGTGACACTACTTCGGAGTGCCGAACTCCTCGTTTGGTCACCTCGGGACGGGCTTGGGGGCTGGGACCTCGGTCATGCCGAAGACTACACACCGGATCTGTCAAAGTTCGATGGGCGTCCTCATCCCGCCACAAGCCCGGATCGCGTCATCGACACCGAGCACATTCACCAGCTAATTCGCTCTCATGCTCAAAAACTTTCAGTTTTAAATTTTGTTCGGTTCGACCAAGCATTATACTTTTTTTTAACAAAAAGTTTTTTGCGAAAACTTTCTTTGTCAAAACTTTGTTTGTTACAAACAAATTCAAATACCCCGTTTACTTGGGGGCTTCCGTTATGAAGCCATTCCTCTTGCATATGATTATTAATGTATCGCACCCTTCCTTGTTCGTGTTTACGCCAATATATGCATCATGTTGACTTAAGTGTTCCGCAAAGCTGGGTTGCCTTGCTCCTGTGATTACCCCTACGTTCCCGATTGTTCGGCTAGGGAGTAAAGGGAGCACCTCTGCGATTGTTACGATCGGGTCATCCGAACTCGTACCTCAGACGGGTGAAGCCGAAAGCTAGCGCTCTTACTGTTTTCAACTATGGTCAGCCACGACGGAAGACAAGCATACATAAATCTATTGCACACCCCTCATGGTAATCATGAGAACCCAAAGAAAGGAACCGTTGGCGGAACTATTTTCTTTGAAGATGCTTCTTACTATAAAAAGTAATATAGCATAAGTTCCCTGGGCACGCTTTGTCTGTTATAGCCTAATGGCCTGATTGCCTGGTTATTCGAAACACCTCCGATATCCTCGGATGGCGTAGTAGATAACACTTTTCGGCCCTTGGCCGAAGAGGGAGAAGCCGACGGTCGGTTAAGACGCGTTTAAAGTTCGGGCGAACACATATATGATATAAGTACTTCGGTACATACAATCATTATACATAAAATTCTTTTACCCAAGTCACTTAGGGGCTCTTAAATTTATATGAGCCGTTCTTTTTTTTAATAAATGTGTTTTCTTCTTCGTCATTGCAAAGTCTTTATCTACTACTCCTTTTTCCAATGCGAGTGTGTGGTCAATAGCCGGATAGCCTGGTTTCTTTCTAAAGCCGTTCGAGTTTAGTTCGCTAAACAGGCCTCGGAGAAACACTCCGCCTTCGGGATATGGAGGTTGAAGCGAAAGGTTGACCCGCTTGGAGTCCGGAGATCGGATGTATCATGTTAAAACACGACCGAAGCACACATTACATTTTAGACCAATTTCGGATTGGCACTGTTTTATTTTATCTAAACATAAAGTTTTTTGCATAAATTTTTGTTTTTTCTGAGCATAACTCTCGCAGTACACTTTTAAAGCATCGGCAATATCAACGGGGGGCTGCGACAAGAGCCGAACCCACCAAAAGCCAAGGCACTCCGAGGAGTCCTCGGCAAAACGTTCTCGGATATTGCTTTATATGCAGCAGTTTCGAATTGTGTCTTCGGTCAATAGTTGGGTTGCCCGGCTCCTGTGCTTGCCTCCTATGTTCCGCTTTGTTCGGCTAGGAGTGCAAAGGGAGAACCACTGCGATTGTACTTCCGGTTTAACTGGTCAAGTACCTCAGTGGAGAAAGCCGAAGACTGACTGTCACAATAAGCATAAACTGGTAGGCGATCCGATGACCGTATTAGATAACGAGCCTTTCATAAAATTGGCCAGAGTATTAACGGCTTGACCTCGGCTGACGCCGAACACTAACCGGGGGCTAGTAACTGGCTTCCCAAACTTTAAGCTCCCATGACAAAGTGAAAGTTATAAAGCCTAGATATCTGATTGCTTCGTTTCCGCTAACACAACCGCCTCCGGGCACCGAGACGTCGGCTAAGGGTTGTCTTGTTACTGCGGAAACACCCTGCGTAGCATCTACAAAGGGGTAGAAGCCGACGATGGGCCACTCTCAAATGATAAACGGTCACAAAGGAGTCAAACTCGCATATAGCATAAAAGCATTTGTATTCAATATACGAATGCTTCCTTTCGTAATCATCGTTATAAAGCCATAAATATGCATCAATTTGACTTCAGATTTTGGCCAAGCTAGGTTGCCTGGCTCCTGTGCTTACCCCTATGTTCCCGATTGTTCGGCTATGCGGTAAAGGGAGCACCTCTGTGATTGTTACTACCGGGTCATCCGGGTTAGTACCTCAGACTGGGTGAAGCCGAAAGCTAGCCATCTTAAAGGATATAATTGGTTGGCAACGATGGAAGTGAAAATTTCGGTTCATTATGGACCACAGAGTTCGGGAACTTTCCCCCAACTAAATCCTCAATATTTTCCTCCCACATTGATTGGAGATGAGGTTTCATAATCATGGTCAGCATGACAACCCAAAGAAAGGAACCGATAGCGGGACTATTTTCTTTGGAAGATGTTTCTTACGTTAAATAATAATATAACATATCTCTCCGCGTACCTTTGTTTATAAAACCGTATGGTCGGATTGCCTTGTTTGCCATAAATCTTTGCCCTCATACAGGCTTTATAAAGTAGGACAAACACTCCTCGGCTACTGGCCGAGGAGGTTGAAGCCGATGGTCGGTCGACAAAGTTTTGTATAATGCGGATCCGAGCATTAATGATGTAAAGTACTTGGATACATAGAATCATTACACGTAAATTGTGATTAAAGTCAATTTACTCCGGATATCGATCCTTAATTCGGCCACCCGTGCCCACATTAAGTCTCGGGGGCTACTGGGCTTCGCGCTTATCATTTACAAATATTAAAGGGGCACATCGATCCCCTGATCTGGTGTTGCCACCCGACCAGTGGCTCGGGGGCTACTGCATTGCCTATTCAATGCAGAAAATTCAAAATGCTCAGTGTTCGGCTTGACCGAGCTATGGGCAAACGTGTCTTCGGACAACAATAGGTACCATCTGGACCTATCCGGCATCAAGCTAATATATTATGGCAAGTTCTCAAGACCCTCTCTCAAGGGCCCGCTTGCCGATCACTATTTCCTCTAATATATTACAAAGCGTTTCTATTCCTAAGTATGCTGCAGAGCTAGGAGTTGATCCTCAGGCCGATTTTGTGAATCGACCTGAGTCTCAGGGGCTACTGGGACCAGCGGTTTTATGTTTTCCTTCAGGCGCATCTCGGGTTATAGACCGACACACACCTTGAGGGCTACTGGCTATATATCTCGGCAAAGAATAAATTGCACCAATCAAGAATATCCACAAAAAATCAGCCCGCGGTCGAGGTAGTGCACCACCTCGGAAGCAGTCCGGCATAAAGCTCGGGCGCAAGTGGCTGGCTCCATAGAGGGCATTTCCGGCATTAAGCTCGGCTGAATTCGTTCAATCTTTTAAAGACCGAGGTAGTTTATGACACCTCAGACGCTGATCATCGTTGGAGCTCGAATGCAGTCCGGCGTTGGAGCTCGGAAGCAGTCCGGCATAAAGCTCAAGATCGGAGACGCCTCAGTAGCAGTCCGGCATAAGGCTCGGATGTGAATGGCTGGCTCCATAAAAGACTATTCCGGCATTTAAGCTCGGATGAAGTCCTTCAAATTTTCAGAGACCGAGGTAATCTATGACACCTCGGATACAGTTCGGTGTTGGAGCTCGAACACAGTCCGGCGTTGGAGCTCTGACACAGTCCGGCGTTGGGGCTCGGCTGCAAAAAGATACCTCGGATACAGTCCGGCGTTGGAGCTCGGCTGTAAAAAGACACCTCGGATGCAGTTCGGCGTTGGAGCTCGGACGCAAGGGAACACCGCCACACGGGAAACACTTCGACCCCGAAGTATGGCGTAAACATTACAAGGCATTGATAAAGGCCGATAACTTAAAGGGGCTCCTTGGATGCCCGACTTGTGAACTCTTCGGATTCACCTCGGCGATCCTCAAGATTAGTGATGGGAATATTTATTGAACCAGTTTTCAAGACCGACGGCCGAAGACGAAGAACTGTTCGGAAGAACCGAGGAGCGTCCCTAACTTGAAGACCGGTTCAGGGGGCTACTGACAGTGTCCTGGACTAGGGGGTACTCACCACGTCGTCTCCCGACCAGTGGGTCGGGCCAAGGACCCCCAGGACGATTCACTAATGGGCCACTTCGGGCAGCCCATGCCGAATACAAGGAGGATTCCACAAGACTTGGCGCACAAGACAAGGACTTCTCTAAACCCTAGGCCTACGGTGCATATATAAACCGAGGCCAGGCTAGTCAATAGATCATTATATGACATCTCATAATCTCGTGGTAGATACATGTACTCTGTACTATCCCCCATATCAATACAATCAAAAGCAGGACGTAGGGTATTGTGACGCCCCCGATTTCGACCGTACGCTAAACATACACGCAATGCGTACGACCAAGATTAGGGACTCACTAATTGATATCACAACAAAACACTAGACACAAATTAAAGTCATACAGCTTCATATTACAAGCCAGGGTCCTCGAGGGCTCGAATACAAAGCTCGACAAGCACGAGTCAGCGGAAGCAAATAATATCTGAGTACAGACATAAGTTAGACAAGTTTTGCCTTAAGAAGGCTAGCACAAACATAAGCAGCGGATCGAAAGAGGCGAGGCCTCCTGCCTGGGAACCTCCTAACTACCCCTGAGCGTCGACACTCTCCACTCAGTAGTAGGCTCCAGCGGTGGTGTAGTAGTCGCCTCCGGCGTACTCCATCTCCTGGGCTCCGTCGTCTGAACGCGGAATCGTATCGAGGGGGAAAGAGATAGCAAAGCAGCGGTGAGTACTCATCCAAAGTACTCGCAAGACTGACATCAGAACTATGCTAAGTATGCATCAGTATCAAGGAATGGGGTTATATCTGGACTGACTGCAGAAAGCAAGAATGAGGGGGAAGGCCTAGTCCTATCGAAGACTAGCATCTTCAGCATCTTGCAGCATTAGAAGAGAATAGACTGGTATCACATATATAGTCATATTATTGTAGCAATTTTATTAAGTAACCACGCCCAGAGATTCTTCCTCGACTCCCTGCGAGGAAGCAATCTCGGAGCCACATTCATTTCAAATTAAATCACAATTATAGTTGTATAAGGTCAAGGTACAACTCCAAGTCGTCCTGTTACCGTGGACACGGCTATTCGAATAGATTGTTCATCCCTGCAGGGGTGCACCGCATTTCCAACACGCCTGATCACCTCCGGCCGGACACACTTTCCTGGGTCATGCCCGGCCTCGGGATAGCAGCACGTCGTCGCCCCACCTAGGCTCAACGAAGAGGCCAGCCCGCCGGTCTAAATCCTAAGCACAAAGGGGTCGTGGGCCCACTTGCCCTCTGCGCTCCTGCACGATGCGTGGGCAGCCGGAAGCAGACCTAGTACACTCCAGTCCAAGAGCTGCACCGTCCAGTCCAATCCGGCGCGCGCCGCTCCATTGCTGACGTCCGAAGAGCTTCGGCTGATACAACGACGCTGAGTACCCATAACTTCTCCCACGCGATGGTTTGGTGCGTAAAAAGGCCAACGACCCAACTCAGATCAAATACCCAACCCATTAGCATTTTATTAATGCGGGGCAATCGCGACCCATAAAGTGCGGTCCCGTCACCCCGTATCGAGGATGTGTGGCAAGGGCCTCTCCTGCCCGTCCACGCCTCAACATAACCTTTTGGATGCCTTACCGGCGCATCCCACCACATCTTTCACAGGGGTACCCTTGGGGCCGACCCGTCTCAAGACTGTCGGGAACTCAGGTCCACCTCAACCAGGGTGGTACCGCCTGTCCCTCCAGTCCCGTCTTTCACATATAAACAAAATCAAGTTGAAGTAACTGTGTGTTTATACACCAAGTGGATATCCGAGGAATCACCTTCGATGGATCCCACTCGAGGTATGTGTATGACAAGAGTCGCTATCGATAAATGGGAAGGAGGAATCACCCTCGATACCCACGACCGATTAGCTACGCTACAGAATTAACATCGGGAGTGCTAAGTGAGGTATCACCCTCGGCACTCGATAGTAGCTCTGCAGTGCCATACTTAAGGGGTGTGCGGTGATGTGAGGGGCCTGGCTCGTCGGTCGGTTGACCGAGTCTTCGAGTCGTCGATGAAGAAGCAGGGGCAACTGGGACTAAGGGGGTCACGGGGGATTCATTGATCAACCTATACTAAGCAGTTGGTATGATTGCAGGTATAGTAACAGTTTATCAAAACAGGCTATGCATCAGAATAGGAGCTAACTAATACAGTAGCAAAAATCTAATGCACGAATAAGAGTGAAAGGAATAGGCGATATCGGAATGCTCAAGGGGGGGTTGCTTGCCTTGCTGCTCTGCGGCAAAGGACTGATCGTCAACGGTGTAGTCGTACCCGGCAGCACCGTCGGTCTCGGGGTCTAGCGGAGAGAAGAGGGGGGAAGAAACAATAAATATAAAGCACAGATGCAACACGATGCATGACATGGCAATATGCAGGGCTAGGCATGCACTAACGCAGTACTACACGTCGCAGACGGGCCGAAAGAATATCTGACGATATTTCCCGGGTCTCGGGCTACTACCGGACAGACGAAATCGATGGAAAAGTTCCATGTTCGCTGTGCTAGGAGCACGTGACAGACTAACGGACAGCGTATTCGGATTCGTGTAATTTTTCTAAGCAACTTTCATGTTCAAAACTTTTTCATCCGGACTACGGTTTATTTTATATTAATTTTTAAAGTTTTACTAGTATTCTGGAATAAAACAGATTAAATTTAATTCGAAAATAGAATTATGACATCAGCATGACATCATGCTGATGTCAGCAGTCAACAGTGCTGTTGACCTGGTCAAACTGACTGCTGGGTCCCACCTGTCATCCTCACAGATTAATTAAAGTTTAATTAATATTAATCAGGGTTAATTAATGGGTGGGACCCACCTGTCATTCACTGACTAATTTAATTAATTAACAGGATTAATTAAAACAAGTTAATTAATGAACAGAGTGGTTAATTAATTTAATTAATCTTAATTAAACTAATAAATTATTTAATTAACTAATTAATTATTTTAATAATTAATAACTTTAACTAATTATTATTTATTTATTTTTATTTACTTATTTATTTTTTTATCTTTATTTTTATTATATATATTTTATTTTATTTTAAAACGTCCTGGGGGTGGGCCCCCGTCGTCAGAGACAGTGGGGGGGCAGGCCCACATGTCAGTGGGGTTAGTGGGGGGCCAAATCCCCCACTAACAGAGCCGGTTAGGGGAGGGCCACGGGCCACCGGCAGCTCGTCGCCGGCGGGGCCGGCGCCGGTGGCCAGGGCGCCGTGACGGCGGAGCGGTGAGCGAGGCTTGCGGCGAGGAGGGGGCGAGCCGAGGCGGCGGCGGCGCGGCGCGGCGGCAGCAGCAGCGGCCGGAGGCGGGCGCAGGGGCGAGCGGGGCGCGGCCGGGGCAAGAGGGGTAGGGCGCGGGGCGTGGCCGGCGCGAGGCCGCAGCGGCAGCGGCGACGCGCGGCGCGCGCGGTGGTGCGGGCGACGGTGAGCGCGGGCCGCGGGCGCGGCCGAAGCGAGGGGAAGAGGGGGGACGGGAGGAGCCTGGGAGGGCTCACCGCGGAGGATGGAGCGGCGGTGGCAGCGTGCTCGAGGAGGGGGAGGAGGTGCGGCGGCCGGCGGCGACGGCGTGGGGGAGGGCCGGCGAGGAGTGGGACGGTGAGGGAGGTCCGGGGCGTCGCGGGAGGGGGGGACGCGGGGGCGCCAGGTGGCGCTTGGTGGCGTCGGCGGCGGTGGAGCGGCGCGGGGGCGACGGTGAGGCGACGCGGCGGGACGGCGCCTGGGCGAGGTGGCGGCGGCCCCGATCCAAATCTGGATCGGGGGGGAGAGGGGGAGGAGCGAGGTGGGGGGCGACGGGGAGAGTGGGGCGGTTGGGAGCTGCGGTGGGGGTCGGGGTTTGACCTAGCAGCCTCGGGTTGGGCCAGTTAGGTGGGCCGGCCCAGGTTGGGCCTCGGCCCAGGGGGGGTTTCCTTTTCTGATTTTTTTTGTTTGTTTTCTTTTTATTTGCTTTGTTTTTCTTTTATTAGTTTTCTCAGTTTTAATTATTTCAGTTATAGTTTAGTTTCTGTAAAACAGGTGACCCGGCCCAATATTACAATTGTAATATTTGGTAGTTCCACAAAAAGTTTGATGACTTTTAGAATTGTTTTGAAAACTGCCAAAACCAAAAGGTATATTATTAATTGATTTGGGCATCTGTTAAAACAGATTTGAGGCTCAAACTCTTGCAAACATTGCGGGTTGTATTTTTAGAAATGGCTTGGGAATATAAGAAACATATTCATGATTTTTAATTTGAAGTTTGCAAAACTTTTAAAGACACCTTTGAAATGAATTTTGAATTGCGAGTGATTTGAATCAGGGTTGCTTCCAACAGTGACCATAACTGGATTTGCAAAAAGATTAAGCTTGATCAAGGCCATTACCGTAACTTAATTACAAGGATTACTGTAGTCAAAATCCAGGGTGTCACAGGTATTATCTCTTCAAGAGAGCCCGAACCTGGGTAAAATCCGGTGTCCATGTTACCATCGCTCCAAGACGCCTAGCTTAGGACCCCTACTACGAGATATGCCGGATTTGACACCGACAGGGAGCGCAATGAAGGGTCGGATCCATACCCTAACTTGGCGACGGATCCGCTACGGCGGCTACGGGGGTGACGATTCCGTCGGCGGCGGCGATTCCCAGCGGCGGAGACGCACGGGGAAGCAAAGGCGACGACCAGGGGTCACGAGTCGGCAGCGTAGGGTTTTGGAGGGGGCGACGGTTTGAAGGAATTTTCAAAGGTCGGGTCCGCCTCTTATATACCCTCGGCTGTCGGCGACACCGATTCTAAATTTTCGGTGTCACCGAGTTCCTCAACTGTCAGCTGACAGGGAAACTCGGTGTAACCGAGAATATGGAATCGGTAGTACCGAGATTGAAAACCAGATCAACCCTAGGCATTCGGTGAGACCGAGAATTTTGGGTTGGTTCCACCGAGATGCACTTGGGAGGTTTTAATGGTCAGTCCTTTGTCGATACGGAACTCCGAGTGCTCCACACACAGAGGGATCGAAAAGTACTTGTTCAAATTTTGTGGTGCAGCATGAATGGAATATGAGGTGAGAAAGCATAGATAGCTAGAGAGTGGTCCTAGGCATTCTTGTCCATCCAATTGGCAAAAGATAAATCAAAAACCAAATAGCAACAATTGGATGTCCTCGAATGGGTAAATAAATGCAGACCAACATGCTCACACAATAAGATGTCAAATGAAATCATGGCAAACATGGACATACATACTAGCAGCTAACAAGCACTTTGGCGATGACGAAGTCATCTATATATGAGTATATTGACTTAGGAGCCAAGTAAGAATACTTGATCATAGGTCATACTCATCGTTTAAGCACAAGTGGGGTTACCACTTTTACATAAAGCATTTAATGTTGTCACATTCTAAGAGATGCTTTAACTCAAGTCTTAGAGTAAAGCTCCCCCTTGATGTGACATCCCCCCATAGGAGGGATAAACTAACCTTGGGTTTTGTCGATGAAGACTTCATGTTGGTGAGGTAGTGATGGATGCTCAAGGTTGATGAAGATCACCAAGAGTTGGGAGCATCCTTCTTATTTCCTTACTCTTCTCACCTACATGGGTTAGTCCCAACACACAAGATACAAATACAAGGATATCTATGGACATGGAGTGCAAAGCATGTGTGATGATGTCCATTGATTTGTTGATTACCTTGTCCCTTTCTTACCTTTGAGGGAATGTGTGACTCCTTGAACTATTGCATAGAGTTGATGTTGATTGCAAATAGTTCTTGCCAATAATGAATGTGAGTGAATTTCATTGGCGGAGTCACCCCTCAAGAACTTTCTAGTTCTTCTTCTTAGGGACCCACATCAACTTGATGGGGATCCTTGGTGTTGAAGTAGCCTTTTTAGAAGTTGAGCTAGAAGTAGCCTTGGGAACCCACTCCACCAAAGCTAGGGATTCATCTTCATATGAGTCAATGTCCTCTTGAAGCTTGTTCTTGCCCTTGAGCTTGTGGTCTTGTGGTGGAAGGTCATCTTGAGTGTTTGTTCCCTTGGGAAGAGTATTTTCATACTTCTCCTTTTGAGGAACAAACTTGGGCTTGGGGTATTGACCTTCTTCCCATTCAACTCCATTTGCGTTGAAGTAGCCAATGCCATGGTTCTTCCGGTATCCTCCGTGCTTGCGTATAATTTCCTCAAATTGCTTACACCCGGCAAGACTCTTGTAGATACCTTTCTATATAATTCCTTTCAATAAAGCATTTTCTTGCTCAAGTGTAACTTGGCTAAGAGAATCATCATTAGTGGAATCAATAGAACTACTAGAAGCAACATCATTGGGTTTAGCATTTTTATTGTTGCTACTAGATGAAGAACCTTTCTTGCCTTTGTTACTAGTTTGTTTAGATTTAACTTGTGGCATGAATGTAGACAAGAGTAGTCGTTTGGCTAGATAATATGAAGTCTTCTTTCGGAGATCGTCAGTGATAGCTTTAAGAAACTCATGCTCTTGCTCCAAGTTGAGCTTCTCGAAGCGTAGCTTCTCATGAGTCCTTACAAGCTCTCTATGATCTTCAAGAGTAGATTCATGAGCTAACTTAAGAGTGTTTAGTTCTTTAGTTAGTTGTTCTATTTTCATCTTATCATCATCAATTGACTTATCTTGACTAGCATGAGAATTATCAAGTTCATTTTGACTAACATTACTAGTTTCATCAAAGAGCAAGTCATCATCACAAAGCAAATCATCTTCATCACTATTGAAAGCAAGATACTCGGGGTGTGATACCTTGGGGCCTTTAGCCATGAAGCAACTTCCGCTCCCTTCATTTGGAGAATCAAATATATCATAGGAGTTGGTAGTCACTAGTGCAAGTCCGGCAACACCTTCATCTTGACTATAGTCGGAGTCGGAGTGATAACTTCTCTCAGAGTTGTTGTCGGAGTCGGAGCCGGAAACCCATTCACCAACATGAGCTTGATGTTTTCTTCTTGTGTAGCTCTTGGTGTACTTGTCCTTCTTCTCCGAATCTCTACTTCTCCTTGAGGGTCTTCGTTCATAACGATCATCTCTACTCCTTCTCTCTCTTGGAGGTGATTCATTCCTTGAGCTTCGTCTTCTAGGTGACTCTTCTCTTCGTTTGTAGGGAGCCGTGCACTCATTGGAGTAGTGTCCGGGCTTCCCACAATTGTAGCAATTGCGGTCACGACTTGACGAACACTTCTCTTCATATCTTGAGTTGGAGCTTCGTTCTTTGCCTCGATCTATTCTTGTAGAACTTGTTGAATTTCTTGACCATGAGGCTTATCTCTTCATTGGTGACAAGGTTATCACTTGAAGTTGCGGGAGCATCACTTGTGGCTTTGTAAGCACCGCTAGACTTGTTGTGAAGCTCTTCTTTGTCTTTGAGTGTCATCTAATGAGCAACAATCCTTCCAATGACTTCCGTAGGCTTGAGATCTTTGTAGTTGGGCATCATTTGGATCAATGTGCACACGGTGTCGTATCTATCATCCAAAGCTCTAAGTATCTTCTTGATGATGAATTTTTTGGTCATTTCTTCGCTTCCTAAGCCGGCAATCTCATTGGTGATGAGAGCTAGCCTAGAGTACATCTCCGTGACTCCTTCACCATCCTTCATCTTGAACTTGTCAAGCTGACTTTGAAGAACATCTAGCTTGGATTCTCTCACGGACTCGGTTCCTTCATGCATATCAACCAAAGTGTCCCAAATCTCTTTTGCATTCTCAAGACGGCTGATTTTGTTGAATTCTTCGGGGCATAGGCAGTTGAAGAGAATGTCACATGCTTGAGCGTTGTATTGCAACATCTTCAATTCATTCGCGGTCGCTTCAAGATCCGGTTCCTTTCCATCACCAAAGAACTCACCTTGCAAGCCAACACGAACAGCAGCCCATATGGCAGGGTTATGACCAAGAATATGCATTTTCATTTTGTGCTTCCAACTAGCTAAATTAGTGCCATCAAAGTACGGACAACTACAGTGATAATTTCCCTCACTAGACACCATACTCTCCTAGGTTGTGAGACCAATGCAATGGAGGCCAAAGCTCTGATACCACTTGTAGGACCGAAAGTATGTCTAGAGGGGGGTGATTAGACTACTTGACCAAATAAAAATCTAGCCTTTCCCAATTTTTAGAATTGGCAGATTTTAGCATTTATAGCAAGTCAAGTACACCCTACACATGCATGTCTAAGAGTATAGCAGCGGAAAGTAACAACAAGCATGAGTAGTAAAGGAAGGGTAGGAAGATCAAACGCAATTTGTATACACGATGATTTTTCCTGTGGTTCCGATAGGTGGTGCTATCGTACGTCCACGTTTATGGAGTCTTCAACCCACGGAGGGTAACGGTCGTGAGAGTCCATGGAGGGCTCCACCCATAAGGGTCCACGAAGTAGCAACCTTGACTATTCGATAACGGCTTCTGTCCACGAAGGACTAGCCTCACTATGGGTAGATCTTCACGAAGTAGGTGATCTCCTTGCCCTTACAAACTTCTTGGTTCAACTCCACAACACGAAGTAGGAGGCTCCCAAGCGACACCTAACCAATCTAGGAGGCACCACCCTCCAAAAGGTAATAGGCTTGGCAATGTCGATGAACTCCTTGCTCTTGTGCTTCAAGATGATAGACTCCTCAACACACAATCACTCTCTCATATATTTGGCTTGGTGAAAGAGATGGGATTGGTGGAAAGCAACTTGGGGAGGCTAGAGATCAAGATTCATATGGTTGGAATGGAATGGCATGATCTCAACACATGAGTAGGTGGCTCTCTCTCAGAACATATGATGGGGCAAGTATGGAATAGTTCTGAGTGCTTCTCTTTCGAGTAGGTGGTGGTGAAGGGGTATATATAGGCATCCCCAAAAATCCAACCGTTACACACAAAATGACCAACTCGGTGACACCGATGTGCTAATCTCGGTGGTACCGAAGTGACCAAAAGGCAGTAACTTTTGAATCTCGGTGAGAACGATATATAAAACTCGGTTGCACCGATAAGGTGACCAACGGTCAGATTGCCCAATCTCGGTGACGCTGATTCAACAAACTCGGTGGTACCGATTTTGTGAAACTGCGTAACAGAAAGTTGGCAACCCAAACTCGGTGGCACCGAAGCAGAATCGGTTGCACCGAAAGGCTAGGGTTTGGCTTAGCTCTGTCTGAATATGGGAATCAGTGGCACCGAGTGGAAAGTGTTGGTTGCAACGATTTTGGATATTTGACTTTGGACAAACTTTTGTGGAAGAGCTTGTGGGTGTTTTTGGTGACTATCACTTGTGCACGTATGTGCATTTTGTTCACCAACAATACCTTACCCCATTTTAATAGTATTGGCTTTCCTATGGACTCAAAGTGATTTCTCACAAAGTAAAATGTAGAGTCCTCTTGCTTGAAGCTTTGCCAATCCATTTCCTTGCATCTTGGGGGTATTTCCACAATCTCCACAACCCTTTTGCCAATCCTATCATTGAACTTTTCCTGAAATATACTTGGTGGAAACATTAGTTCAATGACATATATGTTTTTATTAAGTACCAAAACCACCAAGGGAGCAAATGTGCTTTCACCCACTCCTTCGGGTAGTGAGGCTCTCCCTCGTGACGGGCGCTCTCGTCCTCGTACTCATTGCGGCTACTGCACCAAGGATGGTCACCCCGAATCTGACTGTTTTAAGAAGAAGCGTGATATGCGTAATCGTGAGCACAATTCTTCTTCCGGGACTCGTGCTTCTTCCTCGACGTCGTCTACTGTCTGCTTGACTAAGCAGGATATTGTGAAGCTTAAGCGTCTACTTGCCGCTTCAGGTTCTTCAGCGGGTACTGCAGGATCTGTGACTCGTGCTTCTAGTGCTGAGCAACCACCATCTACATAGCCAGGTGAGTTAGACTGGCTTCAGTTTCCTTCCGCTGCCAACACACTCGCCAGTGCATCTGCCTTCGCTGCTTCAGCCACCAGCTCCTTCTAGCAGTGGCATCATCGACTTGGTCACCTTTGTGGCTCTCGGCTGTCATCTTTAGTTCGTCGTGGTCTTCTAGGGCCTGTCTCAGGAGTGTCTCTTTGCAGTGTCAGGGTTGTAGGCTTGGTAAACAGATTCAGTTACCTTATCCTACTAGTGAGTCGATGTCTCAATGCCCTTTTGACTTAGTGCATTCCGATGTGTGGGGACTGGCTCCCTTCGCTTCAAAAGGGGGCCATCGATACTATATTATTTTCATAGATGATTTCTCACGTTACACTTGGCTTTACTTTATGTCCTCTCGTAGCGAGGTTCTCTCTATTTATAAGCGTTTTGCTGCCATGGTGCACACTCAGTTCTCTACACCTATTCATGTGTTTCGTGCTGATTCTGCTGGCGAGTATATCTCCAAAGTGTTGCGTGGCTTTCTTGCTGAGCAGGGTGCTCTTGCTCAGTTCTCTTGTCCCGGTGCTCACGCTCAAAATGGCGTGGCTGAGCGCAAGCATCGTCACCTTCTTGAGACAGCTCGTGCGATGATGATTGCTGCCTCTCTTCCACCTCATTTTTGGGCTGAGGCTGTCTCCACTGCCACATATCTCATAAAAATTCAACCCTCATCTGCTCTACAGGGAGGTATTCCTCTAGAGCGTCTTTTTGACCATTCTCCTGATTATTCTGCTCTTCGGTCGTTTGGTTGTGTTTGTTATGTTCTCCTTGCCCCCAGAGAACGCACCAAACTAACTGCTCAGTCTGTCGAGTGTTGTTTCTGGGCTACAGTAATGAGCATAAGGGTTATCGATGTTAGGATCCTGTCAGCCGTCGGATGCGTATTTCTAGGGATGTGACATTTGATGAGTCTCGTCCATTCTACCCACGACCATCCTCTTTGACCTTTTTAGTGGAGGATCTCTCTATTCTCACATTTCCTAATACACCTCTTTCCGTGCCTCATATACCTACTCCTCCTTCTCGTCCCACTATTACAGATCCGACACCGTCTTCTCCTATGATTTCTTCTCCTCCCTCATTGCATGACACTCCACCTCCATCACCGATGCCTTCTCCATCTCCATCACCTTCGGAGGTTCCTTCTCATCCCACTTTTCCTTTTCGTTATACCCGTCGTCAACATGTTATGGATGAATCTACTGACATGCCATCTACTTCCAATGCACCGTCTTCCTCATCCCAGCCGACTTATGGTCTTCGGGCTCGGCCTTGCCCTCCTCCTGACCGCTATTCTCCTAGCCGATATGGCCTTTCGGTTGTACTTGAGCCTACCGCTTATCGTGATGTTGTTATTCATCCTAAATGGCAGTTTGCGATGGCAAAGGAGCTTGCCGCTCTTGAGCGCAATGGCACATGGGATTTGGTTTCTCTTCCTCCTCGTGTTCGTCCCATCACTTGTAAGTGGGTCTATAAGATTAAGACTCGCTCGGATGGTTCTCTTGAGCGTTATAAGGCTTGTCTTGTTGCTCGTGGATTTCAGCAGGAGCATGGTCGTGATTATGATGAGACATTTGCTCCTCTGGCCCATATGACCACTGTCCGCACACTTCTTGCCGTGGCCTCTGTTCGTCACTGGTCTGTGTCCCAGCTTGATGTTAAAAATGCCTTTCTTAATGGTGAGTTGCGTGAGGAGGTTTATATGCAGCCACCACCTGGGTATTCAGTTCCCGATGGCATGGCTTGTCGTCTTCGTCGCTCTCTCTATGGCCTTAAGCAAGCCCCTCGCGCTTGGTTTGAGCGTTTTGCCTCTGTGGTCACTGCTGCTAGTTTTTCGTCTAGTGATCATGATCCAGCGTTGTTTGTCCACCTTTATGCTCGTGGTCGCACTCTTCCTCTTCTATATGTTGATGACATGATCATCACTGGCGACGATTATGAGTACATTGCCTTTGTCAAGGCCCGTCTTAATGAGCAGTTCCTTATGTCTGATCTTGGTCCTCTTCGTTACTTTCTTGGGATCGAGGTTTCCTCCACCTCTGATGGCTTTTTTATTTCCCAAGAAAAGTATATCCAGGATCTTCTTACTCGTGCGGCTCTTAGCGATGAGCGCACTGCAGAGACTCCTATGGAGCTAAATGTTCATCTTCGTGCTTCTGATGGTGAGCCCTTGTCTTATCCGACACGTTATCATCATCTTGTTGGGAGTCTTGTGTATCTTGCCGTCACTCGTCCAGACATCTCCTATCCTGTCCATATTCTGAGTCAGTTTGTTTCTGCTCCTACTTCAGTTCATTATAGTCACCTTCTTCGTGTTCTACGATATCTTCGTGGCACGATCTCTCATCGTCTTTTCTTCCCCCCGTTCCAGCTCATTACAGCTCCAGGCCTATTCAGATGCTACATGTGCTAGTGATCCTACGGATCGCCATTCACTTTCTGCCTACCGTGTTTTCCTTAGTGGTTCTCTCATTTCTTGGAAAACGAAGAAACAGACTGCAGTTTCCCGTTCGAGTGCAAAGGCCGAGTTGCGAGCTATGGCTCTTCTGACGGCGGAGGTGACTTGGTTACGCTGGTTACTGGAGGATTTTGGTGTTTCTGTTACTACACCTACCACCCTCCTGTCGGACAGCACAGGTGCTATCAGTATTGCGAGGGATCCCGTGAGGCATGAGCTTACCAAGCGTATTGGTGTTGATGCTTCTTATGTGTGCGCTGCTGTGCAAGATAATGTTGTGGCTCTTCAGTATGTGCCTTCTGAGTTACAACTAGCAGACTTCTTAATGAAAGCTCGGACTAGAGCGCAACATAGTTTTCACCTCTCCAAACTCAGTGTTGTGGATCCACCATGAGTTTGACGGGGGGTGTTAGAGTGATGTCTCTTTGTATTTTGCATTCTAGTCTCTTAGCATTCTCTTGTAGCCTTTTGGCATTCTATTGTATGTGTATATATGATGGCTTAGGCCTCCTAATAATATAAGTTACTATTCCAACACTTGTTATTATCCACTGGCACATCAGACTGGATTAACGCTCTATACATAGAATCTACTGAGAATTGTCCATTCCCATGTAGGTTCCACCGGAATTCATCGGACCCATGTGACAATTGTACCGTGGACAACCGCTGGAGCAGGATGTTCCATGATTGTAGTCTGGGTCCAATTAGATCCCTTCTCAACGTCACATTTGGCGGAAATGATTCCAATACCATGGCGATAGTATCACTCTTGTGACGCACGATGTTGTATAGAGCCGGATATTGTTCCCGGAGTGTGGTATTTCCTAGCCACTTATCCTCCCAGAATCTAATTTCTGAGCCATCTTTAATCGAGAAGGATCCATAGCAGAAGAAATATTTCTTCGTAGCCATTAGCCCCGCCCAAAAGTGAGAATCCCCAGGCTTCCAGTATACTTGGTAAACTGCCTTGGAACCCACATATTTCCTCCTAAGAAGGGTTTGCCATACACCGTCTTTCGTTAGTAATTTAAACAACCATTTACTGAGGAGGGCCCTATTCTTAGCCTCCAGGTCATGAATTCCCAACCCGCCTTGGTCTTTGGGACGGCAAACCACACTCCATTTAGCCAGTCGATATTTCTTTCTCTCGCTATCTCCTTGCCAAAAGAATCTTGATTGGAAATAATCCAATCTATGTAAAACTCCTTTCGGTAACTGGAACCAGGAAATCATATATAGTACCATATTACTTAGTACTGAATTTATGAGGACCAATCTTCCGCCCAGAGACAACAGTTTACCTTTCCAACAGCTAAGTCTTTTTTGTAGTCTCTCTTCGACGTGTTTCCATTCAGCATTTGTGAGCCTCCGATAATGTATCGCTATCCCCAAATATGTGATTGGAAACTGGCCCAACTTGTTCAGGAGATGCATCTTTGTGGACCTGTTCAGGAGATGAGAAATCCAGGTGTAATACATTCCGATTTTCTTCAGGGCTTGGGCCTTGCTCATGTTCTGGGCACAACTTGAATACTTAATTACCGTTGTCCAAATACCATTTCTATTGCAGCACGATTAAGCCAATCTTCAGCCAAGGAGAACCACCAATAGATGAATCAGTATGCTGATCATCACAAACTCGACAGCTTCGGGCTCCAAGAGTCCAAGAGGCTCCACATAAAAATGTTGCACACATTTGCGAACGGAAGTTGCAATTCAAATAGTCTGCCTCAAGATCTAACTGCATGCCTGGTATTTACATCACACTAGCAGATGTTGCATTGCACTCCATCATACGTAGTACATGAACAAGCAACTAGTACTAGGCTGGGACTGAGCAGAACATGACATACCTGCTGTTATTTGCTTATGTTTTGCGGCACAGTGGGGAGCATGAGCCTAGCTCAACTGGTTGGGGGAGTGGATGTACAAACCCAGCACCTGAGTTCAAATCCTCACGGAAGCGAATTTAGGTTCCTATTTATTCTTGAGGACCAGTCTTTGCTGGTGCTTGATGTCTACTATGCAACCTTCTTCTTGTAGACTCGTGTTGGGCCTCCAAGCGTAGAGTTTTGTAGGACAGTAGCAAATTTCCCTCAAGTGGATGACCTAAGGTTTATCAATCCATGGGAGGCGTAGGATGAAGATAGTCTCTCTCAAACAACCCTGCAACCAAATAACAAAGAGTCTCTTGTGTCCCCAACACACCCAATACAATGGTAAATTGTATAGGTGCACTAGTTCGGCGAAGAGATGGTGATACAAGTGTAATATGGATAGTAGATATAGATTTTTGTAATCTGAAAATATAAAAACAGCAAGGTAGCAAGTAACAAAAGTGAGCAAAAATGGTATTGCGATGCTTAGAAACAAGGCCTAGGGTTCATACTTTCACTAGTGCAAGTTCTCTCAACAATACTAACATAGTTGAATCATATGTAAATCCCTCACATGCGACAAAGAGTTCACTCCAAAGTCACAAATAGCGGAGAACAAACGAAAAATTATTGTAGGGTACGAAACCACCTCAAAGTTATCTTTTCTGATCAATCTTATGAGCTATCCCTATAAGTGTCACGAACAGCCCTAGAGTTCGTACTAAAATAACACCTTAAGATACACATCAACCAAAACCCTAATGTCACCTAGATACCCCAATGTCACCTCGAGTACCCGTGGGTTTGATTATACGATATGCATCACATAATTTCAGATTCATCTTGTTCAATCCAACACAAAGAACTTTAAAGAGTGCCCCAAAGTTTCTACCGGAGAGTCAAGACGAAAACGTGTGCCAACCCCTATGCATAGATTCCCAAGGTCACGGAACCCGCAAGTTGATCACCAAAACATACATCAAGTGGATCAATAGAACATCCCATTGTCACCACGGATATCCCATCGCAAGACATACATCAAGTGTTCTCAAATCCTTAAAGACTCAATCCGATAAGTAAACTTCAAAGGGAAAATTCAATTCATCACAAGAAGATAGAGAAGGGAAAACTCCATATGATTCATCTATATTAATAAAGCTCACGGTACATCAAGATCGTGTCATCTCAAGAACACGAGAGAGAGAGAGAGATCAAACACATAGCTACTGGTACATACCCTCAGCCCCGAGGGTGAACTACTCCCTCCTCGTCATGGAGACCGTTGGGATGATGAAGATGGCCTCCGGTGATGGTTGCCCCCTCCGGCAGGGTGCCGGAACGGGCTCCCGATTGGTTTTTTCGTGGCTCTGGAGGCTTGCGGCGGCGGAACTCCCGATCTATGTTTCTTTTCGGAGGTTTTTGTATTTATAAGAGTTTTTGGCGTTGGTCCCACGTCCATAAGGTTCCTGAGGAAGTCACAAGCCATGGGGGCGCGCCCTAGGGGGGGCGCCCCCCCAGGCTTGTGGCCTCCTTGGTCACTTCCTGGCCCAGCTTTTTGCTCCAGTATTTTTTATATTTTCCAAAAATATTCTCCGTAAATTTTCAGCCCATTCCGAGAACTTTTATTTCTGCACAAAAACAACACCACAGTAGCTCTGCTGAAAACAGCGTCAGTCCGGGTTAGTTCTAATAAAATCATACCAAAATCATATAGAATTATTGTAAACATGGCATGAATACTTCATAAATTATAGATACGTTGGAGACGTATCAGCATCCCCAAGCTTAATTCCTGCTCGTCCTCGAGTAGGTAAATGATAAAAGAAATAATTTATGAAGTGTGAATGCTAGCTACATTTTTATCATATTCTTTTGTTCTTTGTATAGCATGGACATTTGGACTTGTAAATGATTCATAGCAATAGTCTAGTTTTAACATAATGACTTCAATACTCAAGCATGTCAACAAGCAACCATGTCTTTCAAAATATCAACACTAAAGAAAGTTATCCCTAGCCCATCATGCTCAATCATTGATCCATTCATGAAACACACTCAAATATTAGCTATGCCCAATGCTCAAGTACGATCATAGTGCCCCCTAGTTGGTGCTTATCAGAGAAGATGGAGACTCAAAGCAAAAAAATGAAAATTGCATAAAGTAAATAGATAGGCCCTTCGCAGAGGGAAGTAGGCATTTATAGAGGTGCCAGAGCTCAAGGTTTAAATTGAGAGAGAAAAATATTTTGAGTGGCATGCTTTTCCTGTCAACGAAAACAACAAAGTAGCTCACAATACTTTCCATGCTAGATACATTATAGGCGGTTCCCAAACATAATGGTAAAGTTTTTACTCCCCCTCCACCAATCAATCACACTCCACGGCGAGCCGAATCCACGGGTACCGTCCATACAAACAACAATCCTGGGGGAGTTTTGTTTCATTATATTTTGATTTGATTTTTGAGCATGGAACTGGGCATCCCGAATACCAGCCACTTTCTCGTGAATGATTGTGAATCAACACATATCGTGAGAATAACACACCTAGCATGGAAAAATATTGGATACTCCCCACCGTTTCATGAGCGGTACGGGCACACAAAAGAGAAAATTTATTTTGAAAATTTAGAGATGGCACATACAAATTTGCTTGGAACGGCATGGAAATACCGCATATAGGTAGGTATGGTGGACTCATAAGGCAAAACTTGGTTTAAGGATTTTTGGATGCACAAGTAGTATTTCTACTTAGTACAAATGGAGGCTAGCAAATAGATTGGGAAGCAACCAAACCAAGAAACGAAAATTCACATAAGTGAGCATTGAACATAACTAACACCGAATAATGCACCACAAGTAGGATGTAACTTCATTGCATAACTATTGACTTTCGTACTTGCATAGGGAATCACAAACCTTAACACCAATATTCCTACTAAAGCATAATTACTCACTAACATGACTCACATATTACTATCATCATGTTTCAAAACTATTACAAAGAATCAAGTTTAATTTGTCCCCTGATCTTCATGAAAGTTTTTATTATATCCTCCTTGGATATCTATCACTTTGGGACTAGTTTCATATATTGCTATTACTTTTTCGACAAGCTCAAACAAATTTAAATGAAGCACATGAGCATAAAGATTTCATTCCTCAAAAAGGTATAAGTGAAGCATGAGAGCAAATGACAAGCTACTCTCAAAAGATATAAGTGAAGATCAATGAGTAGTCAAACAATTAAGCAGCTATGTGAGGACTCTCTCTCTCTCAATAAATATTTTCAGATCTGAGTATTTTATTTAAATAGAAAGCAAAACAAAATGACATTCCAAGGATAGCACATATCATGTGGACAAATAAAACTTTAGGCTCAACATAGGCTAACCGATAATTGTTGATGAAGAGAGGTGGGATGCGTAGCATCCCCAAGCTTAGATGCTTGAGACTTCTTGAAATATTTACTTGGGGTGCCTTGGGCATCCCCAAGCTTGAGCTTTTGTATCCCATTCAATCCTCTCATATCATGGTTTCACCTATTCTCAAAAACTTCATCCACACAAAACTTGAAAAGAACTCGTGAGATAGGTTAGTACACATAATAATAAATCAACTCTTTATGTACTGCAAGGACAATAATTTTCAAACATCATCTACTGTTTACTATCATTTCCACAATTTATATCTACCAATATAGGCTATGGAAACTATAGGATAAGTAGATAACAAAACTATGACAGCAATCTGTCCAAACAGAACAGTCTGTAGCAATCTATGAAAACATTGTACTTCTGTAACTCAAACAATTATGAAAATTTAGGACATGCTAAATAATTTATATGACAATACTGTGTAAAAATTTCAGAAACTTTCCACGTTCCAGTAAAATATGAAAATTCAAACGCTACAGCCAAAGTTTCTGTTTTTACACAGCACTCGTCAAAACATGCAATGCAAGCATCCTAAGGCAATTCTTGGAACTTTTTATTGAAAACAAGATTATAAATAACACCTAACATAAAATAACAAAATACAATGACGATCCAAGCAAAGCACATATTATGTGACGAATAAAAATATAGCTCCAAGTAAGATATACCGATAATGTTGAAGACGAAAGAGGGGATGCCTTCCGGGGCATCCCCAAGCTTAGGCGCTTGAGTCTTCCTTGGATATTACCTTGGGGGTGCCTTGGGCATCCCCAAGCTTAGGTTCTTGTCACTCCTTATTCTCCTCATATCGGTGTCTCACCCAAAACTTGAAAACTTCAATCACACAAAACTTAACGGAACTTCGTGAGATGGGTTAGTATAATAAGCAAAGATCATTCACTTAGGTACTGTCAAGACAAGATTCATAATTGTTCCCACATGATACCTACTGTATTATATCATTCCCATAATTTATATCACTGAATATAAGCTATTGGAACACTAAAACAAGCAAACTATGCATGCTAAACAGAATCTGTCAAAAACAGAACAGTCTGTGAAGATCTGTAGTGTAGCCATACTTTCCTGTCTCTGAAAATTCTGAAACATTAGGACAACCTGAATAATTTGTATATCAAGACTGTGTAAAAATTTCAGATCATTATCACGCTCCAGTAAAAAATGAAAAGTCCTGTACTAGAGTCAAAAGTTTCTGTTTTGGTTCAGCATCAATTCTACTCATCTTGTGAGTCATCCCAAAGGCTTTACTTGGCACTTTATTGAAATAAAAGGCACAAAACATGATTACTACAGTAGCTTAATCATGTGAACACAAAAAAACAGAAAGTAAAAGTGTTGGGTTGTCTCCCAACAAGCGCTTTTCTTTAATGCCTTTTAGCTAGGCATGATGATTTCAATGATGCTCATATAAAAGATAAGAATTGAAACACAAAGAGAGCATCATGAAGCATATGACTAGCACATTTAAGCCTAACCCACTTCCTATGCATAGGGATTTTGTGAACAAACAACTTATGGGAACAAGAATCAACTAGCATAGGAAGGTAAAACAAGCAAAACTTCAAAACTTTGAACACATAGAGAGGAAACTTGATATTATTGCAATTCCTACAAGCATATGTTACTCCCTCATAATAATTTTCAGTAGCATCATGAAGGAATTTCACAATATAACCAGCACATAAAGAATTATCTTCATGATCCACAAGCATAGAATTTTTTTCACTCTCCACATAAGCAATTTTCTTCTCATTCATAATAGTGGGAGCAACCTCAAAAAAATAACTATCATGACATACTTGATTGACATAACCACTTTGAATATTAAAATCATGATGACAAGTTTCATGGTTACTATCACTCTTTATAGCATACATGTCATCATCATAATCATCATAGATAGGAGGCATGCCATCATCATAATAATTTTGCTCATCAAAACTTGGGGGAGTAAAAATATCATATTCATCAAACATAGCATCCCCAAGCTTGTGGCTTTGCATATCATTAGCATCATGAATATTCAAGGAATTCATACTAACAACATTGCAATCATGCTCATCATACAAAGATTTAGTGCCACACATTTTAATAACTTCTTCTTCTAACACTTGAGCACAATTTTCCTTTCCATCATTTTCACGAAAGACATTAAAGAGATGAAGCATATGAGGCAACCTCAATTCCATTTTTTGTAGTTTTCTTTTGTAAGACCAAACTAGTGAAAAACAAGAAACTAAAAGATTCAATTGCAAGATCTAAAGATATACCTTCAAGCACTCACCTCCCCGGCAATGGCGCCAGAAAAGAGCTTGATGTCTACTACGCATCTTTATTCTTGTAGACTTTGTTGAGCCTCCAAGCGTAGAGTTTTGTAGGACAATAGCAAATTTCCCTCAAGTGGATGACCTAAGGTTTATCAATCCGTGGGAGGCGTAGGATGAAGATGGTCTCTCTCAAACAACCCTGCAACCAAATAACAAAGAGTCTCTTGTGTCCCCAACACACTTAATACAATGGTAAATTCTATAGGTGCACTAGTTCGGCGAAGAGATGGTGATACAAGTGTAATATGGATAGTAGATATAGATTTTTGTAATCTGAAAATATAAAAACAGCAAGGTAGCAAGTAACAAAAGTGAGCAAAAACGGTATTGCAATGCTTAGAAACAAGGCCTAGGGTTCATACTTTCACTAGTGCAAGTTCTCTCAACAATACTAACATAGTTGAATCATATGTAAATCCCTCACGTGCGACAAAGAGTTCACTCCAAAGTCACAAATAGCGGAGAACAAACGAAGAAATTATTGTAGGGTACGAAACCACCTCAAAGTTATCTTTTCTGATCAATCTTATGAGCTATCCCTAGAAGTGTCACGAACAGCCCTAGAGTTCGTACTAAAATAACACCTTAAGATACACATCAACCAAAACCCTAATGTCACCTAGATACCCCAATGTCACCTCGAGTACCCGTGGGTTTGATTATACGATATGCATCACATAATTTCAGATTCATCATGTTCAATCCAACACAAAGAACTTTAAAGAGTGCCCCAAAGTTTCTACCGGAGAGTCAAGATGAAAACGTGTGCAACCCCTATGCATAGATTCCCAAGGTCACGGAACCCGCAAGTTGATAACCAAAACATACATCAAGTGGATCAATAGAACATCCCATTGTCACCACGGATATCCCATCGCAAGACATACATCAAGTGTTCTCAAATCCTTAAAGACTCAATCCGATAAGTAAACTTCAAAGGGAAAACTCAATTCATCACAAGAAGATAGAGAGGGGAAAACTCCATATGATTCATCTATATTAATAAAGCTCACGGTACATCAAGATCGTGTAATCTCAAGAACACGAGAGGGAGAGAGAGATCAAACACATAGCTACTGGTACATACCATCAGCCCCGAGGGTGAACTACTCCCTCCTCATCATGGAGACCGCCGGGATGATGAAGATGGTCTCCGGTGATGGTTTCCCCCTCCGGCAGGGTGCCGGAACGGGCTCCCGGTTGGTTTTTTCATGGCTCTGGAGGCTTGCTGCGGCGGAACTCCCGATCTAGGTTTATTTTTGGAGGTTTCTGTATTTATAAGAGTTTTTGGCGTTGGTCCCATGTCCAAAAGGTTCCCGAGGAAGTCACAAGCCAGGGGGGCGCGCCCTAGGGGGGGGGGGGGCCAGGCTTGTGGCCTCCTCGGTCACTTCCTGGCCCAGCTTTTTGCTCCTGTATTTTTTATATTTTCCAAAAATATTCTCCGTAAATTTTCAGCCCATTCCGAGAACTTTTATTTCTGCACAAAAACAACACCATGGTAGCTCTGCTGAAACAGCGTCAGTCCGGGTTAGTTCTAATAAAATCATACCAAAATCATATAGAATTATTGTAAACATGGCATGAATACTTCATAAATTATAGATACGTTGGAGACGTATCAGTGCTCATGCAATTTATCTAGAGGACCAGGCTTGGTTATTAACCAAGATAAAAATCCTGGTACTCCTACATAATGGCTGTATGCACCCTTAGTTGGTGCACAGGCTGGGGAAGTGAAATTCTCCCCCATTTTAAGGGCTACAGGTTGTCTTTGGGTAGTTTTTGAAACAAGACTAACTCCCGCTACAGCAGGGGCGATGGGTGAGGCGATCCAGGCCACCGCTCGCGGGCCCGGCGATGGCCGCCGGCGAGTGGGAGGGTGCTTTTGGGCGCTCACAGACGAAGCCGGAGAGGACGATTCCGACGACGACGAGCGCTCCGCCGTCGCACAACCTGCGGTGGCATCGCCGACACCATCCAACGTCATCTGTGAATCGTTCCAGGTTGGCTACTCTGAAGATGATGTGGCCGGGCTGGTTGACGCAGTTATATCGCATGATGACCCGGCGAGGTGTGGGCTACCGGGGACGGAGAGGGTAGAGATGGCGCGGCGGGTGGTGCACCGCAGAACGGCAAGGACCTCTACCGAAGGTACGTCTCCCGAAACTTACTCTTTCTGATTTTATTGATGATTCATCTTGGACTTTGGTTCACAAGAAGAACAAACGGAGAGGACATGGACAGCCGGCGCCGGCGCAGACGATGGGCACGGTCGCCGAGATCCGTGATCTTCGCACAGAGCGTTTGAATTTCCTTATTGGGTCTGTTGGGCCGGTAGGGAACTCCGGGACTGGCTTGGGATGTATGTGGGCTGGGTATGTGGCCCAGCCGCCAGCACAGGCCGATGGAGAAACTGGGATCGGGACCGAACCGATCTGTACGTCGATCGGGAGTCCCCTACTTTCTCAGGAGCGAACTGCTCGGGATCGTAAGAAAATCGTAGTGCCAGGTTTCCCTACGCTCGGGCCAGGACGGGTGGCTAGGGTACAAGGCATACCGGTGGTGGCATCAACTACTACTCAGCCGCCGGCCATGGCTAGACGCGGCAATCCCATCCCGCTATCGCGTCCTGCTCCTCCGTCGGCTAGGACGGACCAGCAGCAACAGCAGCAGCCGGCGCGAGTGGCGCGGCCTGCTGGGGCCGATGAAGGCGGCCAAGGGGCTGGCCGGGGCCGTGGGGCGTATGCTGGAGGGCGTGGTTTCGCTTCGCATGCTGACAATCAGAACTACGCAAGAGGTTATTGGGGAGATGATGGCTATAATGCGTACATCGAGGGGATACATCGTGGTTCGTCTTCCACCGGTGGAGGCCGGGTAGATGGAGGAGGCTGGGGGTATGATGGACCGCCCGGCCCTTTCGTTGAGGGAGCTTCAGGCCCGCCACACCGGCAGCGTGGCGGGGTTCGTGCAAACCGCGGTGGCCGGGGTGGAGGCAGACGGCCTCCTCCTCGATGGTACCCTCCTCCTTCGTTAGCCGACCCATCAACAAAGACGGGGGAGGGGACGTTGGCTCAGACAGCGCCGACAGAACCTGTCTCGGTTGCGGGGACGGCTGCTGCTACACCGGTCCTTTCGGGGGTGGCGGTAGAGGCCGTTAGAGCGCTCGCTGAGGTCAAGGTGCCCAAGTCAAAGGGTGCCGTTGCTCGGGATGCTGGCTCCGACAAAGCGTCTGACAAATCTGTTGGGGAAAAATTGACTAAGTGGGCACGTAAGAAAGAGAAGATGTGTTGCTACCGGTGTGGCGGACCGGGGCATTTTGCGACTAAGTGTACGGTGGAGCTCTGTGACTTATGCCGGAAACCGAAGCATGATTCGGGAGAGTGCCCGTTCCTCCTGGGGCCAAAACCGTGGTTACGATATAAGGAGCTTGTTGTCCGGAGTTGATGTTTTTTTGAGTCTCCCAGCTCTGCGTCGACTGCACCCACTCCGGAGAGTTCCCAGACCAGGATTGTGCGTGTCACCCGTGGGAGCATGACTACAGATCAGGTGGTGCAGCGGTTGTGGGAGTTGGTGCCTGCCAGCTTCCAGTGGGACCCAGTAAGCCTTGATGAGCAGGTTTTCAGGGTGGATTTTTGATACGTCTCCATCGTATCTACTTTTCCAAACTCTTTTGCCCTTGTTTTGGACTCTAATTTGCATGATTTGAATGGAACTAACCCAGACTGTCGCTATTTTCAGCAGAATTGCCTTGGTGTTATTTTTGTGCAGAAATAAAAGTTCTCGGATTAACCTGAAAATTTACGGAGAATATTTTTGGAATTAATAAAAAAAATTGGCGAAAGAATCAACCAGAGGGGGTCCACCCATTGGCCACAAGCCAGGGGGCGCCCCCCTAGGGCGCGCCCTGGCGGCTTGTGGGTCCCACAGACCTCCTCTGACCCTAATTCCAACTCTATATATTCACATCTGTGGAGAAAAAAATAGAAGAGAAGAGTTCATCGTGTTTCACGATACGGAGCCGCCGCCACCTCCTGTTCTTCCTCGGGAGGGCAGATCTGGAGTCCGTTCTGGGCTCCGGAGAGGGGAAATCGACGCTGTCGTCATCACCAACCATCCTCCATCACCAATTTCATGATGCTCACCGCCGTGCGTGAGTAATTCCATCGTAGGCTTGCTGGACGGTGATGGGTTGGATGAGATTTACCATGTAATCGAGTTAGTTTTTGTTAGGGTTTGATCCCTAGTATCCACTATGTTCTGAGATTGATGTTGCTATGACTTTTATATGCTTAATGCTTGTCACTAGGGCCCGAGTGCCATGATTTCAGATCTGAACCTGTTATGTTTCCATGAATATATATGTGTTCTTGATCCTATCTTGCAAGTTGTAGACACCTATTATGTGTTATGATCCGCATACCCCAAGGTGACAATAATTGGGATTCTTTCCAGTGATTACCATAGTTTGAGGAGTTCATGTATTCACTAAGTGCTAATGCTTTGGTCCGGTTCTTTATTAAAAGGAGGCCTTAATATCCCTTAGTTTCCATTAGGACCCCGCTGCCACGGGAGGGTAGGATAAAAGATGTCATGCAAGTGCTTTTCCATAAGCACGTATGACTATATACGGAATACATGCCTACATTACATTGATGAATTGGAGCTAGTTCTGTGTCACCCTAGGTTATAACTGTTGCATGATGATGTTGGGGAACGTAGTAATAATTCAAAATTTTCCTACGTGTCACCAAGATCAATCTAGGAGATGCTAGCAACGAGAGAGAGGGAGTGCATCTTCATACCCTTGAAGATCGCTAAGCGGAAGCGTTGCAAAGAACGCGGTTGATGGAGTCGTGCTCGCGGCGATTCAAATCGCGGAAGATCCGATCCAAGCGCCGAACGGACGGCGCCTCCGCGTTCAACACACGTACAGCCCGGGGACGTCTCCTCCTTCTTGATCCATCAAGGGGGGAGGAGAAGTTGAGGGAGAGCTCTGGCAGCATGACGGCGTGGTGGCGGTGGAGCTCGTGGTTCTCCGGCAGAGCTTCGCTAAGCACTACGGAGGAGGAGGAGGTGTAGGAGGAGGGAGGGCTGCACCAGGGGCAAGGGGTGCAGCTCCCATGCGCCTCCCCACTATATATAGGGGTGGAGGGGGCTGGTTTCTTGCCCTCCAAGTCCATTGGGGCGTTGGCAAAGGTGGGAGGAAAGAAATCCCATCCTTTCCCTTCCCCACCGATTGTTATCCCCCTTTTTTAGGGATCTTGATCTTATCCCTTCGGGATATGATCTTATTCCTTCTAAGGGGGGATCTTGGTGCGCCTTGACCAGGGGTGTGGGGCTTTGCCCCCACTACCCACGTTCATGTGGGTCCCCATGCAGGTGGGCCCCACTCCGGAACCTTCTAGAACCTTCCCGATACAATACCGAAAAATCCCAAACATTTTCTGGTGGCCAAAATAGGACTTCCCATATATAGATCTTTACCTCCGGACCATTCCGGAACTCCTCGTGACGTCCAGGATCTCATCCGGGACTCCGAACAACTTTCGGTAACCACATACAATTCCCATTACAACTCTAGCGTCACTGAACCTTAAGTGTGTAGACCCTACGGGTTCGGGAACCATGCAGACATGACCGAGACACCTCTCCGGCCAATAACTGATAGCGGGATCTGGATACCCA
Organism: Elymus sibiricus; assembly: GCA_039707655.1. Classification (NCBI taxonomy): domain Eukaryota; kingdom Viridiplantae; phylum Streptophyta; class Magnoliopsida; order Poales; family Poaceae; genus Elymus; species Elymus sibiricus. The sequence goes on along the minus strand of CM077673.1, from coordinate 16,112,385 downwards.
TATTGGCTCCCACATGTTCCACGATGATCTCATCGGATGAACCACGATGCCGGGGATTCAATTAATCCCGTATACAATTCCCTTTCTCCATCGGTATGTTACTTGCCCGAGATTCGATCGTCGGTATCCCTATACCTTGTTCAATCTCGTTACCGGCAAGTCTCTTTACTCGTTCCGTAACACATGATCCCATGACTAACTCCTTAGTCACATTGAGCTCATTATGATGATGTATTACCGAGTGGGCCCAGAGATACCTCTCCGTCACACGGAGTGACAAATCCCAGTCTCGATTCGTGCCAACCCAACAGACACTTTCGGAGATACCTGTAGTGCACCTTTATAGTCACCCAGTTACGTTGTGACGTTTGATACACCCAAAGCATTCCTACGGTATCCGGGAGTTGCACAATCTCATGGTCTAAGGAAATGATACTTGACATTAGAAAAGCTGTAGCAGACGAACTACACGATCTTGTGCTATGCTTAGGATTGGGTCTTGTCCATCACATCATTCTCCTAATGATGTGATCCCGTTATCAACGACATCCAATGTCCATGGTCAGGAAACCATGACCATCTATTGATCAACGAGCTAGTCAACTAGAGGCTCACTAGGGACATGGTGTGGTCTATGTATTCACACATGTATTACGGTTTCCGGTTAATACAATTATAGCATGAACAATAGACAATTATCATGAACAAGGAAATATAATAATAACCATTTTATTATTACCTCTAGGGCATATTTCCAACAGTCTCCCACTTGCACTAGAGTCAATAATCTAGTTACATTGTGATGAATCGAACACCCATAGAGTTCTGGTGCTGATCATGTTTCGCTCGTGGAAGAGGTTTAGTCAACGGATCTGCGACATTCAGATCCGTATGTACTTTACAAATATCTATATCTCCATCCTGAATGTAACCACGAATGGAGTTGAAGCGACGCTTGATGTGCTTGGTCTTCTTGTGAAACCTGGGCTCCTTGGCAATGGCAATAGCTCCAGTGTTGTCACAGAAGAGAGTCATCGGGCCCGACGCATTGGGAATCACTCCTAGGTCGGTGATGAACTCCTTCATCCAGACTCCTTCCTGCGCTGCTTCCGAAGCAACTATGTACTCCGCTTCACATGTAGATGCCGCCATGACGCTTTGCTTGCAACTGCACTAGCTGACTGCCCCACCATTCAAAATATACACGTATCCGGTTTGTGACTTGGAGTCATCCGGATCTGTGTCGAAGCTAGCATCGACGTAACCCTTTACGATGAGCTCTTCGGCATCTCCATAAACGAGAAACATATCCTTAGTCCTTTTCAGGTACTTAAGGATATTCTTGACCGCTGTCTAGTGTTCCATTCTGGGATCACTTTGGTACCTCCCTACCAAACTTATGGCAAGGTTCACATCAGGTCTGGTACACAGCATGGCATACATAATAGAGCCTATGGCTGAGGCATAGGGGATGACACTCATCTTTTCTCTATCTTCTGCCGAGGTCGGGCATTGAGCTGTGCTCAATCTCACACCTTGCAATACAGGCAAGAACCCCTTCTTGGACTGATCCATATTGAACTTCTTCAATATCTTGTCAAGGTATGTGCTTTGTGAAAGACCAATGAGGCGTCTCGATCTATCTCTATAGATCTTGATGCCTAATATGTAAGCAGCTTCTCCAAGGTCCTTCATTGAAAAACACTTATTCAAGTAGGCCTTTATGCTTTCCAAAAGTTCTATATCATTTCCCATCAACAATATGTCATCCACATATAAAATGAGAAATGCTACAGAGCTCCCACTCACTTTCTTGTAAATACAGGCTTCTCCATAAGTCTGTATAAACCTAAACACTTTGATCACCTCATCAAAGCGAATGTTCCAACTCCGAGATGCTTGCACTAGCCCATAGATGGAGCGCTGGAGCTTGCATACCTTGTCAGCATTCTTAGGATCGACAAAACCTTCCGGCTGCATCATATACAATTCTTCCTTAAGGAAACCGTTAAGGAATGCCGTTTTGACGTCCATTTGCCAGATCTCATAATCATAAAATACGGCAACTGCTAACATGATTCGGACAGACTTCAGCATCTCTACGGGTGAGAAAGTCTCATCGTAGTCTACTCCTTGAACTTGTCGATAACCCTTAGCGACAAGCCAAGCCTTATAGACGGTCACATTACCATCCGCGTCAGTCTTCTTCTTAAAGATCCATTTATTTTCTATGGCTTGCCGATCATCGGGCAAGTCCACCAAAGTCCATACTTTGTTCTCATACATGGATCCTATCTCGGATTTCATGGCTTCAAGCCATTTGTTGGAATCCGGGCCCGCCATGGCTTCTTCATAGTTCGAAGGTTTGTCGTTGTCTAACAACATGATTTCCAGGACAGGGTTGCCGTACCACTCTGGTGCGGAACGTGTCCTCGTGGACCTACGAAGTTCAGTAGTAACTTGATCCGAAGTTTCATGATCATCATCATTAACTTCCTCTCTAGTCGGTGCAGGCACCACAGAAACATTTTCCTGCGTTGCGCTACTCTCCGGTTCGAGAGGGGGTACAATTACCTGATCAAGTTCTACTTTCCTCCCACTTACTTCTTTCGAGAGAAACTCTTTCTCTAGAAAGGATCCATTCTTGGCAACAAAGATCTTGCCTTCGGATCTGAGGTAGAAGGTATACCCAATAGTTTCCTTAGGGTATCCTATGAAGACGCACTTTTCCGATTTGGGTTCGAGCTTTTCAGGTTGAAGTTTCTTGACATAAGCATCGCATCCCCAAACTTTCAGAAACAACAGCTTAGGTTTCTTCCCAAACCATAATTCATACGGTGTCGTCTCAACGGATTTAGACGGTGCCCTATTTAAAGTGAATGCGGCAGTCTCTAATGCATATCCCCAAAATGATAGCGGTAAATCAGTAAGAGACATCATAGATCGCACCATATCCAATAGAGTGCGATTACGACGTTCGGACACACCATTACGCTGAGGTGTGCCAGGCGGCGTGAGTTGTGAAACAATTCCACATTTCCTTAAGTGCGTGCCAAACTCGTGACTCAAATATTCTCCTCCACGATCAGATCGTAAGAACTTTATTTCCTTGTCACGTTGATTCTCTACCTCACTCTGAAATTCCTTGATTTTTTCAAAGGTCTCAGACTTGTGCTTCATTAAGTAGACATACCCATATCTGCTTACGTCATCAGTGAGGGTGAGAACATAACGATAGCCACCGCGAGCCTCAACGCTCATTGGACCGCATACATCGGTATGTATTATTTCCAACAAGTTGGTTGCTCGCTCCATTGTTCCGGAGAACGGAGTCTTAGTCATCTTGCCCATGAGGCATGGTTCGCACGTGTCAAATGATTCATAATCAAGAGACTCCAAAAGTCCATCTGCATGGAGTTTCTTCATGCGTTTGACACCAATATGACAAAGGCGACGGTGCCACAAGTATGTGGGACTATCATTATCAACCTTACATCGTTTGGTATTCACACTATGAATATGTGTAACATCACGTTCGAGATTCAATAAAAATAAACCATTGACCAGTGGGGCATGACCATAAAACATATCTCTCATATAAATAGAACAACCATTATTCTCGGATTTAAATGAGTAGCCATCTCGCATCAAACGAGATCCAGATATAATGTTCATGCTCAAAGCTGGTACTAAATAACAATTATTGAGGTTTAAAACTAATCCCGAAGGTAGATGCAGAGGTAGCGTGCCGATGGCGATCACATCGACCTTGGAACCATTCCCGACGCGCATCGTCACCTCGTCCTTCGCCAGTCTCCACTTATTCCGCAGCTCCTGTTTTGAGTTACAAATGTGAGCAACCGCACCGGTATCAAATACCCAGGAGCTACTACGAGCGCTGGTAAGGCACACATCAATAACATTTATATCATATATACCTTTGACGTTGCCGGCCTTCTTATCCGCTAAGTACTTGGGGAAGTTCCGCTTCCAGTGACCGGTTCCCTTGCAATAAAAGCACTCAGTCTCAGGCTTGGGTCCATTCTTGGGCTTCTTCCCGGCAACTGATTTACCGGGCGCGGCAACTGCTTTGCCGTCCTTCTTGAAGTTCTTCTTACCCTTGCCTTTCTTGAAACTGGTGGTCTTATTCACCATCAACACTTGATGTTCCTTTTTGATCTCCACCTCCGCTGATTTCAGCATCGAATATAACTCAAGAATGGACTTCTCCATCCCTTGCATATTGAAGTTCATCACAAAGCTCTTGTAGCTAGGTGGAAGCGACTGGAGGATTCTGTCAATAACCGAGTCATCCGGAAGATTAACTCCCAGCTGAGACAAGCGGTTGTGCAACCCAGACATTTTGAGTATTTGCTCGCTGACAGAACTATTTTCCTCCATCTTACAACTAAAGAACTTGTTGGAGACTTCATATCTCTCGACCCGGGCATGAGCTTGGAAAACCATTCTCAGCTCTTGTAACATCTCATATGCTCCGTGTTGCTCAAAACGCTTTTGGAGCCCCGGTTCTAAGCTGTAAAGCATGCCGCACTGAACCAGGGAGTAATCATCACTACGCGACTGCCAGGCGTTCATAACGTCTTGAGTTGCTGGGAAAATGGGTGCGTCACCTAGCGGTGCATCAAGGACATATGCTTTCTTGGAAGCTATGAGGATGTGTTGGAAATATGCCCTAGAGGCAATAATAATTTAGTTATTATCATATTTCCTTGTTCATGATAATTGTTTATTATCCATGCTATAATTGTATTGATTGGAAACTCAAATACATGTGTGGGTACATAGACAACACTGTGTCCCTAGTATGCCTCTAGTTAACTAGTTCGTTGATCAAAGATGGTCAAGGTTTCCTGGCCATAGACATGAGATGTCATTTGATAACGGGATCACATCATTAGGAGAATGATGTGATGGACAAGACCCAAACTATAAACATAGCATATGATCGTGTCAGTTTATTGCTATAGTTTTTTGCATGTCAAGTATCTGTTCCTATGACCATGAGATCATGCAACTCACTGACACCGGAGGAATACCTTGTGTGTATCAAACGTCACAACGTAACTGGGTGACTATAAAGATGCTCTACAGGTATCTCCGAGGGTGTCTGTTGAGTGGGCATGGATCAAGACTGGGATTTGTTACTCCGTGTGACGGAGAGGTATCTCAGGGCCCACTCGGTAATACAACATCACTATAAGCCTTGCAAGCAATGTGACTAAGGTGTTAGCCACGGGATCTTGTATTACGGAACGAGTAAAGAGACTTGCCGGTAACGAGATTGAACTAGGTATAGGGATACCGACGATCGAATCTCGGGCAAGTAACATACCGAAGAACAAAGGGAACAGCATACGGGATTAACTGAATCCTTGACATAGAGGTTCGACCGATATAGATCTTCATAGAATATGTAGGAACCAATATGGGCATCCAGGTCCCGCTATTGGTTATTGACCGTAGAGGTGTCTCGGTCATGTCTACATAGTTCTCGAACCCGCAGGGTCTACACACTTAACGTTTGGTGACGATTAGTATAGTTGAGTTATTGTGTCGGTGACCGAAGGTTGTTCGGAGTCTCGGATAAGATCCCGGACATGACGAGGATCTCCGGAAGAGTCCGGAGGTAAAGATTGATATATGTGATAATAGTGTTTTGATCTCCGGAAGGGTTCCGGAATTCACCGGAAGGGGTTCCGGATGTTTACCAAAGTGTTCGGGTGCAGCAACACTTTATATGGGCCAAAGGGGTAAAACCCACGAGGTATTGGAAAGTGCAAAAGGAAGTTTTGCTGCTGCCTTAAGCGGTACTACTGCTGGTAAGGCAGTACTACCGCGTAAGCGGTACTACCACTTGTGTGAAGCGGTACTACCGCTCACGAGCGGTACTACAGGGATCCGAGTTGGACTCTTTCCGTGCGGGCCAAACCAACCTTGTGCGGGCAAAACCAACCTTGTGGAGGCTTTCTCTCCAAGTTTAGACCCCAGGACTCAACATATAAATAGAGGGGCAGGGCTAGCACACGGGACACATCAGGAATTCCCACGCCGTGTGCCGGCAACCCTAGCCCTCTAGTTTATCCTCCGTCATAGTTTCCGTAGTGCTTGGCGAAGCCCTGCGGAGATTGTTCTTCACCACCACCATCATCACGCCGTTGTGCTGCCGGAACTCGTCTACTACTTCACCATCGCTCGCTGGATCGAGGAGGTGAAGGCGTCATCAAGTTGTACGTGTGTTGAACGCGGAGGTGCCGTCCGTTCGGCGCTAGATCGGAAGGACCGTGATCAAGATCGCGAGACGGTTCGTGATTTGATCGCGGGACGAATCATGATGGGATCGCAGGACGGATCGTGATTGAATCGCGAGACGGATCGTGATGGGATCGCGGGATGCTCGGCGATTTGAATCGCGAAGACGTTCGACTACATCAACCGCGTTTCTTAACGCTTCCACTTAGCGATCTACAAGGGTATGTAGATCCACTCTCCCTCTCGTAGATGCTCATCACCATGGATAGATCTTGCGTGTGCGTAGGAAAATTTTTGTTTCCCATGCAACGTTCCCCAACAGTGGCATCTGAGCTAGGTCTATGCGTAGATGAGATCTCGAGTAGAACACAAAGGAGTTGTGGGCGTGGGTGTATACATATTGCTTGCCGTTACTAGTTGATACTTGATTCGGCAGTATTGTGAGATGAAGCGGCCTGGACCGACATTACGCGTACGCTTACGCGAGACTAGTTTCACCGCTATGTGCACTCGTTGCATAAAGGTGACTGGCGGGTGTCTGTTTCTCTCACTTTAGTTGAATCGGTTCAATGAAGAGGGTTCTTTTAGAAGATCAAAAAGCAATCACTACACCACGTTGTGGTTTTGCGTAGGTAAGAACTGTTCTTGCAAACCCGTAGCAGCCACGTAAAACTTGCAACAACAAATTAGAGGACGTCTAACTTGTTTTTGCAAGGTATGTTGTGATGTGATATGGCCAATTACATGATGAGATATATGTGATGTATGAGATGATCATGTGTTGTATAGAATATCACGACTTGCATGTCGATGAGTACGGCAACTGGCAGGAGCCATAGAGTTGTCTTTAATTATTTTCGCCGTTTTGCTTTACTTTATCGCTATGAGTTAGCAATAGTCGTGGAAGTAACAGTCGGCGCGACAACCTCATGGAGACACGTTGATGGAGATCAAGATGATGGAGATCATGGTGTCATGCCGGTGACGATGGAGATCATGCCGGTGCTTTGTAGATGGAGATCAAAAGCACAAGTTCATGGCCATATCATGTCACTTATGATTTGCATGTGATGTTAATCCTTTTATGCATCTTATTTTGCTTAGGACGACGGTAGCATTATAAGGTGATCCCTCACTTAAATTTCAAGATAAAATTGTGTTCTCCCCGAGTGTGCACCGTTGCGAAAGTTCGTCGTTTCGAGACACCACGTGATGATCGGGTGTGATAGACTCTACGTTCGCATACAACGGGTGCAAGCCAGTGTTGCACGTGCGGAACACTCGGGTTAAACTTGACGAGCCTAGCATGTACAGACATGGCCTCGGAACACAAGAGACCGAAAGGTCAAACATGAGTCATATAGTAGATATGATCAACATGGAGATGTTCACCATTGAAACCACCTCAACTCACGTGATGATCGGACTTGAGTTGGTGGATTTGGATCATGTGACACTCGAATGACCGGAGGGATGTCAATTTGAGTGGGAGTTTTTGAGTAATATGATTAACTAAACTCATTATCATGAACATAGTCAAAATGTCTTTGCAAATTATGTTGTAGATTACTAGCTCGCGCTGTAGCTCCCTTGTATTTTTATATGTTCCTAGAGAAATAGAATTGAAAGATGATGGTAGCAATAATACGGACTGGGTCCGTGATCTGAGGATTGTCCTCATTGCTGCACAGAAAGCTTATGTCCTTAATGCACCGCTCGGTGCGCCACCCCCTCTGGCGTCGTCTGTAGATGTTGTGAACATCTGACAGGCACGTTTTGATGACTACTTGATAGTTCAGTGCGTCATGCAATACGGCTTAGAATTGAGGCTCCAAAACGTTTTGAACGTCACGGAACATATGAGATGTTCTAAGAGCTGAAATTGGGATCTCAGGCTCGTGCCCGTGTTGAGAGGTATGAGACCTCCAACAAGATTCTTTGCCTGCAAGATGAAGGAGAATAGCTCAATCGTTGAGCATGTGCTCAGATTGTCTGGGTGCTACAATCGCTTGAATCGAGTGGGAGTTGATCTTCCAGATAAGATAGTGATTGATATAGTTCTCCAAGTCACTGTCACTAAGCTACTAGAGCTTCGTGATGAACTATAAAATGCCAGGGATGGAAGTAATGATCCCTGATCTATTCGCGATGTTTGACACCGCGAAGGTAGAAATCAAGAAGGAGCATCAAGTGTTGATGGTTAGTGAAACCACTAGTTTCGAGAAGGGCAAGGGCAAGGAGGGAAACTTCATGGATGGCAAGTCAGTTGCTGCTCCAGTGAAGAAACCCAAGGTTGAACCCAAACCCGAGACTAAGTGCTTCTATTATGAGGAGAACGGTCGCTGAAGCGGAACAACCCTAGATACTTGGTAGATAAGAAGGCTGGCAACGTCGATAGAAGTATATTTGATATACGTGTTATTGATGTGTACCTTGCTAGTACTCCTAGTAGCACCTGGGTATTGGATACCGGTTCGGTTGCTAAATGTTAGTAACTCGAAATAAAAGCTACGGAATAAACGGAGGCTAGCTAAGGGTGAGGTGACGATGAGTGTTGGAAATGTTTCCAAGGTTGATGTGATCACCATCGCACGCTCTCTCTACCTTCGGGATTAGTGATGAACCTAAATAAATGTTATTTGGTGTTTGCGTTGAGCATGAACGTGATTAGATCATGTTTATTGCAATACGGTTATTCATCTAAGTTAGAGAATAATGGTTATTCTGTTTACATGAATAATACCTTTAATGGTCATGCACCCAATGAGAATGGTTTATTGAATCTTGATCGTAGTGATACACATGTTCATAATATTGATGCCAAAAGATATAAAGTTAATAATGATAGTACCACATACTTGTGGCACTACCGCTAAATGTCATATTGGTGTAAAACGCATGAAGAAACTCCATGCTGATGGATCTTTGGACTCATTCGATTTTGAATCGGTTGAGACATGCGGACCATGCCTCATGGGCAAGATGACTAAGACCCCGTTTTCCGGTATGATGGAGCGGGCAAACGACTTATTGGAAATGATACATGTTGATGTATTCGGACCAATGAGTGTTGTAGTGTGCGGTGGATATCGTTATTTTCCTACCTTCACTGATAATTTGAGTATATATGGGGATATTTACTTAATGAAACACAAGTCTGAAATGTTTGAAAAGTTCAAACAAATTCAGAGTGAAGTTTGAAATCATCATGACAAGAAGATAAAATGTCTATGATATGATCGTGGAGGTAAATATCTGAGTTATGAGTTTGGTATACAACTTAAGACAATGTGGAACTTGTTTCACAACTCACGCCACCTGGAACACCATAGTGTGATGGTGTGTCCGAACGTCGTAGTCGTGCTCTATTGGATATGGTGCGAACTATGATGTCTCTTATCGATTTGCCACTATCGTTTTGGGGTTATGCATTAGAGACAACTACATTCACTTTAAAAGGGGGCACCATCTAAGTCCGTTGAGATGACACCGTATGAATTTTGGTTTGGCAGAAACCTAAGCTATCATTTCTTAATGTTTGGGGCTGCGACGCTTATGTGGAAAAGGTTTTCAACCTAATGAGCTCGAACCCAAAGCGGACAAATGCATCTTCATAGAATACCCTAACATAACAGTTGGGTGTGCCTTCTATCTCAGATCCAAGTGCAAAGTGTTTGTTGCTAAAATGGGTCCTTTTTCGAGAAAGAGTTTCTCTCGAAAGAATTGAGTGGGAGGAAGATAGAACTTGATGAGGTTGTTGAACCTTTGTTTCAACCAGAGAGTAGCACAGCGCAGAAAGTTGTTTCTGTGGAGCCTACGTTAGTTGAAGAGGAAGTTAATGATGATGATCATGAAACTTCGGATCAAGTTACTATCGAACCTCGTAGGTCGACAAGGACGCGTGCTGCTCCTGAGTGGTACGGCAACCCTGTCTTAGAGGTCATGTTGTTGTTGGACAACGATAAACCTACGAGACTATGGAGAAGCGATGATGGGCCCGGATTCTGAGAAATGGTTAGAGGCCATGAAATCCGAGATGGGATCCATGTAAGAAAACAAAGTATGGGCTTTGGAAGTATTACCTGAAGGGCGAAAGGCCATTCAGAACAAATGGATCTTTAAAAGGAAGACGGACGCGGACGGTGATGTCACCATCTATAAAGCTCGACTTGTGGCAAAGGGTTTTTCACAAGTTCAAGGAGTTGACTACGATGAGACTTTCTCACCCGTAGCGATGCTAAAGTCTGTTGGAATTATGTTAGCAGTTGCTGCATTTTTCGATTATGAAATCTGGCAGATGGATGTCAAAACAGAGTCTCCTTAACGGTTTCCGTGAGGAAAGGTTGTATGTGATACAACCGGAAGGTTTTGTCAGTCCTAAGGATGCTAAAATGTATGCAAACTCCAGCGATCCTTCTATGGACTGGAGCAACAATCTCGGAGTTGGAATATACGCTTTGATGAGGTGATCAAAGTTTTTGAGTCTATACAAAGTTTATTAGAAACTTGTATTTACAATAAAGTGAGTGGGAGCACTATAGAATTTCTGATAAGTATATGTGGATGACATATTGTTGATCGGAAATGATGTAGAATTTCTGGAAAGCATAAAGGGTTGTTTGAAAAGGAGTTTTTTCAAAGGAAAACCTGGAATGAAGCTACTTAAATGTTGGACATCAGGATCTATAGAGATAGATCAAGACGTCTGATAAAACTTTCAATGAGTACATACCTTGACAAGATTTTGAAAGAGTTCAAAATGGATCAGTCAAAGAAAGAGTTCTTACCTGATTTGTAAGGTGTGGAGTTGAGTGAGACTCAAAGCTCGACTACGGCAGAAGATAGAGAAAGGACGAAGGTCGTCCCCTGTGCCTTATCCATAGGCTCTGTATAGTATGCCATGCTGTGTACCGCACCTAGTGTGTGCCTTGCCATGAGTCTGTCAAGGGGTACAAGAGTGGTCCAGGAGTGGATCACTGGACAGCGGTCAAGATTATCCTTAGCAACTAGAGGACTAAGGAAATATTTCTCGATTATGGAGGTGATAAAGAGTTCGTCGTAAAGGGTTACGTCGATGCAAGCTTTGACACCTATCCGGACGACTCTGAGTAGCAGTCAGGATACGTATAGTGGAGCAACCATTTGGAATAGCTCCAAGTGGAGCGTGGTAGCATCTGCAGTATGACATATAGATTTGAAAAGAACACACGGATCTGATTGTTGCAGACCGTTGACTAAAGACCTCTCTCACATGCAAAGCATGATCGAACCCCAGAACTCATTGGGTGTTAGATTCATAACAATGTAAATCACATGGTGATGTGAACTAGATTATTGACTCTAGTGCAAGTGGGAGACTGTTGGAAATATGCCCTAGAGGCAATAATAATTTAGTTATTATCATATTTCCTTGTTCATGATAATTGTTTATTATCCATGCTATAATTGTATTGATTGGAAACTCAAATACATGTGTGGGTACATAGACAACACTGTGTCCCTAGTATGCCTCTAGTTAACTAGTTCGTTGATCAAAGATGGTCAAGGTTTCCTGGCCATAGACATGAGATGTCATTTGATAACGGGATCACATCATTAGGAGAATGATGTGATGGACAAGACCCAAACTATAAACATAGCATATGATTGTGTCAGTTTTTTGCATGTCAAGTATCTGTTCCTATGACCATGAGATCATGCAACTCACTGACACCGGAGGAATACCTTGTGTGTATCAAACGTCACAACGTAACTGGGTGACTATAAAGATGCTCTACAGGTATCTCCGAGGGTGTCTGTTGAGTGGGCATGGATCAAGACTGGGATTTGTTACTCCGTGTGACGGAGAGGTATCTCAGGGCCCACTCGGTAATACAACATCACTATAAGCCTTGCAAGCAATGTGACTAAGGTGTTAGCCACGGGATCTTGTATTACAGAACGAGTAAAGAGACTTGCCGGTAACGAGATTGAACTAGGTATAGGGATACCGACGATCGAATCTCGGGCAAGTAACATACCGAAGAACAAAGGGAATAGCATACGGGATTAACTGAATCCTTGACATAGAGGTTCGACCGATATAGATCTTCGTAGAATATGTAGGAACCAATATGGGCATCCAGGTCCCGCTATTGGTTATTGACCGTAGAGGTGTCTCGGTCATGTCTACATAGTTCTCGAACCCGCAGGGTCTACACACTTAACGTTTGGTGACGATTAGTATAGTTGAGTTATTGTGTCGGTGACCGAAGGTTGTTCGGAGTCTCGGATAAGATCCCGGACATGACGAGGATCTCCGGAAGAGTCCGGAGGTAAAGATTGATATATGTGATAATAGTGTTTTGATCTCCGGAAGGGTTCCGAAATTCATCGGAAGGGGTTCCGGATGTTTACCGAAGTGTTCGGGTGCAGCAACACTTTATATGGGCCAAAGGGGTAAAACCCACGAGGTATTGGAAAGTGCAAAAGGAAGTTTTGCTGCTGCCTTAAGCGGTACTACCGCTGGTAAGGCAGTACTACCGCGTAAGCGGTACTACCGCTTGTGTGAAGCGGTACTACCACTCAAGCGGTACTACCGCTCACGAGCGGTACTACCGCTTGTGCGCGGTACTGCAGGGATCCGAGTTGGACTCTTTCTGTGCGGGCCAAACCAACCTTGTGCGGGCAAAACCGACCTTGTGGAGGCTTTCTCTCCAAGTTTAGACCCCAGGACTCAACATATAAATAGAGGGGCAGGGCTAGCACACGGGACACATCAGGAATTCCCAAGCCGTGTGCCGGCAACCCTAGCCCTCTAGTTTATCCTCCGTCATAGTTTCCGTAGTGCTTGGCGAAGCCCTGCGGAGATTGTTCTTCACCACCACCGTCATCACGCCGTCGTGCTGCCGGAACTCGTCTACTACTTCACCATCGCTCGCTGGATCGAGGAGGTGAAGGCGTCATCAAGCTGTACGTGTGTTGAACACGGAGGTGCCGTCCGTTCGGCGCTAGATCGGAAGGACCGTGATCAAGATCGCGAGACGGTTCGTGATTTGATCGCGGGACGAATCATGATGGGATCACGGGACGGATCGTGATTGAATCGCGAGACGGATCGTGATGGGATCGCGGGACGCTCGGCGATTTGAATCGCGAAGACGTTCGACTACATCAACCGCGTTTCTTAACGCTTCCGCTTAGCGATCTACAAGGGTATGTAGATCCACTCTTCCTCTCGTAGATGCTCATCACCATGGATAGATCTTGCGTGTGCGTAGGAAAATTTTTGTTTCCCATGCAACGTTCCCCAACAGGATGATCCTCAAGTTACGGACCCAGTCCGTATAGTTGCTTCCATCGTCTTTCATCTTGGTTTTCTCTAGGAACGCGTTGAAGTTGAGGGCAACATTAGCTTGGGCCATTGGATCTACAAGATAGATTGTAAAGACAATTTTAGACTAAGTTCATGATAATTAAGTTCATCTAATCAAATTATTTAATGAACTCCCACTCAGATAGACATCCCTCTAGTCATCTAAGTGATACATGATCCATATCAACTAGGCCGTGTCCGATCATCATGTGAGACGGACTAGTCATCAATGGTGAACATCTCCATGTTGATCGCATCTACTATACGACTCATGTTCGACCTTTCGGTCTCTCATGTTCCGAGGCCATGTCTGTACATGCTAGGCTCGTCAAGTCAACCTAAGTGTTTCGCGTGTGTAAATCTGGCTTACACCCGTTGTATGCGAATGTTAGAATCTATCACACCCGATCATCACGTGGTGCTTCGAAACAACGATCCTTCGCAATGGTGCACACTTAGGGGGGACACATTTCTTGAAATTTTAGTGAGGGATCATCTTATTTATGCTACCATCGTTCTAAGCAAATAAGATGTAAAAACATGATAAACATCACATGCAAATCATAAAGTGACAGGATATGGCCAATATCATCTTGCGCCTTTGATCTTCATCTTCGGGGCGCGGCATGATCACCATCGTCACCGGCACGACACCATGATCTCCATCATCATGATCTCCATCATCGTGTCTTCATGAAGTTGTCTCGCCAACTATTACTTCTACTACTATGGCTAACGGTTAGCAATAAAGTAAAGTAATTACATGGCATTTTTGATTGACACGCAGGTCATACAATAAATTAAGACAACTCCTATGGCTCCTGCCAGTTGTCATACTCATCGACATGCAAGTCGTGATTCCTATTACAAGAACATGATCAATCTCATACATCACATATATTTCATCACATCCTTTTGGCCATATCATATCACATAGCATACCCTGCAAAAACAAGTTAGACGTCCTCTAATTGTTGTTGCAAGTTTTACGTGGCTGCTATGGGTTTCTAGCAAGAACGTTTCTTACCTACGCAAAAGCCACAACGGTGATATGCCAATTGCTATTTACCCTTCATAAGGACCCTCTTCATCGAATCCGATCCGACTAAAGTGGGAGAGACAGACACCCGCTAGCCACCTTATGCAACAAGTGCATGTCAGGCGGTGGAACCAGTCTCACGTAAGGGTACGTGTAAAGTCGGTCCGGGCCGCTTCATCCCACAATGCCGCCGAATCAAGATAGGACTAGTAACGGCAAGCAAATTGACCAAATCATCGCCCACAACTACTTGTGTTCTACTCGTGCATAGAATCTACGCATAGACCTAGCTCATGATGCCACTGTTGGGGAACGTAGTAATAATTCAAAATTTTCCTACGTGTCACCAAGATCAATCTAGGAGATGCTAGCAACGAGAGAGAGGGAGTGCATCTTCATACCCTTGAAGATCGCTAAGCGGAAGCGTTGCAAAGAACGCGGTTGATGGAGTCGTACTCGCGACGATTCAAATCGCGGAAGATCCGATCCAAGCGCCGAACGGACGGCGCCTCCACGTTCAACACACGTACAGCCCGGGGACGTCTCCTCCTTCTTGATCCAGCAAGGTGGAGGAGAAGTTGAGGGAGAGCTCCGGCAGCACGACGGCGTGGTGGCGGTGGAGCTCGTGGTTCTCCGGCAGAGCTTCGCTAAGCACTACGAAGGAGGAGGAGGTGTAGGAGGAGGGAGGGCTGCGCCAGGGGCAAGGGGTGCAACTCCCATGTGCCTCCCCACTATATATAGGGGTGGAGGGGGCTGGTTTCTTGCCCTCCAAGTCCATTGGGGCGTTGGCAAAGGTGGGAGGAAAGAAATCTCATCCTTTCCCTTCCCCACCGATTGTTATCCCCCTTTTTTAGGGATCTTGATCTTATCCCTTCGGGATATGATCTTATTCCTTCTAAGGGGGGATCTTGGTGCGCCTTGACCAGGGGTGTGGGGCCTTGCCTCCACTACCCACGTTCATGTGGGTCCCCATGCAGGTGGGCCCCACTCCGGAACCTTCTAGAACCTTCCCGGTACAATACCGAAAAATCCCAAATATTTTCCGGTGGCCAAAATAGGACTTCCCATATATAGATCTTTACCTCCGGACCATTCCGGAACTCCTCGTGACGTCCGGGATCTCATTCGGGACTCCGACCAACTTTCGGTAAATACATACAATTCCCATTACAACTCTAGCGTCACCGAACCTTAAGTGTGTAGACCCTACGGGTTCGGGAACCATGCAGACATGACCAAGACACCTCTCCGGCCAATAACCAATAGCGGGCTCTGGATACCCATATTGGCTCCCACATGTTCCATGATGATCTCATCGGATGAACCACGATGTCGGGGATTCAATTAATCCCGTATACAATTCCCTTTCTCCATCGGTATGTTTCTTGCCCGAGATTCGATCGTCGGTATCCCTATACCTTGTTCAATCTCGTTACCAGCAAGTCTCTTTACTCGTTCCGTAACACATGATCCCGTGACTAACTCCTTAGTCACATTGAGCTCATTATGATGATGTATTACCGAGTGGGCCCAGAGATACCTCTCCGTCACACGGAGTGACAAATCCCAGTCTCGATTCGTGCCAACCCAACAGACACTTTCGGAGATACCTGTAGTGCACCTTTATAGTCACCCAGTTACGTTGTAACGTTTGATACACCCAAAGCATTCCTACGGTATCCGGGAGTTGCACAATCTCATGGTCTAAGGAAATGATACTTGACATTAGAAAAGCTCTAGCAGACGATCTACACGATCTTGTGCTATGCTTAGGATTTGGTCTTGTCCATCACATCATTCTCCTAATGATGTGATCCCGTTATCGACAACATCCAATGTCCATGGTCAGGAAACCATGACCATCTATTGATCAACGAGCTAGTCAACTAGAGGCTCACTAGGGACATGGTGTGGTCTATGTATTCACACATGTATTACGGTTTCCGGTTAATACAATTATAGCATGAACAATAGACAATTATCATGAACAAGGAAATATAATAATAACCATTTTATTATTGCCTCTAGGGTAAATTTCCAACAGATGAATGCCATCCGACATAATTATCCATCACTGATCCATTGCCTACGAGCTTTTCACATATTGATCTTCGCTAAGTTACTTTTCCGTTGCTACTGTTACAATCACTACAAAACGGCTACTGTCACTTTTGCCATCGTTACCGTTACTTCCATACTACTTTGCTACTAAATATTTTGCTGCAGATATTAAGTCTTTCAGGTGTGGTTGAATTGACAACTCAGCTGCTAATACTTGAGAATATTCTTTGGCTCCCCTTGTGTCGAATCAATAAATTTGGGCTGAATACTCTACCCTCGAAAACTGTTGCGATCCCCTATACTTGTGGGTTATCAAGACCTTTTTCTGGCGCCATTGCCGGGGACCATAGCATTATTCTCTGAGTCACTTGGGATTTATATCTATTGATCACTATGAAGAATTTGAAAGATGCTAAAACCAAGATCTATCCCTCAACTACGAGGACAGGTAAGGAACTGCCGTCTAGCTCTGCACTTGATTCACCTTCTGTTATGAGTAAATTTGCGACATCACCACCTGCTAGTAATTCTGATATGTCGCAAGTAATTGATGATGCCACTTCTGCTATGCTTGATAATACTGTGCCTTTGGGTGAATTTCTTGATGAACAACTTGCTAGGGTTAGAGAGAATGAGATCACTGAAACTGATGATATTTCTAAAACTGATGAAATTATTGAAACTAAACACTTTCAGACACATGTTAGACCTAGCTCTCCTAGATATGAATTGCCTGTTATACCTGAGGGTTATGTTATGGATGGAGAGGTAGCTAGGGACTTTCTTGCTTGTAAAGATAGAGATGATCTTAAGAAATTACTATGCAAGTGGAAAGTAAAATCTTTGAATGCTAGAATGCAATATGATCCTAAGTTTGCTACTTCACCTATCTTTGTTACTGATAAGGATTATGAATTCTCTGTCGATCCTGAGTTAATTACTTTGGTTGAATCTGATCCTTTCCATGGTTATGAATCTGAAACTGTTGTGGCACATCTTACTAAATTGAATGACATAGCCACCCTATTCGCTCATGAGGAAAAAATTCGCTACTACTATATTCTTAAGTTGTTTCCTTTCTCATTAAAGGGTGCTGCTAAGCTATGATTTAAATCTCTTGCTCCTGGTTGTGTGCGTAGTCCCCAGGATATGATATATTACTTCTCTGAAAAATATTTTCCTGCTCATAAGAAACAAGCTGCCTTACAGGAAATATTTAACTTTGTGCAAATTGAAGAAGAGAGTCTCCCACAAGCTTTGGGGAGGCTTCTCCAATTACTTAATGTTTTGCCTGATCATCCTCTCAAGAAAAACGAAATACTTGATATCTTTTATAATGGACTAACCGATGCTTCTAGGGACCACCTAGATAGTTGTGCTGGTTGTGTTTTCAGGGAACGTACGGTTGAACAAGCTGAACTACTATTGAATAATATATTGAGCAATGATAATGATTGGACCATCCCCGAACCACCTCCAAAGCCAACTCCGAAGAAACGAGGTATTCTATTTCTCAGTCCTGAAGATATGCAAGAGGCAAAGAAATCTATGAAAGAAAAAGGTATTAAAGCTGAAGATGTTAAGAATTTGCCACCTATTGAAGAAATACATGGTCTTGATAACTCGACACAGGTAGTGGAGGTAAATTCTCTCTATAGATTTGACGAAGGTGATATTCCTTATAATAAGTCTGCTAGTCAATGCTTCGATGAATTTGATAACTTTATTGTTAAACAAGAAAATTTCAATGCTTATGTTAGTATACAATTGAAACATAATGCTTACATGCTTGATCGCTTAGGTGATTATATGAGTAGAACTGTTAATGATCTTAAGCTTATTAGTAAACATGCTTCCCTGGTAACTACTCAAGTAGAACAAGTACTTAAGTCACAAAATGATTTGCTTAATGAGATGAATGGTAAGAACAATGATCATTATGTTAGAGTTGTGACTAGAGGTGGTAAAATGACTCAGGAACCTTTGTATCCTGAGGGCCATCCTAAGAGAATTGAGGAAGATTCTCAGAGAATTAATACTGATGCACCTAGTCGTCCCAGTAATAAAAGGAAAAAGAATGATGATAGGACTTTGCATGCTGCTGGTGAACCTGTTATAGATACACATGAAAACCCAAATGATATTTCTATTTCTGATGCTGAAACACAACCTGGTGATGAACATGAACTGGGTGATAATGTTAATGATGATGTTCATGTTGATGTTCAACCTAGTAATGATAATGATGTGGAGATTGAACCTGTTGTTGATCTTGATAACCCACAATCTAAGAATAAAAGATATGATAAAAGAGACTTCATTGCTAGGAAGCATGGTAAAGAAAGAGAACCTTGGGTTCAGAAACCCATTCCCTTTCCTCTTAAGCCATCCAAGAAAAAGGATGATGAGGATTTTGAGCGCTTTGTTGAAATGCTTAGACCTGTCTTTTTGCGTATGCGCTTGACTGATATTCTGAAAATGTCTCCTTATGCTAAGTATATGAAGGATATTGTGACTAATAAAAGAAAGATACCGGAAGCTGAAATTTCCACCATGCTTGCTAATTATACTTTTAAGGGTGGAGTACCAAAGAAATTAGGAGATCCAGGAATACCAACTATACCATGCTCCATTAAAAGAAACTATGTTAAAACTGCTTTATGTGATTTGGGAGCCGGTGTTAGTGTTATGCCTTTCTCTTTATATCGTAGACTTGATTTGAATAAGTTGACACCTACTGAAATCTCTTTGCAAATGGTTGACAAATCAACCGCTTTACCCATCAGTATTTGCGAGGATGTGCCTGTTGCGATTGCAAACGTTACTATCTTAACAGACTTTGTTATTCTTGATATTCCCGAGGACGACAGCATGTCGATCATCCTTGGTAAATCCTTTTTGAACACTGTAGGGGCTGTTATTGATTGCAACAAAGGCAATGTCACTTTTCATGTTAATGGTAATGAGCATACGGTGCACTTTCCGAAGAAACAACCTCAAGTTCATAGTATCAACTCTATTGGAGAAATTCCAACAATTGCTATTGGAGGTTTTAAATTCCCTCTCCCTACTGTCAAGAGAAATACGAAATAATCATGGTAGGGGATATGCCTGTCCACGTTGAGGTAACTTAGTGTTATTCGAAAATTCTCCGGTTTCATGTTACTCGAAAGAAGTTTGTTAATAAGACTTGATCAACCTTGTTAATGAATTCCTTTCGACGGGCATGAGATGGACGAATTTAGAAAGCACAACCTTCTATACCCAACTTTTACTTTCTGTTGTTTAGAATAAATAAAGAAAAAATACTATTATACTTCTGTTTTCTGAATTATCCGTACAACAAAAAATGACCTGGAAATAAAAGTTCTCCAAATGCCCTAAAAATTTAGTATGATTTTTTATAGAATATTTAAGAATATTTGGCACTGAGAACACACCAGGGGGCTGCACCAGTGGGCCACAAGCCCAGGGGGCGCGCCCACCCCCCTGGCGGCTTGTGGGTCCCACGTGGCCCCCCCTCACTTATTCCAGCACCCATCCACTCCGTCCTCCTCCATAAAAAATCCCACCATTGGTCAAACCCGTGTCCTAGCTCATCTTGCTGCCATTTTCGATCTCCTTGTGCAAAGTTCCATTTGCAAAACTGTTTTGGGGGATTGTTCTTCGGTATGTGACTCCTCCAATGGTCCAATTAGTTTTTGTTCTAGTGCTTTATATATTGCAAATTTTTGCTGCTGTGCTGACCTTGTTCTTGAGCTTGCATGTTAAATTTGTATGGTCCCAAGTAGTTTGGATGCATAATTTAGCCTCTAGGCACTTATGGGAGTGGTTGCTTTGAATTTTGTTGAGTTTTGTTCACTTTTATTTTGAGTTACTAAAATTTCAGAAATTTTTCAGAGGAAGAAAGGTTGTTACCCACTAAGTATTTAGACTATGATAGTATGGTAGCACATGATTTCATTTCCAAAGACAATGACAAGCGGCTCATCTATAACCTAGTATTCAGCCAGGGTACCTGTCAGATTATTACTTTGCCTGCACCTTCTTTGTTCGATATTTATTCAGGCAGGTACATTATTATGCCCGACGATATTTATGCATACTGGGAGCGGACTCGATCCCAGTTCCTGAGCCAGAACCATCACTTGACCCGTATGAGGAGTCGGTTTATCAGTGGGAGCCACAAGAGCTCGCTAACCAGTGGAACCCTCAGGATCCTCCTCAGTACCCAGGAGAGAGCTACTTTGATCCATGGGCATATACCAACTTAGGCCAAAAGCCTAAGCTTGGGGGAGTACGTATTTCTCACCGACATTACATTCATGTTCACACACTCATTCCAGTTGTCGGTGTTCATACTTTTTCATTGTATTATCCATGTTAGTTTATTTCTTTTTCTCGCTTTCTTCTTGTGTGTCAGAAAAACCTTAAGAATACAAAAAATATTTGCTCTAGTTTTACTTTCTAGTATGTTTAGTTGTAGTATTAAAAGAAAACCCAAAAATATTTCTCGTTCTTCTTTTGCTTGTTGGGAGCTTTCCCGTGTAAATAGTTTTTCTTGTTCTTGTTTTGAAATTCTTTTCTTTGGGTCGAGAGGAGAAGACCACGTGAAAATGTTGAGTGGCTCTCATATGCATTGTTGTTTATCTTACAGAGAGCCCAAATTACCTTGTCTTCTTCTTTAAATAATTGTTTGCATATTCCAGCTTAGTCCAATGCACGTGCACTCTTATTATTATTCACACAGTTCGGTCGTGCAAGTGAAAGGCAATAATGACGATATATGATGAAGTGATTGAGATGGAGAAAAGATGGTACGAACTCGACCTAAATATGATTAGCTCATCGTTCTAGATTCAGCTCATTATGGATGAAACATGTTTGCAATGACAATTAGAGATTATAGTTACTCATGCCATGCTTAATTAGCTAAGAGTGTATAATGGTTTGTCTTGAGTGCCAACATGCATTTTAAAATGGTTGTGATGTAGTATGATAGGATGGTATCCTCCTTCGAATGATTCAAGTGGCTTGACTTGGCACATGTTCACGCATGTAGTTGAAACAAAATCAACATAGCCTCCACGATATTATGTTCATGGTGATTTATATCCTACTCATGCTTGCATTCAATGTTGGTTAATCTCAATGCATGTTTATGACTGTTGTCGCTCTCTAGTTGGTCGCTTCCCAGTCTCTTGCTAGCCTTCACTTGTACTAAGCGGGAATACTGCTTGTGCATCCACTTCCTTAAACCCAAAGTTGTTCCATATGAGTCCACCATACCTACCTATATGCGGTATTTACCTGCCGTTCCAAGTAAATTTCCATGTGCCAAACTCTAAACCTTCAAATAATATTCTGTTTTGTATGCCCGAATCGCTCATATAGTGACTAGGGGCTGTCAGTATCTTCCATGCTAGGTGGGTTATTCTCACGATGAGTGTTTATTTACTTGTCATTCACGAGAAAGTGGCTGGTATTCGGGATGCCCAGTTCCATGCTCAAAAATCAAATCAAAATATAATGAAACAAAACTCCCCCAGGATTGTTGTTTGTATGGACGGTACCCGTGGATTCGGCCAGCCGTGGAGTGTGTTTGATTGGTGGAGGGGGAGTAAAAACTTTATCATTCTGTTTGGGAACCGCCTATAATGTATCTAGCATGGAAGATACCGAGATCTCTTGGTTGTTATGTTGACAATGAAAGCATACTGCTCAAAATTTTATTCATCTCCGTTTTAAAATCTCGAGCTCTGGCACCTCTGCAAATCCCTGCTTCCCTCTGCGAAGGGCCTATCTATTTACTTTATTGCTGAGTCAACATTCTCTTATACAAAGCACCAGTTAGAGAGCACCACTGTCATTTGTATGCATTGTTATTAATTGATATTGAGTATGACTGTGACTGGATCTCTTTTACCATGAATTACAATGTCTAGTCAGTCCTTGATCTTCAGGGGTGCTCTGCATTTATGTTTTGCGGTCTCAGAAAGGGCTAGCGAGATACCATTTTGTTATATCATATCATGATTGTTTTGAAAAAGTGTTGTCATCCGAGACTTATTATTATTGCTCGCTAGTTGATTATGTCATTGATATGAGTAAATGTGAGACATAAATGTTATTGTGAATATGGTTAGTTCATAATCTTTGCTGAAAGCCTGAATGATGGCTATACATATTTGCAACAACAAGATCAAACAGAGTTTGTAAAAGTTTTTCTTTGTCACTGTCAGTTTGTCAACTAAATTGCTTGAGGACAAGCAATGGGTTAAGCTTGGGGGAGTTGATACGTCTCCATCGTATCTACTTTTCCAAACTCTTTTGCCCTTGTTTTGGACTCTAATTTGCATGATTTGAATGGAACTAACCCGGACTGACGCTGTTTTCAGCAGAATTGCCTTGGTGTTATTTTTGTGCAGAAATAAAAGTTCTCGGATTGACCTGAAAATTTACGGAGAATATTTTTGGAATTAATAAAAAATATTGGCGAAAGAATCAACCAGAGGGGGTCCACCCATTGGCCACAAGCCGTGGCGGCTTGTGGGTCCCACAGACCTCCTCCGACCCTAATTCCAACTCTATATATTCACATCCGTGGAGAAAAAAAATAGAAGAGAAGAGTTCATCGCGTTTCACGATACAGAGCCGCCGCCACCTCCTGTTCTTCCTCGGGAGGGCAGATCTGGAGTCCGTTTTGGGCTCCGGAGAGGGGAAATCGACGCCGTCGTCATCACCAACCATCCTCCATCACCAATTTCATGATGCTCACCGCCGTGCGTGAGTAATTCCATCGTACGCTTGCGGGACGGTGATGGGTTGGATGAGATTTACCATGTAATCGAGTTAGTTTTTGTTAGGGTTTGATCCCTAGTATGCACTATGTTCTGAGATTGATGTTGCTATGACTTTGCTATGCTTAATGCTTGTCACTAGGGCCCGAGTGCCATGATTTCAGATCTGAACCTGTTATGTTTCCATGAATATATATGTGTTCTTGATCCTATCTTGCAAGTTGTAGACACCTATTATGTGGTATGATCCGCATACCCCAAGGTGACAATAATTGGGATTCTTTCCGGTGATTACCATAGTTTGAGGAGCTCATGTATTCACTAAGTGCTAATGCTTTGGTCCGGTTATCTATTAAAAGTAGGCCTTAATATCCCTTAGTTTCCATTAGGACCCCGCTGCCACGGGAGGGTAGGACAAATGTCATGCAAGTTCTTTTCCATAAGCACGTATGACTATATATGGAATACATGCCTAATTTACATTGATGAATTGGAGCTAGTTCTGCGTCACCCTAGGTTATAACTGTTGCATGATGAATGCCATCCGACATAATTCTCGATCACTGATCCATTGCCTATGAGCTTTTCACATATTGATCTTTGCTAAGTTACCTTTCCGTTGCCACTGTTACAATCACTACAAAACTGCTACTGTCACTTTTGCCATCGTTACCATTACTTCCATACTACTTTGCTACTAAATATTTTGCTACAGATATTAAGTCTTTCAGGTGTGGTTGAATTGACAACTCAGTTGCTAATACTTGAGAATATTCTTTGGCTCCCCTTGTGTCGAATCAATAAATTTGGGTTGAATACTATACCCTCGAAAACTGTTGCGATCCCCTATACTTGTGGGTTATCAATTTTCCCACCAAAGAGGATCTTGGACGGCTTTTGACATTTGGGATGAGTAAGGTTCCAAACAGTTCATGTGTGCTTGAGATTGAACCATGGACACAGCAAGAACCGGAGGGTACTCCACTACCTCAGCTTTGGGTCCGTTTCGTAGGCGCCCCACAAGTGGCACTTGATGATGTAAGGGTCACTTGGAGCCTTGGTTCCCTTATTGGTAAGACTGAGAAGGTGGATATGCCTTTTACGAGATCGCATGGAGTGGCTCGCCTGTTTGTTAGCGTTATCAGTATTGAGCATATTCCGGACACGGACAGATGGACATATGATGGCAAAAGTTTTATGTTGGATATTGAGATTGAGGAGAATGCCGAGTTTCAGGAGTTGGCCTGGCAGGTTGACATGGATACTGACGAGGGGCATGACAGAGATGGGCAACTTCAGAGAGAATCCACTCAGAGAGATGTGACTGACAGGGGGGCAGCTCCACTGGCCAACTTGGCTGAGACTGGTAATAATAGGGAGCAATCCAATGTATCTTCATCATCTCACCAGCTGTGGTTCGGATCGTTTGGATCTTCCTCGGCTCTGAGCAAACTTTGGGGTGCCAGGGTGGAGCTTGATGATCCGGAGGAGCAGGAGCTACCTCCACTTTCACCACCTATGACACCGCATTTATCAAGGACGCCCCCTTGAGGGCGGAGGCCTCGCCCAGGGCGACCGGGAGTACTGTAGGCTCACATGTTATTGCTCCAACCAGGGAGGACAGGCTGAGCATGTCTTTTGTTTCACCTCTCGTCGTCTAGGGGTCGACGGGTGTGGTTGGGATGCAGGCTGGAGGCCATACCCCAATTGCCCCGATGACGGCGCGGCCTCCAACCGATATTGCTGCTCAACACCACTCAGAGACAGGAAGAGGGATCTTTGGCGTTGCTGCGCCGACGACAGGAGGTCGCCCGGAGACCGTCAGCGCAGGTGGATTCTCTGGCACTGCCGCGCCGGCGACAGGAGGTCGCCCGGCGACCGTCAGCGTGCCAGCTAGCCCGGTTGGACGGGGGTAGGGGGGCCCTCTCTGACCGTGCCCTCCACCAAGGAGGTCGTCGCGTTCGGAGGCATCCCGGACCCGGAGGCCGGGGATAGGCGGTCGAGTCGCCGCCTCCAAGCTCAGCTGGATGCTGATGACTTGCTGATGGGCCGTGACATGCGGGTGGCTAAGCTTCGTGACATCGAGGCGACGACAGGTATGGCCGTAAACATGAGTTGCTCTATTTTGCATTTTTCTGATGATGAAATCATTTCGAATGCAAATAAACTAGGGGTGTCTCTGGGTAGCAATGGCAAGGAAATATCAAGATCTATTAATAACCTTTTAGACTTAGAGGCCGAGAGAGCTATGGTTATGTTGCGTAATATTGCGGCGGTAAAGCCTATGAACGATGCTGAGATTAATGAACTAGGGATGGGGGCTATAGAACGTCTATGTGAAGATCTTGTGCCATCATCTCTGGTAACTGAGGAGGAGGAGGACATCGGTACGGAGGGGTATGTGGCCCCTACGCAACCAAATGAGCGTTCTCAGACAGTGACCGGTTATGTGGACCGAGTTACTGCACATGATAAGCCAAAACGATCCTGGAAAAGGAAGGTGTATCCTGTATCGGCAGTCCGCCGGAGTGCTCGATTTAAGACGGCAAAGATATTTCATGATGAAAGATGAAAGGAATATTTTGGAATAGCAGAGGTCTTGCTGACTTGGCTAAAAGGAGGTTTCTGGTGGAAGCAATTCTTGAGCACAGGCTTGATCTTATCGCTTTAATGGAAACTGGTAGAGATAATTTTACGTCTCAGTTTCTAGGCACGCTCTCCGGTGGTATTGACTTTGACTGGCACTGTTTACCTCCAAGAGCGAGGTCCGGAGGGATCTTACTTGGGGTTAGGTGCGAGACACTAGAAGTCCGAAACGTGGTTTTGGGAGACTATGCCGTCAAATTTAGAGTGCGATCCAAGGAGGATGGGTTCCAATGGGCGCTAGTGGCGGTGTATGGTGCGGCTCAGCCGGAGTTTAAGATGGACTTTTTGGCTGACCTTGTTCGAATTTGCGGGAACGAGAGGTTACCGATCTTAGTGGGAGGTGACTTTAACATAATTAGGCGAAGAGACGAAAAGAACAATGATAACTTTGATGGCAGATGGTCATTCATGTTTAATACAATCATCGAAAGCCTAGACTTACGAGAGAGAGAGTTCACGGGCAGAAAATTCACCTGGGATAATGCTACTTCTCAAGCATGCGTTGGTTTTCCCTTGAAGAGGAAAGGGTGATGCAGCAAAGTAGATAAGTATTTCCCTCAGTTGTTGAGAACCAAGGTATCAATCCAGTAGGAGATACAAGCAAGTCCCCAATAGATGTACCTACACAAAGAATCAAACACTTGCACCCATCGCTATAAAGGGGTTGTCAATCCCTTCACGGTTACTTGCAAGGATGAGATCTGATAGAGATAGATATGATAGATTGCTTGAACGGAAAGTAAAACAAAAGTAAAAATAATGAAGCAAGGTATTTTTGGTATTTTTGGTTTTAGATCTGAAACTATAAGATGGAAAATAGACCCGGGGGCCATAGGTTTCACTAGAGGCTTCTCTCATGATAGCAAATAATACGGTGGGTGAACAAATTACTGTCGAGCAATTGATAGAAAAGTGAATAATTATGAAGATATCCAAGGCAATGATTATGCATATAGGCATCACGTCCGTGTCAAGTAGACCGAAACGATTCTGCATCTACTACTATTACTCCACACATCGACCGACTCCTGCCTGCATCTAGAGTATTAAGTTCATGAAGAACAGAGTAATGCATTAGGTAAGATGACATGATGTAGAGGGATAAACTCAAGCAATATGATGAAAACCCCATCTTTTTATCCTTGATGGCAATAATACAATACGTGCCTCGCTACCCCTACTTTGTCACTGGGTGAGGACACCGCAAGATTGAACCCAAAACTAAGCACTTCTCCCATTGCAAGAATTACCAATCTAGTTGGCCAAACCAAACCAATAACTCGAAGAGACTTGCAAAGATATGAAATCATGCATATAAGAATTCAGAAAAGACTCAAATAATATTCATAGATAATCTGAACATAAACCAACAATTCATCGGATCTCGACAAACACACCGCAAAAGAGTATTACATCGGATAGATCTCCATGAAGATCATGAAGAACATGGTATTGAAGATTAAAGAGAGAGGAGAAGCCATCTAGCTACTAGCTATGGACCCGTAGGTCTGTGGTAAACTACTCACGCATCATCGGAGGGGCAATGGAGTTGATGTAGATGCCCTCCGTGATCGAATCCCCCTCCGGCAGATTACCGGAAAAGGCTCCAAGATTGGATCTCATGGGAACAGAGGCTTCCGGCGGCGGAAAAGTATTTTCGTGGCTCTTTTTGGTATCCAGGGAATATTTGTGAATTTATAGGCCGAAGAATAGGGTTAGGGGGGCTGTCGTGGGGCCACAAGCCAGGGGGGCGCCCCCCCAGGGCGCGCCCCTGTGGCTTGTCGCCACACGGTGGCTCCCCTGCCTTCATCTCCAAGTCTTCTGGGTTGCTTCTGGTCCAAGAAAAATTATTCCAAAGATTTTATTCCGTTTGGACTCCGTTTAATATTCCTTATCTGCAATACTCAAAAACAAGGAAAAAACAGAAACTGGCACTAGGCTCTAGATTAATAGGTTAGTCCCAAAAATAATATAAAATAGCATATTAATGCATATAAAACATCCAAAACAGATAATATAATAGCATGGAACAATCAAAAATTATAGATACATTGGAGACGTATCAAGCATCCCCAAGCTTAATTCCTGCTCGTCCTCGAGTAGGTAAATGATAAAAACAGAATTTTTGATGTGGAATGCTACCTAACATATTTATCCATGTAATATTCTTTATTGTGGCATGAATATTCAGATCCATAAGATTCAAAACAATAGTCTAATATTGACATAAAAACAGTAATACTTCGAGCACACCAACAAGGCAATCGTGTCCTTTCGAAATAACATGGCCTTAGAGAGTTATCCCTACAAAATCATATGGTCTGGCTATGCTCCATCTTCCCCACACAAAGTATCTAAATCATGCGCAACCCCGATGAACAAGTCAAGCAATTGTTTCACACTTTTTATGTACTCAAACCTTTTCAACTCTCACGCAATACATGAGCGCGAGCCATGGATATAGCACTATAGGTGGAATAGAATATGGTGGAGGTGCAAGGAAAAAGGAGAAGATAGTCTCACATCAACTAGGCGTATCAACGGGCTATGGAGATGCCAATCGATAGATATCAATGTGAGTGAGTAGGGATTGCCATGCAACAAATGCACTTAGAGCTATAAGTGTATGAAAGCTCAAAAAGAAAACTAAGTGGTCGTGCAAGACGAAAAATTCCACTAGTTATATGAAAGTGACAAAATAGGAGACTCTCTATCATGAAGATCATGGTGCTACCTTGAAGCACAAGTGTGAAAAAAGATAGTAGCAATTGTCCCTTCTCTCTTTCTCTCATTTTTTTCTCTTTTTTTTCTTTTGGTGGGCATCTTTGGCCTCTCTTTTTTATTTGGGCTTCGCTGGCCTCTTTTATTTTTTGTAAAGTCCGGATACTCATCCCAACTTGTGAGGGAGTCATAGCTTCCATCATCCTTTTCTCACATGGGACAATGCTCTAATAATGAAAATCATCACACTTTTATTTACTTACAACTCAAAAAGAAAATTACAACTCGATACCTAGAACAAAATATGACTCTATATGCAATATGAAGGTGATGGTGCATGTCATGAAAAACGGAACGGTGGAAGTTGCATGGCAATATATCTCGGAATGGCTATGGAAATGCCATAATAGGTAGGTATGGTGGCTGTTTTGAGGAAAATATATGGTGGCTGTTTTGAGGAAGGTGGGTTTGATGTACCGGCGAAAGTTGCGCGGTACTAGAGAGGCTAGCAATGGTGGAAGGGTGAGAGTGTGTATAATCCATGGACTCAACATTAGTCATAAAGAACTCACATACGTATTGCAAAAGTCTATTAGTTATCAAACAAAGCATTAGACGCATGCTCCTAGGGGAGAGGTTGGTAGGAGTTAACCATCGCGCGCTCCCGACCCTCACATAAAAGGTTGACAATCATTAAACAAATCATGCTCCGACTTCGTTACATAACGGTTCACCATACGTGCATGCTACGGGAATCACAAACTTCAACACAAGTATCTCTTCCAATTCACAACTACTCACTAGCATGACTCTCATATTACCATCTCCATTATCTCAAAACTATATGCAAGGAATCGAACTTCTCATAGTATCCAATGCACTTAATATGAAAGTTTTTATTATATCCCTCTTGGATGCCCATTATATTAGGACTAAATTCATAACCTAAACAAATTACCATGCTGTTTTAAGAAACTCTCAAAATAATATAAGTGAGGTACGAGAGTTCAATAATTTCTATAAAATATAACACCACCGTGCTCTAAAAAGATATAAGTGAAGTACTAGAGCAACATTGCCTACCTCAAAAGATATAAGTGAAGCACATAGAGTATTCTAATAAATTCACGATTCAGCGTGTCTCTCTCAAAAATATGTGTGCACCAAGGATGATTGTGCCAAACTAAAAAGCAAAGACTCATATCATACAAGACGCTCCAAGCAAAACACATATCATGTGGTGAATAAAAATATAGTCTCAAGTAAATTTACCGATGGATTGAAGACGAAAGAGGGGATGCCTTCCGGGGCATCCCCAAGCTTAGGCTTTTTGGTATCCTTGAATATGTCTTGGGGTGCCTTGGGCATCCCCAAGCTTAGGCTCTTGCCACTCCTTATTCCATGGTCCATCAAATCTTTACCCAAAACTTGAAAACTTCACAACACAAAACTCAACAGAAAACTCATCATGAGATCCGTTAGTATAAGAAAAATAAATCACCACTTTAGGTACTGTTGTGAACTCATTCTTTATTTATATTGGTGTAATATCTACTGTATTCTAACTTCTCCATGGTTCATACCCCCCGATACAACCCATAGATACATCAAAATAAGCAAACAACACAAAGAAAACAGAATCTGTCAAAAACAGAACAGTCTGTAGCAATCTATAGACTTCGAATACTTCTGTAACTCCAATTTTTTTGAAACAATAGGAAAATCAGGGCAATTTGTATATCAATATTGTGTAAAAATTTCAGATCAAAAGCACGTTCCAGTGAATTTACAAAATTCCTGGACTGAGAGCAAAAGTTTCTGTTTTTCAGCAAAATCAAATTGCAAACACCGTAGACCATCCCAAAGGTCTTACTTGGATCAAACACTAATTTAAAAAAGAAAACACAATTATTAAAGAAGTAATAATGTGGAAAACACACAAAAACAGAAACAAAAAACAGAAAGCAAAAATAAAATTGGGTTGCCTCCCAACAAGCGCTATTGTTTAACGCCCCTAGCTAGGCAAAACGCAATAGATCTAGGTATTGTCATCTTTGGTATGCAACTCCTCAATTGCACACTTATAAACCCTAGGAGATTCTTTGGTTTTATCAATTATCATACTCCTAGGAAAGAAATCAAGAAACTCACTTGTAGCAATCGGTTCCCGAACAATATTAATAAAGCTAGGGTGAACACTTATCATCTTAAGATCCTCCCCTCTACTAGAGGATTCACCCTTATTCTTGGGAACATAAATAAACTTGGTAGTATTAGGAGGAGGAGATTTTGGGGTGGTTTGAACAGAAGCAAAAGCGGAACCCAAGTTGGTAATAATGTCCTCTAGCTTTCCAATTCTAGAGGAATCTTGATCCAATTTTTCATTAACTATGGGTTCTTTTTCCCTTAGGCTTTTTAGGGTAACTCCTACCTTAGATCCATATTGGGTGATATGATTATGGATCTTTTTATCCAAATTTTCAATAAGCTCTATAGTAGCAACTTTATTTTCAATGATATCAAGCATTCTCATAACATGTTCCAAAGTTAAGATTGTTTCGTTGACCATGAGAGGGGGTGAACCTACCAAATTTATCATAGCATTATAAGAATCAAAGGTATTGCTCCCCAAGAAATTCCCTCCCGTAATGGTATCCAAAACATATCTATTCCAAGGAGAAACACCCACATAAAAATTGCGAAGGAGAACGGTAGTAGATTGCTTACGAGTAGATCTATTTTGAGCATTGCAAATTCTATACCAAGCATCTTTCAAATTTTCTCCCTCCCTTTGCTTAAAATTAAGAACTTCATTCTCGGGAGTGCTAGCGATAGTAGCAAGGCTAGCCATGAGTTTAAGCAATCCAACAAGCAAACAAAAAGCAAACGAAAAGACGAACGGAAGAAGGGCGAATAAAAAGGCAAATCTTTTTGGAAAATCGTTTTAGAAGTGGGGGAGAGGAAAACGAGAGGCAAATGGCAACTAAAGTAAATGCAAGAGATGAGTTTGTGATAGGTACTTGGATGGCTTGATGTAGATCTCCCCGGCAACGGCGCCAGAAATCCTTCTTGCTACTTCTCGAGCATGCGTTGGTTTTCCCTTGAAGAGGAAAGGGTGATGCAGCAAAGTAAATAAGTATTTCCCTCAGTTGTTGAGAACCAAGGTATCAATCCAGTAGGAGATACAAGCAAGTCCCCGATAGATGTACCTACACAAAGAATCAAACACTTGCACCCAACGCTATAAAGGGGTTGTCAATCCCTTCACGGTTACTTGCAAGGATGAGATCTGATAGAGATAGATATGATAGATTGCTTGAACGGAAAGTAAAACAAAAGTAAAAATAATGCAGCAAGGTATTTTTGGTATTTTTGGCTTTAGATCTGAAAGTATAAGATGGAAAATAGACCCGGGGGCCATAGGTT
This sequence comes from Elymus sibiricus, assembly GCA_039707655.1. NCBI lineage: Eukaryota > Viridiplantae > Streptophyta > Magnoliopsida > Poales > Poaceae > Elymus > Elymus sibiricus. The sequence goes on along the minus strand of CM077673.1, from coordinate 16,080,068 downwards.
TCACTAGAGGCTTCTCTCATGATAGCAAATAATACAGTGGGTGAACAAATTATTGTCGAGCAATTGATAGAAAAGCGAATAATTATGAAGATATCCAAGGCAATGATTATGAATATAGGCATCACGTCCGTGTCAAGTAGACCGAAACGATTCTGCATCTACTACTATTACTCCACACATCACCGACTCCTGCCTGCATCTAGAGTATTAAGTTAATGAAGAACAGAGTAACGCATTAGGTAAGATGACATGATGTAGAGGGATAAACTCATGCAATATGATGAAAACCCCATCTTTTTATCCTCGATGGCAACAATACAATACGTGCCTCGCTACCCCTACTTTGTCACTGGGTGAGGACACCGCAAGATTGAACCCAAAACTAAGCACTTCTCCCATTGCAAGAATTACCAATCTAGTTGGCCAAACCAAACCAATAACTCGAAGAGACTTGCAAAGATATGAAATCATGCATATAAGAATTCAGAAAAGACTCAAATAATATTCATAGATAATCTGAACATAAACCCACAATTCATCGGATCTCGACAAACACACCGCAAAAGAGTATTACATCGGATAGATCTCCATGAAGATCATGAAGAACATGGTATTGAAGAGCAAAGAGAGAGAAGAAGCCATCTAGCTACTAGCTATGGACCCGAAGGTCTATGGTAAACTACTCACGCATCATCGGAGGGGCAATGGAGTTGATGTAGATGCCCTCCGTGATCGAATCCCCCTCCGGCAGATTACCGGAAAAGGCTCCAAGATTGGATCTCACGGGAACAGAGGCTTCTGGCGGCGGAAAAGTATTTTCGTGGCTCTTTTTGGTATCCAGGGAATATTTGTGAATTTATAGGCCGAAGAATAGGGTTAGGGGGCTGCCGTGGGGCCACAAGCCAGGGGCGCCCCCCCCCCCCCTAGGGCGCGCCCCTGTGGCTTGTCGCCACACGGTGGCTCCCCTGCCTTCATCTCCAAGTCGTCTGGGTTGCTTCTGGTCCAAGAAAAATTATTCCGAAGATTTTATTCCGTTTGGACTCCGTTTAATATTCCTTATCTGCAATACTCAAAAACAAGGAAAAAACAAAAACTGGCACTAGGCTCTAGATTAATAGGTTAGTCCCAAAAATAATATAAAATAGCATATTAATGCATATAAAACATCCAAAACAGATAATATAATAGCATGGAACAATCAAAAATTATAGATACGTTGGAGACGTATCAGATAACACTCTACCTAATCCAACGTTTGAGAAGTTGGATCGGGTACTAACTAGTGTGGAATGGGAGCAGAAATTCCCACGGGTGACGGTGCGAGCGTTGTCTAGGGTCATATCAGACCATACCCCATTGTTTGTTGACTCCGGAGAGGCAACCCATGTGGGTAACAAGAATGCTTTCTCTTTCGAGTTGGCCTGGTTTGAAAGAGAAGGATTCATGGACCTCATATCTAGAGAATGGGTGAGGATCACGGGGGGAAGATCTAATGTTGATAAATGGCAAAATAAAATTAGACATCTAAGACAATTCCTTCGGGGGTGGGCAAAGCATGAAAGCGGCATTTATAAGCTGGAGAAACCGAGGATTCTCGAACTTATAAATGAGCTAGATATAAAAGCTAAATCCGTGCTGTTGGGTGATAATTAATGAGAGGGCATCCAAAGCGGAGGCAGAACATAATCTTAAACAACTCCTCATAGAAGAGGAGTTGAGATGGGCACTTAGAGCAAAAGTGCGTCAAGTAGTTGAAGGGGATGATAACACCCAATTTTTCCATCTGATTGCTAATGGAAAACATAGAAAGAAGAAAATATATCAACTCGAACAAGATGAGGGTACGAACGTTGGGCATGAAAACCTAAAGTTGTACATCTCGGAATACTACAAGAAACTGTTCGGTTCCCCAGAGGACAATACAGTGTCCATGGATGAGCAGTCGGTCAATGAAGAATAACAATACAGTGTCCTCAGCTCGGTACGGACGAGAATGAGATATTAACTGCACCGTTCACGGAGAAAGAGGTGTTTGATGCAATATCGCAAATGAAGAATAACAAGGCACCAGGGCCGGATGGGTTCCCGGCTGAATTTTATAAGAGATGTTGGCACATTATTAAGGGGGACCTACTTCTGATGTTTCAGGACTTGTTCGATGGGCACTTGCAGCTATTCCACCTAAACTTTGGGACTGTTACGTTGTTGCCAAAGAAGGAGGGGGCGGTGTGTATCGAACAGTTCCAACCTATATGCCTTCTTAATGTGAGTTTCAAAATATTTACTAAGGTTGGGACCAATAGATTGACGCAGATTGCGCATGCTGTGGTGCAACCTAGTCAATCGGCGTTCATGCCAGGTAGAAATATTCTGGAGGGTGTGGTTGTCCTCCATGAAACCCTTCATGAAATTCATTCGAAGAAACTAGATGGGGTTATCTTCAAGGTGGATTTCGAGAAAGCATATGATAAAGTTAAATGGCCGTTCCTACAACAAGCATTACGTATGAAGGGTTTTGACGAGCTATGGAGGAAGCAAGTCGAATCATTTGTACAAAAAGGGAGTGTTGGAATTAAAGTTAATGATGACATTGGTCATTTTTTCCAAAATCACAAAGGTCTTCGGCAGGGAGACCCAATGTCCCCAATCCTATTTAATGTGGTTGCAGACATGCTAGCAATACTAATAGGAAGGGCTAAACAGGAAGGCCTGGTAGGTGGATTAGTGCCTCATCTAGTTGACGATGGGGTGTCCATTCTACAATATGCTGATGATACTATTCTCTTTATGGAACATGACATAGCGAAAGCAAGAAACATGAAACTTATCCTCTGCTTATTTGAACAGCTGTCGGGTTTTAAAATCAACTTTCACAAGAGTGAATTGTTTTGCTTTGGGAGAGCCAAAGAAGAGCAAGAGGATTATAAACAGTTGTTCGGATGTGAATTGGGTAGCCTGCCGTTCAGCTACTTGGGCATACCTGTTCACCATCGTAAGCTATCAAATCAAGAGTGGAAGTGTATAGAGGATCGATTTGAGAAGAAACTGAGCTGCTGGAAGGGTAAGCTTCTGTCTTATGGAGGAAGGCTGATATTGATTAACTCGGTTCTTACGAGTATGCCTATGTTCCTCCTATCCTTCTTTGAGGTACCAGTAGGGGTACGCAAAAGATTGGATTTTTATCGATCCCGCTTCTTTTGGCAGAGTGATGAAGTTAAGAAAAAATATAGACTTACCAGATGGGACATTATATGCAGACCCAAGGACCAGGGAGGTCTGGGGATTGAGAATTTAGAAGTTAAGAATAGATGTTTGCTTAGTAAGTGGCTATACAGATTATCGGTAGAGACAGAAGGGATGTGAGTACAAATTTTACGTAATAAGTACTTGCATTCTAAAACATTAGCCCAGGTAACTGTTCGCCCAACAGATTATCCATTCTGGAAAGGCTTGATGAAGGTCAAGGCTCAATTTTTCCATCGAACTAAGTTCATTGTTGGAAATGGAGGGACAACGAGATTCTGGGAAGATACGTGGTTGGGGGAGGCGCCCTTAGCCTTACAGTATCCAGTTCTGTATAATACTGTGCAACGTAAGGATGCGTATGTTGCCACAATATTACAGTCCAGTCCTCTAAATATTCAGTTTCGGCGAACTTTGATAGGACATCGATGGGCGGAGTGGTTGCACTTAGTCAGAAGACTCATGGATGTACAGTTATTGGATGAACCTGATAGGCTTACGTGGCAGCTCACAACTTCCAGCATATTTACAGTAAAATCGATGTACCTTAACCTTATTGACACAACAGATATATCCAAGTCAATTCATATTTGGAAGGTCAAGGTTCCATTGAGAATCAAAGTCTTCATGTGGTTTGTTCACAAGAAGGTGATTCTCACTAAGGACAATTTAGCAAAGCGCAATTGGCCGGGAAGTACGCGATGTAGCTTTTGTGATCATGAGGAAACCATCAAACACCTTTTTCTCCCTTGTCCGTTAGCAAAACTATTATGGCAAACTGTTCGCATAACTTTTAATATCGTTCCTCCAGATAGCATAGACACGTTATTTGGAACGTGGCTAAATGGAGTTGATACAAATACCGCTAGACATATTCGCATAGGAGTGTGTGCACTTCTCTGGGCTATATGGAACTGCAGGAATGACATGGTTTTTAACAGACAAATACATATAAATTTTTTGCAGGTACTACACAGGGCATCGGCGTTAATCCGTACATGGTCGTTACTCACTCCTGCGGAAACCAGGGAGCCTTTGGTTACTGGGTCTGCCCGGTGGGAGATGGTAGCGCAGGATATATTCAACCGGTTTGGATGGCGGTCCAGTAATAGGATAGATGGTTAGGCATCTATGCCTATTTTCGCCGGTTGTGGCTTTATTTGTTTTTTACGAATTGTGTTTTTTGCTCCTTCAGAGCATGTTCGAAACCGCATACTATTTGTTTTTCTATCATTAATAAAGAGGCCGTATGCATCATGCTGATGCATAGGCCGGAGGTAATCCTCCTTTTCTAAAAAAAATATAAATCGATTATACTGCTAATAATTAATTAATACTCGAGTTGTAAATTAAATAAATATGGTCCTTGAGAACAGAGAACAATACTGATTAAACTGCGGAACCGATCAACATAACAAGGCATACAATACATTGGGCCATAGTACAATATTTTCATTCGATTAAAGCCTTACAATACGTTGTGCCACGGTACATTAAGTACCCTACAGGTAGCTGAAAATAGCACCAGAAACTAGTACATAATAGCGGTACACACACCAAAGTACCACTTATTCTTCAAATTACAAAGCAAAAACATACAACTATTGAGCGGTTCAATAGCGGCATTCACGGTGCGTCGTCGTCGGTCTTATTCATCAGGCGAGCCCAAGCTGTAGTCGCCCACAAATAAACCTTGTCTAACAGGTTGTCGATGATCTGAAAGTAGGCAGCCGCCCAGGCAGTCCTCAGTAACATGGTGCAAAACACCGCCCAAAGGCCGACCACAAATCCTATGCCCAACCCAAGGTGGAGAGGCACGACATGATGTGCATTTTCATGGTCAACACTTTGCTCCGCATCATTAGTACTACCAGAGCAATTCTTGGGGAGAGGGTGACCACAGAGATCGGGGTTGCCGATGTAGATATCGATCTGGTTGTCGAGCGTCTGCAGCTGCGGGCCGGACGGTATTGCGCCTGATAAAGTGTTGTATGACAGGTTCAAGTAGCTCAAAGAGGTTAGAGCCGACAAACCCGATGGGATTTCACCAGAAAACTCATTGTAGGATAGGTCGAGGGACTCCAAGTGCTTCAGAGCACCAATCTGATATGGGATTTTGCCGATCAATTGATTACTTGATAAGTTCAAATTGGTGAGCCCAATGAGCAAACTTATTTCCTCTGGAATCTGTCCTGTTAAACTGTTACATGACATATCAAGATTCACCACTAGGCTGTAGACTTTAAAGGTATAATCACGTGTTTGGCCTTTTGTGATTACTGCCATGCTATCCTCATAAGCAAGGTGTGCCACATACTTAGATATATCTCTCATCGCTTTCAAGTTTGATAGCGACCACGGTATGCTCCCTGATATATTGTTACTGGCCATGTCCAAATAATAAAGTTCTCCAAGGAAACTAAGGTTCTTAGGAATCTGACCACTAAACATGTTTGATCTTACCCTCAAGATTTGCAATTGTGGCAGTTTTTCTGGTAACCAATTTGGCAATGCTCCAGAGAACCTATTGTATGAAAGATCGAGGAAATTCAATCCCGAGGCACTCTGAATAAGTTTAGGGAATTCACCTGAGAGATCATTGTTGCTCAAGGATAGAGTATGCATGCTAGAACCAAATTGATTCGCAGAGTTTGTGTTGGACACTAAAAAATTGTTATCTGACTGCTTCCAACACTGCAAAACATGCCCTGTTAAATTGTTTGCCGATAGGTCCAATCGCATCAGACCAGTCAATTGGCACATGGATGATGGAATTTTGCCTGTAATTTGATTATTACCCAGCAATAACATCACGAGCAGTGGAGCTTTTAGCTTTGATGGCAGTGACCCTGAAAAAGAGTTTGATGACAGATCCAACCATGATATGTTTATAGGGAATGATGGAACTTGACCTGTAAGCTTATTGGACCCAAGATATATACTATCAACTGACATGTGTTCTAGACTTTCCGGTAATGAACCACGCAACATGTTATCTGATGCATCCAAGATTGAAGCTCGGGAAAATGTTACCCAGAACCAATCAGGAAGAACATCATCCAAACTTGTATTTGCGAGAATAAGTGTATCCATGTTGGTCTGCCATCTAAGCCACTCTGGAAAACGGGGGCCAATTGGGCATGAATGTAAGTTTACTTTTTTTAGTCGAAATGGTGGAACCCAATTTGGGTCAATAGACATTTTCAAGGAGTTGTATGACAAGTCCAGATGCTCTAATCTCAATAATCCTGAAAAATGCTCCTTAATGAGAACATCATCGAGTTTATTTTCACCGAGATCCAACACTCTCAAGTTACCAAGTGCTCCAACTCCCAGTGGCAGCTTTCCTGTCATATTTGACCGCGACAGTGACAACACTTGTATTGTACTCCATGAGCATCTTGGCAGTCGATCCACGAACTCCCCTATGCTTGCACTGATGTTACTTTGTTCAAACTGCAACACTTGCAAATTGCACAGATTTTCTAAGTTGTTTGGTATCAAACCCACAAGTCCATTCTCACTCAAATCTATGACTTCAAGGGACGTCATGTTTCCTAATTCTTCAGGAATAGGTCCATGCCACTCACAATAGGAGAGGTGAAGCTCCTTAAGGCTTGTGAGATCCCAAAACCAGTTGTGCTCTAGTGATGTGTTAAACATGTTGGATGAGAGGTCAAGCACTTCGAGATGTGTGAGGTTTGTTTTTGAAGCAGCAGACACTGTTTTGGTAAGGCCACAGTGTACTAAGCGAAGCACTCCGAGAGAAGAAAGCATGTTGACCATGTAAATCCAATCCAACTCAGGACTGAGGTCCACACCGCTCATGTCAAGATTACTTAGCAATGGGAGACCCTCCAACCATGCAAGGTCCACCACGCTCAGATTATAGGAATCATAGTAATAATTCTGATTAACATCAAGATATTGCAATTTTGAGAGATTACCGAGTTGCGAAGGTATTCTCCCACTGAAACTTGAGAATGAGAGGTTGAGATACCTAAGGTTCTCCAGAGATCCCAAGAACACCGGTATGCTTGTGCCATTGAAGTAATTCCCACTCAGATCAAGATACCTCAAATGTTGCAGAGCAGCCAAAGAGGAGCTCATCCCACCTCTCGACAAGCTCAAGAACTCGTACACATCATAGATATAATTACCGCGCAGGTTGAGCTTGACGACATGGCCTGTTCTGTTGCTGCACCTGACTCCCTTCCACTCACAGCAGTCTTGGCCCTGCCATGACGAGAGAAGGCCAACAGGGTCAAGAAAACTTGACTTGAAGGACATAAGAGCATCCCGCTCCCTGCCGATGCAGGTTGTAGTCCCACCTGATCCCCTGGCTTGAGAACGGGAATCAGACAGTGCTACATGGAAAATCAATAGGCATAGTATTGCTGCAGCTGCTCGGGCGAGATGCCCAAGCTCAAGAGCCATATTGGTGGGACGAGGGTGAGGTGGTGGTGGATGGGGACGACAATGGTTGGAGCGAGCAGCTGATCTTGGGTTCATCCACAAGCACAATATATCTTGGTCCTGGTCTTGGCACATATACTTTTCGTATACAGAAGCTGTGGCTGGAAATTCTTGTGCTTAGGACAAATCAACCATGCAATGGACGTGTGAGGAATAAACGAGGAACTACAAAATTAGGCACCAATCCACGGATGGCCATGAATCCGTACACTACCATCTCTATCAAAGACTGACCCAAGGAACAGAAATGGAGCAATTTTCGCACGGTGAGTTATGTCAGGAATTTTGTGGCTGCATACTTTTCTTACACAGAAGTTGTGGCTGGGCTTTGTAATGCAATGCATGGTAGAGGAAATAGACGAGGAGCTCAAAAAGAATCGCGCCATCTCAGTTCAGAATTAACCTTCCAAATCAGGTTGTCTCAATCAACAAGGTGAAATATCAGTACCAATTTTCAAGGTTAACAGCCACAAATTTACCAATTTTCAACATGGATGACGGCATAACCTACGGATTAATCAACCACCCCCTTCGACATAGGCATAGTGTCGGTCTATAGGACTCAACTGTTGCCGATTTGCCGGTTTTTATTTCATGAAGTTTGTCAGACTTTTGAATTTGGCTGTGTGCATCTTAATTATGCAGAGGCCGGGTGTTACTCATAATGCTTTGTATCCGCTTGATGCCACATTTTAAGATAATAAATTACCCTTTATAAAAAAAATAAGAGGCCCAGCCAGCAGCACACGCCTGATTCCAGCCGCCGCCGTGGCCGGAGAAGAGGCAGTAGGCGTGGCCGGAGGTGGCGACCCCCGACTCTTCTCGGGAGCTGCCACGTCCAGATAAATCGCCGGGTTAGCTGATGGTGCTTAAATATTAAACTGATCGTCTCGCTTCTCAACAAAAATCTATGACTTGAAGGGACGACATGTTTCCCAGTTTTCTAGGAATAATAGATCCACCCGAGTATCAAGATGATAAGCAATTCCTAAGAAACCTCTCCCGTGTCGCCCTCGCCGCGGGCGACCCGGGAGCGCGCTGCCACCACCTAGGGTTCCCTCCCCCGCCGTCACCTCCCTCGCCGCCGCCGACGAGAGCCACGGGGCAAAGCCCTTGTGGTGCTGGCGGCGGCAGGGATCCCCTCTGCCGGTGTGAGGGTCAGGGTGCGGCGCCTCTTCTCTGCATGGTCGAGCGTCGCGCCGTCCTCTTCCCTCGGCCCCTCCACGATGAGCTCGCCGGCTGGATCCCATGGTGTGGTGGCTCTGGTGAGCCCCAGGATTGGGCGCTGGCCTTCGTGGCTGGTATGCCCAGATCCAATCTGGGACGGTGGCTGTTGGGTCGGGGACTCGGGGGTGGACGGCGGCCCGGCGGGACAGTGGTGGTGACGCACTTCTGGCTGTGCACTGGCCAGGGCGTGGATGCGCTTGGTGATGTGGCGGTTTTGCCCTAGCGATCTTCTTCTACCATGGTGTCTCCTGTCGGACGTCGACCTCTTTGTTCTGGCCACTGACAAGTTCCGGTCTTCACCGTCAGAGATGTATATGGATTAGCGTACATCGCCCCTGAAATCTAGAACGGAAAGGCTCCGGTCGTGCGCGCTCATACTACCAGTCAATACGGCGTCAAGAGGGTGTGGTGAGAAGCTTCGCTTTCTTATCGGAGTCATGGGACATGTCTAAGTCAAGATTCCCAGGGCATTGATAGAGGTGGAGAAAGTCCTGGCGGCTGCGAATGGAGGTCTTGAAGTGTTGGCGGAAAGGTGTAGTGGATGCGATGAAGACCGTGTGCTACGTGTTTGGTGACTTGCAACAACGGCCTCGGCAAGCGGGGACGGCAGCACTGGAGGTCTACAATTTTGGTGGTGCTCCTCGAGTACCGAGTCTTGATTCCCAGGGTGAAAACTCAAGGTCTGGTCTTCATTGGTTGTACCTGGCAATGGCCTTGTTGAAGGCATTGTTTTTGGGTGAAATCGGACTTTCTCCAAGGTGAAAACCCAAGATTTTTGATCGGACAACGACAACTGATGCGGAGCATCCTACGGACATCACCATGATAGGAGTCCGTTTGGCAAGTGACACGTGCCACGACTACTTCACATACATAAAGGTGAATCATCTCCTTTACACGTGTTCACTTGACCCCTTCGAGGATGGTACACTACTTGACACTCCTCTCGTGTGCATGCATAGGTATTGTCGGAGCTTCACGGACGACGAGGAGGAGTGCCGGCACCTACGTGCAACTACACCATCCGCGAGGGAAGCTTGGAAGCGGAGACGGAAGAAGCCAGGACAGTTTCCAGGCCCCGGACATCCGGCCCTTGGCCCGGACATCCGGCCCCTGGAGATCACACACGCGCAAGGCCCACCGCAGCTGAAGATACAGGGCCCGGACATCCGGCCGGACCCCGGACATCCGGCGCCCCAGGACCCCCCCCCCCCAGACATCCGGCGCCACCCCCCGGAAATCCGGCGCCTACAAGCCAGAACCGAAGGCCCGGACCAGCCCCAGCCCCGGACATCCGGCCCGGGCCCCGGACATCCGGCACCCCCATGAAGGGCCGGACATCCGGCCCCCAGCCCGGAAATCCGGTGCACCCGCACCCGAACCGAGCGGAGCTGGGCACTCGAGCCCCGGACATCCGGCCCCCATGTCCCGGACATCCGGCCACCAGCTGAAGCCCCGGACATCCGGCCCCCAAGCCCGGACATCCGGCCCCTGTGCGGGCAGACGCGGGCAGGAGGCCCATGTATCCTCTCTCCCTCGCCCCTATCTCCACTAGCACTATATAAGGACCTCCTCCCCCTCCTTTCTAGGGTTAGCTTTGGTTTAGCGAATATACTTGTTGAGCCTAGCTCCATTATCTCCCTTCCCTCGTGGAGCGACTACCCTCTACGTGAGAAGATCCAGAGTGATGCCAAGGCCCCTATCAAGGGAAGATCCCTAGTGGATTCAAGGCCCATCTCTCGTAGAGATTTGGATGAACTACCCATGTATATTTATTTCCGGTGTTGTTCTTGGATCTTGATGCACCTCTTGTATTGCTTGTGATTTGAGGAGTACTTGGTGTGGATCTTGTCCAATAGAGTGTTTTCCCTTTGATTCTCTCCACGTTTTCCCCTCGTGTTCTTCGTGTTCATCGTGTTCTTCCTCGAATCCACCTCCAATTCGTGAAGATCGGGCCACCCTCGGGTTTGCCCCGTATCATATTGGTATCATGAGCCAGGTTGCCACGAATTTGGAGCCCTACCCCCCACTTTTCTTGCATTAGTTCGTGTTTTTCTTCCCAATTTCGAAAATCCCCACAAAAATAGCCCCAAAAAATTTCTTGTGATTTGTTGTTCTTGTGAGTTTTTGTTGATTTTGATCCGTGGATTTGGTGTTTGGCAAGTGGATCTACCTCCATTCGCGTCCCCTAGCCCTAATTCCACCTTTTCCCCATCCAATTTTAGCTTTAGAATCCCCAATTTCCGCCCCAAATCGAGTTCCCGAGCCCAAATGAAGATCTGGAATCGTCGGGCCGGACATCCGGGCATCGGGCCGGACATCCGGGCTCCTAGCCGGACATCCGGGCCCTGGAACACAAAATTCGGGCGATTCTGGACACTCTATCCCGGATATCCGGCCTTCCCCCCCGGATATCCGGCCCCTGTAGATTTCAGCCTTCCGGTTTCACCGTTTCGGCCATAACTAATTCATCCGGACTCCGATTTAGGCGTTCTTTAGCTCGTTTTGTAGCTATTGACATCCACTATCCCACAAAATTAGTTCCACCATCATTTGACACCATCATATTTTTCAAATTTTGGCAAGTTTGCCTAGGCCCTCCACCATATCATCCGCAATACCACCATAGTCTTCCGCGACCTAACCCATTTTGATTACCTTTGCATTTGTGGTTGCTTGAGTGGTGATTTGAGTCTCCTAAGGTGTTTCGGCTACTTAGGGACGGTTACTTCTTCATCAACCACCGGCGACTTGTATCGGTCCATCATCTACATCGACCACCGACGATCGACATCGACGACGACCATCCATCCTTTGAGACCATCTTCAACCGGAAGCAAGGCCGGTTTACCCCGACTTCGTGAAAGGTTAAGTGTGACGAAGGTATACATTCCGTCATACACTTTTCCTTCCTTGCCATTACATCTTGATAGCCCCACCATCTTTGCGATTACCTTCATACCTATCGAGACTAGCTATCCGAGTATTGCCGGGCTTCGCGAAAACTTGAGCACCATAGTGATACGACATCATAGTGTTACATCATTTGAATTATCATATAGTGCCATTGCTTGCTCCCGTGCATATATTGTGATACTTGTCTCATATATTTGGTTGAGGCTCAATAAGAATAGTGGAAAGGAAGAGAAGAAAAAAAAAAGCTTCTAAGCAAGAAAGAAAGATCAAAGCTTATAAGCAAAGAGTTGAGCATGAAAAGAGATACGTGTGCATGAGGATACATGAATAGGAAACGTATGCTTGCATGAATAGGATTGGTGCCAAGTGGTGAATCGTGCCCAAACGTGCAATCAAGCTAGCGTCTCTCCTAGTGTTTGTGCAACAAGAGCTTAGTCTTCGTTAGGCAATTTTGTATTGCTCATCCCTATAGTTGCACAAGCCCCATTATCCCACCGCGTGTGTTTCCTTTTTGCCCTCCTCTATATTATGATCGCTTGCTTTGCATTTTGAGTCCATTGGATTGATTTCAACATTTGCAATATCTTGGACTTCATTTTGCTTGATATTTTGTGCCACTAACCCCACCGAGCTCCACTATAAGCCATTTGTGTAGGTTGTGAGAATTGGACAAGGTTTTTCACCAAGTGCACTCTTTTCCTTGCTTACATTGTGGTCTTTTGAGATCCATCTACAACTTCGGAAAGAGGTAACTTTGGTATGTTCATTCCATCTCGTTCTCACGCCTTCTCGAGTGCTTCCATGGATAGGGACGGCACATCTCCTTCGGTCTACAACAACAATGACAAGTTCGATGCCATGAAGAAAACCATCGACGCCAAGATGGATGCTCATTTGGAGGAGCTCAAGGCCCTCATCAAGAACCGCACGAGATCTTCATCATCTTCGAGAAGACGCTCAACTGCACATGCTTCCGAGCTACCATCTTCGGCAAGATCACCTCGGCATCGACACCATCAACGACATGACGAAATAACGACGCCAACATCAAGGCGTCCAACAAAGAACATGTGTGAAGGTCATGAGCTCGACACCAACCACCGCTCGATGACTTCACCACCTACCTTGGCATCTTCGCCAAGAGACCTCAAGGCATCTTCGCCTTTGGATATGCGGCATCTTCGCCGACAAGCACCTCAAGAGAAGCTCCCCAAGCTCAAGTCCGCGACTTCCACGAGCTACTACGACCTCGACATCGACCACGAGATTCCTTTCTATGGGAGTCAAGACCCCGAGGAGTATCTCGATTGGGAGCGCAAGATGGACTACTACCTCAAGCTACTTCAAGTACCTCCCGAGGATCAAGTGAAGTGCGCCACAAGAAACTTCCACGGCGACGCGTCGACATGGTGGCTTCACACATCTTCGACGAGCTTCGACATGAGTTGGTCCAAGTTGAAGAAAGCGTTGCGGCGAGAGTTTGTGCCTTCTACATACACGGAACATCTTCACCGCCACTTGGAGAACACCATACAAGGATCCATGTCTCTCGATGAGTACTTCATGAAGATGAAGAAAGCCTTGCGACGAGCCGGTGTGGACGACCCCATTTAGATGAATTTCCACTTCATGATGGGATTGAACAACGACATCGCCAAGACTATCTTCCACAACGACTACGAGTCTCTCGACGACATCTACGTTGGTGCTCTCAAGGCGGAAAAAGAACTCAAGGCCAAGGCTACTCGACCCCGAGCACACTTCGCGACGACCAAGCTCCACGACGATGAGCATGAGGATGGTACCACCAAGATGTCCAAGCCCGAAGAGCTCCAAGACGACGCTCCCAAGTTCGATTTCACCGACATCCCTCTTTGTGGCATTGACGATGCCGAGTCTACCACGACTCTTTTTGAAGACGGTGCGGCGACGACTACAACTACGGAGCCACTCAAGGAACATGCTTTGGAGGCGAGCGACAAGGTGGCGAGCAAGGATGACGCTTCCATCTTTGGAGGCGAGAGTGATGATGTGCCATCTTCGGCCTTCATCCACGGTGACGGTGACGAGTTGGTTGAGCATGGGATTTTCCCTTCGACCACGGTGGCGTTTGGAGATGAGTTGAGAGACTTATGCCACCATATTGAGAGTGAGAGTGACTTCACCACTAGCCCCATATATGATGAGTTGCCCCAATTCCCATGTTAGGAGAGCCGCAACCCCCACCACTTGAGTGACATGAGTGACTCCACCATATGTGAGTTTGAGTGCACCTACCTTGAGGGAGTGTGTGAGCCACCACATAGAGAGAGTGAGGTAGTTGATAAGGCATGTGAGGCCATTTCGATTTCTAACAACTTATCCTCTATCTCTATTGTGTCTTCTCCTTTGGTGCTAGGTCCCATACACGATGACGCGCCGATCCTCGACGACTTCGTCCTTCCTTTGGACAAGACGATGGCCATGGTGGAATATGACGCACCCCCCACATGGTTCCATCACGATGAAGATGACCACGCTTTGGTCTTTACCACCTCACCTACACCACATGAGTGGAATGAACAAGGTAACATAGGTGAAGGTGATGCTCTTGTCCCACTAGTGGACTATCTCGAGATTGATTGCTTGCATGATGATGATCACTCTATTTCCATGCTTCATGATTATGCAACTTCCTCATGTGATGAATTGCCCATTTATGATGAGTTTGACGATTCTCATGTGGAGTCTATTACTTGTGATGCCTTGTTGCATAGGATAAATTGTGAGAATTCTTTTGGTCACATCATGTTCGACAATCCGCTAAACTTGTCATATGCTATGCGTGAAATTTCACATATTGCATCTTTGCAATCTCACCGTAGCGACTATGCCTATTCCATCAAAATTAATCCCATTTGCTCATATGGCATAGATGACAAACCCATGGTTATTGGCATTTGCTTTTCTTGTGATGATATTGCCATGCTCCCTTTGCATCATTTGCGCAATTGCTCACATATGACATGCCATGACCACCATGTTTCAGATATGCATTGTTTTGGATGTTATCCATATTCTCCATATTATGCTTCCGCTATTGCACATGAGAAGACCCCCATAGTTTCCTCATACACATTAGGAGATTTTGCTCCATCCTACACTTTGCATGATCCCCACTATTGTGTGCACACTATGCTTGCCATTGATATGAATGATATGCTTGTGCCACATACTTGCTACAATTTGCGTCCCAATCATGTTGAGCATAATAACTATCATTGCATGATGGATGACGTATTCATATACCATGCCTCAAATTTCTTTGAGCATTGTTTTTCTTGTGCTAACTCACACGTGCACATACACATCATGATGGATGATGTGTACATTTACCACGCACACACTTTGTTTCGTGTGTCTCCTTGTTGTGTAGGTACTCATGAATACTCGTCAACCTCACAATCCCATGAGTTGACGAAAAGAGCTCTTGAGAGCACCGATGCTTTGGGATTCACCGGAATGTGTCTCCAACCATTCCCCTCGCGCAAGGACTTCGCGCAATTCTTCTACATGGCTCTCACATGGCTATGTCTTCTTACTCATTACACGTATTTTGCCCATATTGCCATGTTCACTTTGCATGATATGCTCATTTCTATGCCCTTGCCATGCAATTGTGACCCATGCTTTGCCTCTCACATGACACTTGATTATATGATTTGTATGTGTATTTGCGAGCTTGGTGGAGATACTACTTGTTATTGCCATGTTTGCTTTGTGCCCCATGTCTATGATGATACTTTGCTCTTGCTTCGTGCTCGCGATATGTCATGTGCATTATTTATGTCCACTATTTGCTCATATGACATGATTGCCATGATTTCCTCTAGTACGTTGCATCTTGGCACTACTAGCTTGCACGACATGGTTACTATGCTTGCTTGTGTTGCATCACCGATGTGCTTCTTTTATGCGGTTGATGACAACCATTACCATGCCTCACACATGATGACCAATTGCTCTTTATATTGTGTTGAGTGCCACACTATCTTCACGACACCATGTGCACATTATGCTTGGATTGCCTTGCACTTTGGATTGCACCATGTGTTTCGACACTTCATATTACTTGGTGTTGTGAATGATTCCTATGCATACCATAGGCCTTTTATTGATTGCTTTGTGCATGATTGCTATGACCATGAGGTAGATGCTTGTTATATTGTCACACATATTGGCATCCCTACCTCAACTTCGCATACTTGGTCCCATGATCGCATTGCTTGCGCTCCATTTGTATGCTTACATGCCATGCCAACATCCCTTGTCGCACCATATATTATGCATGATGACAACACTTGTGCGGTTCACCACTTGAATGCTTGGTTTTGCACTAACCCTAACCACATTTGTTTTTCCAAGTGTTTGTCGTATTTGCTCCTTTTGAAGGAACTACAAGATGGCGAGACATTGGAGCGTGCCCATTTCGAGCTTCATGATGATAAGTGCTCGGTGATCGTCCACTTCGACACGGCGACGCCATCTCTTTCCCATGGTGATTTGGATTTTGATACGAGGACGGATCTTTCCCAAGGGGGAGGGGATGATGCGGAGCATCCTACGGACATCACCATGACAGGAGTCCGTTTGGCAAGTGACACGTGCCACGACTACTTCACATACATAAAGGTGAATCATCTCCTTTACACGTGTTCACTTGACCCCTTCGAGGATGGTACACTACTTGACACTCCTCTCGTGTGCATGCATAGGTATTGTCGGAGCTTCACGGACGACGAGGAGGAGTGCCGGCACCTACGTGCAACTACACCATCCGCGAGGGAAGCTTGGAAGCGGAGACGGAAGAAGCCAGGACAGTTTCCAGGCCCCGGACACCCGGCCCTTGTCCCGGACATCCAGCCCCTGGAGATCACACACGCGCAAGGCCCAGCCGCAGCTGAAGATACAGGGCCCGGACATCCGGCCGGACCCCGGACATCCGGCGCCCCAGGACCCCCCCCCCCCCCCCCCGGACATCCGGCGCCACCCCCCGGAAATCCGGCGCCTACAAGCCAGAACCGAAGGCCCGGACCAGCCCCAGCCCCGGACATCCGGCCCGGGCCCCGGACATCCGGCACCCCCATGAAGGGCCGGACATCCGGCCCCCAGCCCGGAAATCCGGTGCACCCGCACCCGAACCGAGCGGAGCTGGGCACTCGAGCCCCGGACATCCGGCCCCCATGTCCCGGACATCCGGCCACCAGCTGAAGCCCCGGACATCCGGCCCCCAAGCCCGGACATCCGGCCCCTGTGCGGGCAGACGCGGGCAGGAGGCCCATGTATCCTCTCTCCCTCGCCCCTATCTCCACTAGCACTATATAAGGACCTCCTCCCCCTCCTTTCTAGGGTTAGCTTTGGTTTAGCGAATATACTTGTTGAGCCTAGCTCCATTATCTCCCTTCCCTCGTGGAGCGACTACCCTCTACGTGAGAAGATCCGGAGTGATGCCAAGGCCCCTCTCAAGGGAAGATCCCTAGTGGATTCAAGGCCCATCTCTCGTAGAGATTTGGATGAACTACCCATGTATCTTTATTTCCGGTGTTGTTCTTGGATCTTGATGCACCTCTTGTATTGCTTGTGATTTGAGGAGTACTTGGTGTGGATCTTGTCCAATAGAGTGTTTTCCCTTTGATTCTCTCCACGTTTTCCCCTCGTGTTCTTCGTGTTCATCGTGTTCTTCCTCGAATCCACCTCCAATTCGTGAAGATCGGGCCACCCTCGGGTTTGCCCCGTATCAACAACGCTTGTGCATTGTTTCCTTCTTGGAGGCGTTGCTTTCGGAGAACCTTTTTTGTATGTTGGGTGTTGTGTTCGGTGGTGGTTAGAGTGTTGTTATTGCTAGGGACCGATCACCGTGACAGGGTTTTTTCTTTTTCAATTTTTTGGCTGTGTGTATCCTTGATGTCTTTAGACATCTTGTTGGTACAGAGGCCGGGTGTAATTGGTATCTTCGCGATATTAATATATTCCCTTTCTCGAAAAAGTACTCCTTATCATGGTCCTTAACTAAAAAAACTAATGCAAGATTTTGCTAAAAAAGCTAAAATAAGATCAAAGCAAGTTCTCTTTTTCCCTTTAGAAAAGAGGGAGATAAAAGGAAGCATGTTAACATTTGTCTAAAAAAAATACCAAATCAAGTAAAGTATCAGTTTTATACAGTACTCCTTATCATGATCCTTAACTAAAAAAACTAATGCAAGATTTTGCTAAAAAAGCTAAAATAAGATCAAAGCAAGTTCTCTTTTTCCCTTTAGAAAAGAGGGAGATAAAAGGAAGCATGTTAACATTTGTCTAAAAAAAATACCAAATCAAGTAAAGTATCAGTTTTATACATCAGATCTCAAACCCCAAAATAAGATCAAATCATCGATCAACCAATCACTGCTATCAGTATTCAGTACTTCTCCTAGACCAAAACTGGACTGACTACTGGACCTAGTCGTCGTCCAACGCATCGTAATCCTCCTCCTCCTCCGGCGACCACGGCTCCGGCTCGCTGCTCTCGTGCATCCACTGGTCCAACTCCAAGGAATCATAATCTCCCTCCTCCGGCAGGAGTTGGGCGTCCCCCACGGGCGACGGCGGCGGAGGAGCAACAGCGACGCCATCATCGTTGGGCGGGGCCAAGAATAGCCACCGGAACTCCTCGGGGACCTCCGACGACGTGGACGACGGCTCGCCGCCCTTGCCGCCCTCATGCGTCATCAACTCATCATCGTCGAGCGGAGCCAAGAAGCGCAGCCCCCAGAGTTTCCTCGGGGACGCCCGACGGTGACACAGGCTCCCGTGTCGTCCACCAGTCCAAGGCATCGCAGTCCTCCTGCGCCAGCGGCGACGGATGCTGCAGCAGCAGGCGCTGGCCGTCCACCGAGAACGGCGCCCGCACCTCCTCCATCCCGAGATCGATGATTGCTCTCCCGCCGGCTATCCTGATGCTTCGTTGGTTGGCTAATTCGCTCGCTCGCGTGGGCAATGGCATGCAGCTGCTGCTTACGTAGCTTTTATGAAAGAAAAGAAACCGATCGGGATCGGGAGCTGGCCGGAGTCTGTCCGATTCCTACTCTTGT
Source organism: Elymus sibiricus (assembly GCA_039707655.1). Classification (NCBI taxonomy): domain Eukaryota; kingdom Viridiplantae; phylum Streptophyta; class Magnoliopsida; order Poales; family Poaceae; genus Elymus; species Elymus sibiricus. The sequence continues at coordinate 16,061,097 of CM077673.1, read as the reverse complement.
CCGCGTTTATTTTGTACGACAATGGAAGAAGAACGCGCCGTCACACAAATAGTTAACTGGAACCCTTATCGGTTTATCAACTCTTCAAAATTCAAATACCGATCAGAATGCCTAAATGTCCAGAATTCAGGGGAAACAAAAGAAGCAAAAAAAAAAATCAGTAGTAGCAAGGAGATGTCGACCAGACCATCCGTAAGAAACCACCTGACCATATGTCGACAATAAACGGTGTGGAGCATCAAGACATGTACAATGGTTGATAAGATATTCTTATTTTAAGCATTGCATGTAATTTAGATTATGACAAAATATAACATGTATACGGTGGGGTTATATAATAGCCTTATCTTCAATAACTAGTTATTTCTAAAAACATGGTGAGACATATATTGTGTTAAGAGATCATCTCTTAAATTTCTTATTATGATCTCTTTCTTTTCCATCTAAGCATTAATCTCACGTGATACTTTTAAGATAACGTCATTGTACATGTCGTCAGAGGGGTTGGTAGCCGGTCGTGAAGGTGCACCTGACCATCCCCTAGTACCCGGTCATGAAGGTGCACTTGACCATCCCCTAGCACTTCTTGCACACTTACATTCTAGATATCAAGTAATCATTTTCTTTGCCGGCAGGGTTTGGAAGAAGTTCATCCGAAAGGTTCCCGGTCTAAACAAAGAGTTGCGATTTGCGCACCCCAAAGTAAGTAGTACTAGCTAGTTCCGTGCATCTCTAATTGATTCAAATTTTCATCAATATATCATTACCATGCTTGCTTATCAGTTTGATTGAACTCTATTCTCGTAAAGTGCTTGTACCAGAAAGAAGGGACTTCTTTATGTGCATACTACGTATGCGAGTTCATTCGCCACTCGACCTCTGAGCGGGGCTTCTCTGACAAACAATTTGAAGTACGTAAATAATATTCACAATTTTATTTTATATATTACCATCAATTGTGTTGAGTTTTATTCATATATATGCATGTATTGACCCCCTTTTTTAAATTAGATCTGGCGGATGCGGGATGAACTCCTACCACATGATCGCATACGAGCAATTCAAGAGGAATTGGCGGGATTATTTCTTGACCACGTCATACCTAAAGACGGAGAATACCATGCGGATTTGTGATTGGATCTTAAGTAGATGATGTTAGGGATTGTAAAAGATGTTATATTGTATATATGTAGTACCGTCGGATAGATATACGAAAACTTGTTGTTCGACCAATCTCTCGGAGAAAGAGAGGTCGATCACTTCTCTTTGTATATGTTCATGACGATCTTATGTACTTAATGGTTCCTTCATTTGCTTACTAGCTAGCGTGTCGAGTTCTCTCTATAGTAGCTAGCGTCGACCAAGCACGGAGAAAGAGATGACACTTCTCTCTATTAACTAGCTAACACAATATGAAACCCCTAAATTAACCCTAAAAAACCCCTAAACCCCCCCCCCCCCCCCTTAAAAAAACAAAAACCCCAGCTCCTGCCAGATGCTGACGCGTGGATGCCTTTTGGTCCCGGTTGGTGTTACCAACCGGGACTAAAGGTCCTCCTGCCTGGGCTCCCCGCAGCGGCCACGTGGAGGGCCTTTGGTCCCGGTTTGTAAGCAAACCGGGACTAAAGGTTTTGGGCTTTAGTCCCGACCCTTTAGTCCCGGTTCCAGAACCGGGACAAATGGGCCTCTGGAACCGGGACAAATGGGCCTTTTTCTACTAGTGTCTGTCTTCGAGCCACCATCAAAGTGAAGTATTGATACATGTTGTGTACCCTTATCTGATTGTCCACAATGCAGCCCTTGCTCCTGCGTGTCATCGTGATTTTTCTTTCTAAAAATTGAACAGAAGATGAGACTGATCTCTCCTTTGAATGAGCACCAACACTTTATTTATTTATTTGTTCCCAGTGCAACCTATGTACAATTTATTTTGATAGATATATTCAAGCGACATAATGTGTGTAATCAACAACGAATCAGATACAATGAATCATCATTTTGACTGATTAAGAAACCATGTTAAATTATCCCTAAATATGGTCATATATAGAATTAAAATTATTCAATCATTGCTAATTAATTAATACTCGAGTAAAACATTACATTCATTACATAAGTATGTACTCTAGAGAATAACAATGACTAGACTATATAGAGGCGATCAGTCAAATTGTGGAAATATTTTTGCAGTGGAATCGATCGGCCAATCAATCAAGCTTAATGATTGGGGACATGGATGAATCTAGCTATCTCAGCCTCTCACATGGTGAGGGAAATTCTAGCATCCATGGGGACGGAGAACGTAGAAAATCCCATCCGTCCAAGAGTGGCTATAAATCGAACATCGAATAGAACTAAGATGGAGGAGCACCGCTCTGAATCCAAGAACATTGCTCATACTAAGTGAACAAGTAGCAGTGAAACCCAAGGTGAAATATCTCAAGTCCAAAGTACATGCGCCGTGCATTACGACTTTGAGATGATTCATATGTATATTTAGTAATTTATTAACTATTTGTAATGTGTTTTGACAACAAAAAAATGCTACCATTTGTAATGTTGCCTCCACGTTGGTCAAATTCTAGATCCGTCACTGGACAAGGCCACCATGTTGGGCAGAAGGACAACATAATTAATCTACTCGATTTCATCTTCTTGGACGTGTAATCAGGATGACATAATTGTTTGGAAAAGACCTGCTCGGCTTCATCTTCATCGGCTTATAATCTACTCTGTACGTGTTGGTGCAAGCTATAATTTCATGCCCAATTTTATTTAGCTTGCGTTGTTGTTTTTTTCCAAAAGGGCCTGGTTACCTTTTTTTCATTGCATTCCAAAAAAGGAGGATTCCACCATCAAAAGATAACGGAACAGCAAGTTCAAACTCATCCCAAATGCTTGCAGTACGGGTTTTTTCGATAAAGGGCGACTTTATTATCTCAAAATGTAGCATCAAGCGGATACAACGCATTATGAGTAACACCCGACCTCTGCATAACTAAGATGCACACAGCCAAATCCAAAAGTCTAACAAAAAAAACATGAAATAAGAAACGACAAAACGGCAACAGTAGAGTCCTATAGACCGACACTATGCCTATGTCGAAATGGGTGGTGGATCGATCCGTAGGTTATGCTGCCACCCATGTTGGGAAAAAACCTCCGTAGCCACCTGCTCTAAGCGCGTACACACCGCCATGAACAGCGGTTGGCATTCCGATCGTTGTAGCATAGACCACATACGTAGCAACTGCGTACACCGAAAAATAACCTGCAGAGGAGAAGCATTTTTATCATTAAAAACCAAATCATTTCTACATAACCAAAGCGACCAAATTAAGGCATACGCTCCCGCCCTTATTAGCGTTTTGAAACCATTTGTAATACCGTCCAACCAATGTCCAAAAATATTGGCAACACTAGTGGGCGGATATAAATTTGACGCTATTTGGATGATGGACCACATAGAACGTGCAAACTTGCATTGGAAAAAGAGGTGTTTGATTGTCTCGTCATGAGTACAAAAACAACACTTCTTACTCCCTGGCCAGTTGCGTCGTGCGAGGTTGTCTTTGGTTAACACAACCCCTCTACGAAGATACCACATGAAGATTTTCACTTTCAGTGGAATCTTGGACTTCCAAATTTTCTTGTTATTACTCAGTGGTACCTCAGAGTGCATAAGTGCACAGTACATCGAGTCTACTGTGAAAGACCCTGATGTAGTAAGGTTCCATCGAAATACATCCCAGCCTTGTGTCAGGTTAATCGAATCCAGCTAGGATAAAAGATTATGCCATGACACTAGTCGGGGGGCCAATCAAATCCCGCCTGAACGAAATATTCGGCGTGGAAGAACTGAGCACGTGCGCAATAGTATTATTCTTATCGCGAGCAATGTTGTATAAGGATGGATATTGTTCTCTGAGGCTGGCATTGCCTAGCCAGATGTCTTCGCAGAAACGAATCTCCGACCCGTCCTTTATCACGAAAGACCCAAAGCGAAAGAGATATTTCTTTGCCGACATAAGGCCAGCCCAAAAGTGCGAGTCGCCAGGTTTCCAATATGCCTGAGACACCGCCTTTTGGCCTAGATACTTGTTGCGCAACATGGTTTGCCAACCACCATCCTCAATAAGAAGTTTAAACAACCATTTACTAAGAAGGGCCTCATTCTTGACCTGCAGATCATGAATTCCAAGGCCACCTTGGTCTTTAGGCTTACAAACCACGCTCCATTTGACCAGCCTGTACTTCTTCTTTTCACCATCTCCTTGCCAAAAGAATCTGGATCTAAAATAGTCCAGTCTATGCAGGACCCCTATTGGGAGTTGGAAGAAAGAAAGCATATAGAGAACCATATTTGTGAGGACGGAGTTAATCAAAACCAGCCGGCCTCCAACTGAGAGCAACTTTCCTTTCCAACTGCTCAACCGTTTCTCTAGACGCTCCTCCACATGCTTCCACTCTGCAATGGTGAGACGCCGATAATGAACCGGTATCCCTAGATATTTAATCGGGAATTGGCCATGTCCGCAACCAAATAGGTCAGCATAATCGGCCGCCGCCTCAGCGGCTTCTCCAAAGCAGAACAATTCGCTTTATTTTGAGGCCCGACATTTGCTCAAAAAAGGAAATCAATCTTCTGGTTATTTTTAATTTATGTTTTAATAGATAAATAAATGAGATACTCCTCTACGCAAGTACTCCTACAACGATATAGATCGGGCCAATTGTAGATACTATCCGGCTGATGTGCCCCAACGTCGTGTAGCTCGACCTAGGTGGCTCCGCCTCAGCCCCCTGCCGGTTTCCTAAGAGCTGCATGCATCAGGACAGCGACTCTCTCGTCAACATCGCGGCCTCTGTCCGTCGTCAACATCGGGGCCCAAACGTAGGGCTGCATGCATGCGGACAATGGCTCCGTCGTCAACATCCACGACTCTCTACAAAAGAGGATCGGATATATACTTGCTATTTATCGCCAACCTCGTAGTACAGGCAGCTGCATCCTCCTGCTCGTCATCAATGGAGCTACCACCGCCGAGAACCATGCTATGGTTGCTGCTTCTCTGCATGGCCGCCGCCGGCGTTTTGCAAGCTCTTGCGCAGTCTAACCCACCAGGTACGCTGCTCAATATTTATGTTTGCATTGTCCCTGAGATATGCATGGTTTTTTACTGCATACTACTAGGATACCGTATACACACAGTCAACATCATGATTATTTGTCAATAGTGTCTGGGGATATGCATTGTTTCTTTGCATAAATAGGATGCACACAGTCAACATGCACCATGATTTGTACCGCATGCAGGTTTCATCAGCATAGACTGCGGTCTCTCGGGAGAGAAAGGTTATGTGGATAACGCCACCATGCTATCCTACACCACGGACGCCGGCTTCATCGGCGCCTACGTCGGCTCAAACCACAACATCTCCGCCAACTACATGACCTCATCGCTACCCAACAACTGGTGGTACACCCTGCGCAGCTTCCCCAACGGAGCGCGCAACTGCTACACTCTCGGCTCGCTCGTGCCCGGGCTCAAGTACCTCATCCGCGCCATGTTCTGCTACGGCAACTATGATGGCCTCGACAAGCTACCTTCCTTCGACCTCTACGTCGGTGTTGACTTCTGGATGACGGTGAACATCCGAGAATCCGACATGTGGGTGTTAGCGGAGGCCATCGTTGTGGTGCCCCACAACTTTGTGCATGTCTGCCTAGTGAACACCGGCGGTGGGGTGCCGTTCATCTCTGCGCTGGATCTGAGGCAGTTGAGGAACAAGCTCTACTCACTGGCCAACGCAACGCAAGGCCTGGTTCTGATCCATAGGATCAACTTCGGACCGACTGATGGGAACGCTACTATCAGGTGAGAGAGAAATATTTATTACTCCCACGATGTTACTATGTGGTTTTCACTTTCAGTGAGATTTCGATGAAATTTATTGAATTTCTACAATTTCAACGGACATTGGAATATTGATCTTTCGGCCAAACTAGCAATTTCAGTAGTACATAGGAATTCAAATATTTTATTGAATTCAAGTGAATATTTTGGTTATTTAGCCGAATTGCAAACCGAAATCACTGAATTTTACTTAATTTTGGTGATTTCGGTTGGTGTTGAAACTTTTTTTATGCTGAAAGTGAAAACCATTCCTACCCACTACTATCACAAAAATGCAACTGGTCTTTTGTTTCAACAGGTACCCCGATGATCCATTCGACCGGATGTGGTTTGCTGTATCTGGCGACGCAACAGCTCACTGGGATGAGATATCAACAGAGATGAAGGTCGAAATTGGTGACAACCAATTCCAGGTGCCCCAGGCAGTGATGCAGACTGCCAGCACGACGAAGAACTACTTCGACAACATAGAGTTCAAGTTGGACCTCCAGAGTTCCCCTACTGACCGGTACATCGAAATGATATACTTCTCTGAACTAAAACCTCTCCCCACTAATGCACTACGGCAATACAACATCTACCGGAATGGCATGGAGACCATAAAAGCCTACACTCCGTCGTACCTTGCCGAAGGTTGCAGCTACACGGCAGAGCCATTTCATGCCAGCCGGTACTTGTTATCCATCAACGCCACGGCTAATGCGACGCTACCACCCATCATAAACGCGGTCGAGCTATTCTCCGTCATTCCAACCACCACCCTAGGCACTGACTCACAGCACGGTGCGATCATACACACATACATGAGCTATGTAGCTCGCTAGTCATTATCATTTATGCATGTTATGTTACTAAAAGTTATGTTTGATTTTATGTTAGCAGTGTCTGCTATCATGGCCATCAAGGAGAGGTATCAGGTGCAGAAGAATTGGATGGGTGACCCATGCGTTCCCGATACTATGGTTTGGGATGGCTTGACATGCATCTATGCCAATTCGAAACCCCCAATTATCTCAAGCGTGTAAGTAATTTGTATCTCTACTCTACTAAGTTATGTTGTGTCATAAAACTGAACTGATTAACCACTTTGTTGTTAATATGTAGAAACGTCTCCTTAAGTGGTCTGAATCATACTATATCACCTCATTTTGCAAATCTCACGGATGTCCGATACTTGTACGTATGTCCGATGCTTGTATATACTTCTACCCTTCTTGTACTATTCTTTTTGGCAAAAGTGGTAAAAGGGAAATATTTGGTCTATTATGTTGCAGGGATCTGTCGAACAACAACTTGATAGGCTCAATTCCAGATACCCTTTCACGATTACCATCATTAATATTTTTGTAAGATTCGCAGGCATTGTGATCCAGTTGATTTGAATGTTCCCATGTTGTTTCCTTTCACTCATGACAATATTTAATTTATTTTATATAGAGATCTCTCAAACAACAAGCTGAGTGGATCAATTCCCTCTGGACTTGTAAATAAAATTCAAGATGGCTCCTTGGATCTAAGGTGTTTTCCCTCATTTTTTTCGGTTACATCCAACCTAGTTCTAGAGAATTGCTAAGCAACTTCATTTCATTTCCTTGTAGATATGGCAACAATCCTGACCTCTGTTCTAATGGAAGTACATGTCAGCCTGCTAAACGAGATAGCAAATTAGCTATCCACATAGTTGTTCCTATAGTTGTGATTGTGGCGTTAGTGCTAGTGGCAGTATTATGCTTTTGGTTGCAAAGAAAAAGGAATCAAGGTGAGTCTTTGGAATTAGGACAAAATTACTATGCCCCCATTCCCCATTTTGTGTAAATGCAACATTGATGTTTGTCACGGCATGTGTTGCCTACATAGGATTAATTAGAAACCCTGTAAAGCTGACAAATGATGGCGATTGGAACATTTCACTTGCACATGAGAACCGCCAGTTCACGTACATGGAACTGGAGGTGATAACGAACAACTTCCAACGACCGCTTGGGCAAGGAGGGTTCGGGTACGTCTTCCACGGCTCCCTGGAAAAGGGTACTGAGGTGGCAGTAAAGTTGAGGTCTCATTCTTCAAATCAAGGCATCAAAGAGTTCCTTGCAGAGGTAGAACGTCTAGTTGCTAGACAAACATTTGTACCAAGAAGTTTCACTAACTCATGATCTCCTGTCTAGGCTCAAGTTTTAACACTTACTCATCACAAGAATCTTGTGCCCATGATTGGTTACTGCAATGACGGAGGGCACATGGCACTTGTCTATGAGTACATGCCTCAAGGATCCCTAAAAGAGCATATTGCAGGTATGTATGTTGTAAATTAGACAATATAGCTTTAGAATTTGATCATTATCTGCAATAAAGATATATATGTACACTATAGCTTGAGCATGACAAAGTCAAAAATGATGGATTGTTACTGATGTTAGTATTTATATATTTTTTCCATGAAGTGCCTATTGGTCTGAAACTTACAACGTATGTACACGATTGAAGGAGAAGATGGCAAATGCTTACCCTGGGGACAAAGACTTCGAATTGCACTTGAATCGGCGCAAGGTATGCCATTGAAAATGTTGTGACCTACCATTTTTTGCGGGTAATTGTGACCTACTGTTGAACACGTTATGCTTGAAGAATCTTTATCACTGGTTGGAGTGCTGATGTGCAGGACTAGAGTACCTACACAAGGGGTGTAGTCCACCTATAATTCACAGGGATGTGAAAACTGCCAATATCTTGTTAAACTCAAGGCTAGAGGCCAAGATTGCCGATTTTGGATTGTCCAAGGCTTTCAGTTGCGAGGATGACACTCATGTATCCACCAACACATTTGTAGGCACACTTGGATATGCAGATCCAGAGTACGCGACCTCTTCCACTCTCCACCAAAAGAATCTCTATGCATGAAGTGTTTTTCTAAGTAAACGCACATGTCTGCAGGTATCAGAGAACAATGCAACCGTCGACCAAGAGTGATGTGTACAACTTTGGTGTTGTGCTGCTAGAGCTAGTCACTGGGAAGGCGGCCATCCTACGCAACCCCGATCCCATCCCCCTCATTAATTGGGCACGAAAGCGGCTTGAATGGGGCAACATTGAGGGTGTGGTGGACATGCGTATGCAAGGTGATCATGACATCAATGCTGTTTGGAAGACTACGGAGATTGCATTCAAGTGCACTGAACAATCACCCCTGCAACGGCCCTCCATGACCGATGTTGTGATGCAGCTACAGGAGTGCCTCGACCTCGAGGAAGGCTTCAGACGAGGTGACAATGGATTCTGCACCGACCATGGCAACGGTGGAATAAACCCAAACACGGGTTACAACACTACAACCAATCAGCCCATTGATGTGAGCCAGAATAACGCTACTTTGAGATAAAGCATAATTATAGTAGAAGGTCACCAGTGGATACAAGTCTTGCACCTACACAATGGAGGCATATTTGCCTATCCAGTCCAATAGCCACCATGAATTATCTTCTTTCATGATCTGATCTCTACAATATGTTTTTTTACCTAGGCGAGTAATGTTCTCCCCATATAAAGTGTCCACTTTGATTATTTTCTATGCAAGTTCCTCTCAGTTTGTGAATCCTTTCTAAATAATCTCCATGATGTCCATTCTTCAAAACAGCATTACTCAGACACGGAAGTGAATTGAACATTGTAGATAAGACATTCAGGATCATAGACTGGAGAGCTAGCTGTCAGAAGTGCTACAGTACTTCAACTTCTCCTACATGGTTCAAAAAAAAATTAGTCAAATGAATCGCAGAGATGAGTGCATTTTAAGCGGACGAGATCGCAGTCCATGGGGGAGAAAAGTCATGGGAAAAGGTGTGCTCTTGAAGAAGCAGTTTCCAAGTGAACACGATAATCATATTACTCGAGATGGGATTTCATAGCATGTCAACTAATTTGGCACAGCCAAAGCAAACACGATTTGATGTCACACGTGCTCAAGTATTGGTTGACACTGCAAATTCCTTTTTTTTCTAGCACTTAGTGTCCCTCTTGCTTTTCCAAGTGAACAACTAATCTAGCACCTTTCCTGCTTAATTTTTATAGCTTCGCATCCAGACTCGGAGTAGAACATAGATGGGCCATTCAGGATCTCGTTCAGAGGGTCCACTACCGGAATGAACGTCTGTCCCAACAGCCTAACATATGCCGATGGCCCCCGTCGGCATAGATCGAGCTATGCCGACGGTTTGATGGGAAGCCATTGGTGTAGAAAAGTCGTCGGCATATGTCGAGCTATGCCTACAGCCCCCGTCGTCATAGAAACGCCGTCAGCATAGGTCGATCTATGCCTACGGTGGCCGTCGGCATACACGTGGGCCCAGTGGCCCGGTGGTAGACGGCGGGTTGACGTCGTCAAATGTACGCCGACGGCACTGACGGCGGCCGTCGGCATAGCTATGCCAACGGCAAGGCCGTCGGCACATCCTTGCCATGTGTCGGCACGCTCCTGAGGCGACATCTATGTCGGCATAGATATTATCTGGTTTTTTTTATCATTTTTACTTTTTTGAAATTAAAATTTGATTAACTTAAATCTGACTTGTCTAAACATAAACGTACGTAAATTATATGTCGATTCGGGGTAGAATTTTCCATACATTATAAATATATAGTTTGTATTTGTTTTCGAGTATGTTAGTAATGTGACCTCATGTACTTTTACATATAGGTCCCTATACTTTATTAAAATCACAAACAATTGATAATTGCATCTATTGTGAAAAGTTTTATATATTTTTTATAAGAATCTTGAAAGGATTCTGTTGCTATAATATGTTCTCTAATTTGAACAAACTTAAATCATGTTTGCTTCAGATTTACACAAAACACCCTCTTGTTTTGAATTTTTTATATTTTTTCATTTTTTGCCAAACGAGACAAATTTTATGTCTACATCCATCACATTGTGTATGGAAGTGTCCCTACGGGCTGATCTATCACAACCAGTTGAAAAGGTCCATCGATCAAACCCCATCCGGTGAAAGTCGGCATAGGAGCCACGTGGCGCCCACTAGTGCGTCCTGTCACGTGGCACCCATATACCGACGGCTAGGCCGTCGGTATATGGGTGCCATGTGGCGGCCTTTGGTTGGGTAAAATTCAACGACAGCGCCATCAGACGCCGTCATACGTAAAAGTTTACTGACGGTGAATCTATGCCGACGGCTGTACGGAAGCCGTTGGCATCTCTATGCCGACGGTCGTGGCCACATACGCCGACGTACGCGTTGCCGACGGAGCTATGCCGACGGCATATGGTCCTATGCCGACGGGTGTCGGCCGTCGGCGTAGGACTCCAGTCCGGTAGTGGTCCTCGTGTAGCGCCGACTACACACACCCGCCATTCCGAGCCGAGGACCGATCCTAGATAATGGTGGTTTGTGTAGTCAAACGATGTCGACCAGCACCACCGCATTAGGCAGGTCGCGCCTACAACCGCCACATTGCACAACATTCAGTCAATGATATACGGGGTACACCTCGCCATGTTCCAAGAGATATCACAACATTCAGTTTGTGATCCTCAAGTAATGTATGAGTTTTATTGTATTGGTATGTTATTGTTTTCCTTGGAATTGCCACTTCACCTATTAATAATATTTCTTATAGTACTGGTGATGTATTTTCATTTTCTTGTCTATATGGCCGTCGGCCATCTAACTTCCCAAAGTTCCATGTTTCAAATTGGCTTTATGAGTACCTGGCAACTATACAAGCCACGCTTCAAAATTTACATGTCTCTCGGCAAGGGGTTTTCCGAAAAGGAGGTTGAACCCCCGGCCTCGGTCGCTTGGCAAAGTATATATTTTTTAGACACTAAATTAAGGCTTATTGGAATGGGAAAAAAATCCCAACATATGTGATTGCAACAGAGAATTCCAAGGAACTCGAAGATTTTCACTAAGGCTAAGCAGAATGGGCTTTGTCTCGTACCAGCACTTGTCACATGGATGCTAGACAGTGGCATGTTTTTGTTTGGGTCCATCAATTTGCTTGACATTGAGGCAAAGCAGGTTGATGAATCGAATGCATTCCAAAATAAATGGGTGAAATTTTCTTGGGACAAGTACGTGGATTTTCTTCTTTACCATACGTCTGATCTTCGTCCACTAGTAGAAAATGGGGCTTTGGTTCTGGCCAGATCAGAGCAACAGTCCCGGTCGTGCTACGAACCGGGACTAATGGGGGCATCTGTCCCGGTTCGAGCAGTCAGGACGCCGGCCGGGCCTCGACGGGCATTAGTCCCGGTTCAACTGGGACCTTTAGTCCCGGTTCCAGCCACCAACCGGGACTAAAGGGGTTGCTTCCCTTTAGTCCCGGTTTGTGTCTGGAACCGGGGCTAAAGGTAGGTCTTTAGTCCCAGTTTTAGTTACAAACCGAGACTAATGTTCTGCCTATATATATCCTCGCCCCCACCCCTTCTCCTTTGTTTTTTTGGCCGTGGAAGGGTGTGGGAGGTGTGTGCTACTCTGTTCTCACCTCCTATGCACATGAGGTGTTTGATGAAATGCTCGAGCCACACTTAAACTTTCTCCTCTCCAAGCTCGACCTCCAAGCTTCATTCTCCACAAGATTTGTCTAGGTTTGGCGGTGCACCAACTACACAAGTGTTCTAAAAGGTTAGCAACTTCATCCTTTTATGTTGTTGGATCAATTGTTACCTTAGTTGCGATTTTGATCGCATTTGTTGTTGCATTTAAATGTTTTACATAGTTGTTCTATGAGAACTATATGTTTGAACTTTATGTATTTATTTTTTCAGTAATAACATTTGATCACTACTATACTTTGGTATTAATGCGATGATGAACTTGTATTAATTTGGTCACTTCTCTATTCATGATGTTCTGTAATGGTTTTTGATATACTTAATTATATAATGCACGCAGATGAACCGGCAATGGATGTACGGTGACCGACGCACCTCCGACTACATTGAGGGCCTGCATAATTTTCTCGAATTGGCTGAGGCAAACAAGCAGAATGGTTTTATGTATTGTCCATGTACTATCTGTGGGAATACGAAGGATTACTCTTCCACGAAAACCCTTCACTTGCACCTGCTTGAGAAGGGTTTCATGCCACACTATAATGTTTGGACCAAGTACGGAGCAAGAGGGGTTATGATGGAAGACAACGAAGAAGAAGAGGATGATGACAACTATCCTATGTAGCCTGAATACGGTGATACTGCAACGGGGGAAGCTGAAGATCAAGAGGCACCAGATGTGCCCGCTGATGATCTTCGTCGGGTCATTTTTGATGCATAGAGAGAATGCAAAAGTGAAAGGGAGAAGTTGAAGTTTGATCGCATGTTAGAGGATCACAAAAAACGGTTGTACCCAAATTGCGAAGATGGCAACACAAAGCTCGGTACCACACTGGAATTGCTGCAACGGAAGGCAGAGAATGGTTTATCTGACAAGGGATTTGAGAAGTTACTGAAAATAATGAAGAATAAGCTTCCAAAGGATAACGAATTGCCTGAAAATACGTACGAAGCAAAGAAGGTTCTCTTCCCTCTAGGATTAGAGGTGCAGAAGATACATGCATGCCCTAATGACTGCATCCTCTACTACGGTGAGGAGTACGAGAATTTGAACGCATGCCCGGTATGCGGTGCATTGCGGTATAAGATTGGACGAGATGACCTTGGTGATGTTGAGGGCGAGCGCCCCAGGAAGAGTGTTCCTGCCAAGGTGATGTGGTATGCTCCTATAATACCATGGTTGAAACGTCAGTTCAGAAACAAAGAGCATGCCAAGTTGTTGCGATGGCACGCAGAAGACCGTAAGAAAGACGGGAAGTTGAGAGTACCCGTTGACGGGTCGCGGTGGAGAAAAATCGAGAGAAAGTGGCGGGACTTTGCAGATGAGGTAAGGAACGTATGGTTTGGTTTAAGTGCATATGGCATTAATCCTTTTGGGGAGCACAGCAGCAAACATAGCACCTCTCCCGTGACTCTATGTATCTATAACCTTCCTCCTTGGTTGTGCATGAAGCGGAAGTTCATTATGACGCCAGTGCTCATCCAAGGCCCTAAGCAACCCGGCAACGACATTCATGTGTATCTAAGGCCATTAGTTGAAGAACTTTTATAGTTGTGGGATAAAAAAGGTGTACGTGTGTGGGATGAGCACAAACAGCAGGAATTTGACCTACGAGCATTGTTGTTTGTAACCATCAATGATTGGTCTGCTCTTAGTAACCTTTCAGGACAGACAAACAAGGGATACCACACATGCACGCACTATTTAGATGATACCCAAAGTATATATTTGGACAAATGCAAGAAGAATGTGTACCTGGGACATCGTCGATTTCTTCCGCCGCGTCAACGGACTCCGCCTCCTCCGCCGCGTCAACGGACTCCGCCTCCTCCGCCGCGTCAGCGCACTCCGCCTCCTCCATTACGTCAGCAAGAGCGGAAGAGACCCGCCGCCGCTCCGGCGGCTAGCAGCAGTACAACAAAGAAAATATCCAGAGCACGGCCAAGGGTCAAGAAGGCTCCTCCCAAGTTACCCTACGAGAGGACTGTCGAGGAAAACAATGACATCGTGGCTGAAGAAGTGAGACGCCATCTTGCACCGACACGTCCACCTCCAAAGGAGAAAGTTGATCCGGTAAAAGCGAAGCGATGTCTGGATGCCCTTAGGCGACCACCACCGCCTCCGCCGCAATCAAACTATGACTGTTGTATTGAAAAGACATTTGGTCAAGCGAAGCGGTCGAGAAGCTTAAGTAGCAGTGGTGCAAGTGGGTAAACAATTCCCCAGCTAGGCGAATAAGAAAAGCAACCGGTCCCCCTTCTCAAGGTGTTTACTGATATCGCTAATGATCCGGAGACACTAGTAGAAAATAGGGCTTTGGTCCAGGCCGGATCAGAGCTTTAGTCCCGGTCGTGTTACGAACCGGGACTAATGTGAGCATTAGTCCCGGTTCGAGCGGTTAGGACGCCGGCCGGGGTTCGTCACGCATCGGTCCCGGTTCGAACGAGACCTTTAGTCCCGGTTGGTGACACCAACCGGGACTAAAGGGGTGGTGGCAACCGTTCGCCTGGCGCGAGCCCTTTTAGTCCCGGTTCGTGGCTCAAACCGGGACTAAAGGTCCCAACCGTTCAAATCCCGCGCCTTGGAAGTTGTTCCGCGCGAGATCATATACATGGGAAACGCTACAGTAGCGCGACCGGCCTCCATTTCTATTCATCTCCCTCTCCTCTCTTCTTCCCCATCCTCCTCCATGAATCCAATCACTCGCTACGGTAACGTGCTCGCACATGGCACGACAAATCTCCATGTCGTCTACACGAACGACAGCGCCAAAGTTGAGGGTTTTCTTTCCATGTTCGAGGAATGGCTTCAAGAGGAGAAACACAAGTTCATGGGCCTCGATCTCGAGTACACTGTCGATGGTCGCAATGTTGTCGTCGTCCAACTTTGTTTGAAGCAACATGTCATGGTCTTCCAGTGGGCAAGGTAATACGAAACTTGTCATATAGTTTTAATTGGGGCTTTTCTTTGATTCATAGGATAGGAAAATTGCATAGGAATAGGAGGATTGGGAATGTCGAGAACATGTCATAGTTTCCTTGATTCATAGGAAAAATGCATAGGAAAATTGGGGCTTTTCTTTGATTCATAGGAAAATTGGGGCTTTTCTTTGATTCATAGGAAAATTGGGGCTTTTCTTTGATTCATAGGAAAATTGCATAGGAATAGAAAATTGCATAGGAATAGGAATAGGAGGATAGGAATAGGATAGGAAAATTGCATAAGAATTTTCCTTGTAGTTGCATATTGGCCATCGTGGGAGAACATGTCATAGTTTAGGGGCTTCTTTTGATTCATAGGATAGGAAATGCATAGGAATAGGAAACTTGCTATGATTCTTATTATACTTGTTATGATTCTTATTATACTTGTTCCGAATTATACTTGTTATATATGATTTTTATTATACTTGTTATATGATTCTTATTATACTTGTTATGATTCTTATATTATACTTGTGCCAAAATATACTTGTTATGATTCTTATTATACTTGTTCTAAAATATACTTGTTATGATTCTTATTATACTTGTTCTAAAATATACTTGTTGCAGCAGTATTTAACACATTTGTTCCATTTTGTTGTTGCAGTACTGACAAGCACTGTCCAAAACTCATGGAGTTCCTTCGCAGCGGCATATATTTTGCTAGCGTATATATAACGAATGACAAGATCAAGATGAGGCGCACCTGGGGTATTGAGATACCAGCTGAATGCCACATTGATCTTCAGGGCAGGTTCAGGCTTGGGCATGACAAGACTTCAATGGCTGATATGGCAGCCGACCTAATCGACGAGGACTACGCTGATATGAAGACAAAATTCCCCAAGTCAGGGCACCAACATTGGGAGAAGACCCCACTTGACCCTATCAACATTGAGTATGCAGCAAGAGATGGGTACATTGCAGACGAGTTGTACCGTAGGATTGGAATCTTCAATTATGGGCAGCGTCACCTCGTACCGCTAGTATCTCTTGCTTGGGGGTATTCTGATCCAGACGACGAGTAGTGTTTGCAATGGCGAACACTTTTATCTCTATTATGTAGTGCTTGGGGGTCTCCTGATTCGGACGAGTAGGTTTGCAATCCGGAAGAGTAGGATTGGTATCTTCAATTATGCAGTACTTTCTGTAATGGATATCTGAACTATTATTTCTATTATATCCCTGTTTAAGTACGGTTTGTGTGTAAGAATATTTAGTATGATGTGAGCAAGCTTTCTGAAGCATTGTGATGTATGTGATGAAGATTGTACATGGTTACGGCGCAATAAGCAAGGGACACACGCGAAGAAAAAGTTAAGACTTTCTCTCCACAACTATTCTGATGATGGCTTTGATCTACAATATCACCGCAGTTAAATATAATATTAACTAAAATTATCAAAGTATTTATTTGTTAAAAAGAATGAACTAAAAAGAATCAACTAAAATATTAACTAAAAAGAATGAACTAAAAAGAATCAACTAAAACATTAAGTAAAAAGAATGAACTAAAAAGAATCAAAATAATATTAACTAAAATTATCAAAGTATTTATTTGTTAAAAAGAATGAACTAAAATATTAACTAAAATCATCCACATAGCATGTGCTAAAAAGTTAAGATGGTCTAGTTTGTACACGAAGTGCATCCAGTTTTTGCCGTAACCCTCTCAACTTTTTAGCACATGCTATGTGGGTGAAATGATGATACCATGCCAACTTTCAACCATTTCAGAGTTCATTTGCAGTGCTTTTCAATTCAGGGTCATTTTAGCCCAAAATAAATCATGAAATGCATGAAAAATAGCAAATGAAGTCAGAAAAGGTTTGAAAAGTGATGATGTGGCTTTGAATGGTGCATATTGAATGCAGAAAAAGTCTTGAGTTCAAATATGTTTAAAAAATTGAAATCCTTTTGTAACAGATGAGTTTTCGTTCGAAACCCTGACACTTCGAAAGAGATTGTCCAGTTTGTACACGAAGTGCATCCAGTTTTTGCCATAACCCTGTCAACTTTTTAGCACATGCTATGTGGGTGAAATGATGATACCATGCCAACTTGCAACCATTTCAGAGTTCATTTGCAGTGCTTTTCAAATCAAGGTCATTTTAGCTCAATAAATCATGAAATGCATGAAAATAGCAAATAAAGTCAGAAAAGGTTTGAAAAGTGATGATGTGGCTTTGAATGGTGCATATTGAATGCAGAAAAAATCTTGAGTTCAAATATGTTTAAAAAATTGAAATCCTTTTGTAACAGATGAGTTTTCGTCCGAAACCATGACACTTCGAAACACTACTGGAATCAGGGTCTTTGCCATCTGCCAGCTCTTTGCCGTCTGCTCGCAGATGGCAAAGGGTATCTTTGCCGTCTGCTTTTATAAAGCAGACGGCAAATAATATGCTGATGGCAAAGAGCTTCTTTGCCATCTGCACTTATTTGCCGTCTGCTGGCAGACGGCAAAGAACTCTTTGCCGTCTGCCAGCAGACGGCAAAGAGGGGGTTTTGATTTTCAACCCCCTTCCCCTGCCCCGCGCCTCTCTCTCTCTCTCACCTCTCTCGCGCGCCAACCGCTGCCGCCGCTGCCCCCTCCCCGCCGACGACCCCTGCCGCCCCCCTCCTCCCCGCCGCCGCCCCCTCCCCTCCTCCACCGCCGCCCCCCTCCTCCCCGCCGCCGCCCCCCTCCTCCCCACCGCCGCCCCCTCCCCGCTGCCCCCACGCTGCCCCGCGCCGCCGCCGCCCCGCACCTCCGCTGCCCCACCGCAGCCCCCTCCCCCCCGGCGAGCCCCCCCCCCCCCCCCCCGGCGAGCCCCCTCCCCTCCGGTGAGCTCCCTTTGCCCTTTTTTTTTTCTGTTTTTCTGTTTTCTGTTTTTTCCTTTTTTTTTAGTTTTAGGTTTATGTTTAGTTTAGATTTAGTTTCAGTTTTAGTTTTAGTTTTAGTTTTAGATTTAGTTTTAGGTTTAGGTTTAGTTCTGAAAATAAATAAGAATAATTAGAAGAAGAGGAAGAAGAAGAAGAAGAGGAGGAGGAGGAGGAGGAGGAGAAGAAAAGAAGAAGAAGAAGAAGAAGAAGAAGAAGAAGAAGAAGAAGAAGAAGAAGAAGAGGAGGAGGAGGAGGAGGAGAAGAAAAAAGAAGAAGAGGAAGAAGAAGAAGAAAAAAGAGGAGAGGAGGAGAAGAAGAAGAGGAAAAGGGAAAGAAGGAAGAAGAAGAAGAAGAAGGAAAAAAAGGAAGAAAAGGAAGAAGAGGAAGAAGAAAAAAAAAAGAGGAAAAACCCCGACCCCGACACGGCATCCCGACCCCGACCCGACAACCCGAAAACCCGACCCCGACCCCGACCCGACAATCCGAAAACCCGACCCCGACACGGCACCCCGACCCCGACCCCGACCCCGACCCGACACCCCGACACCGACACGGCACCCCGACCCCGACACCCCGACCCCGACACGGCACCCCGACACCCCGACCCCGACCCTGACCCCGATACCCTGACCCCGACCCCGACACCACGACAACCAGACACGACACCCCCCGACACCCCGACACCCCGACCCCGACCCCGACACCCCGACACCACGACAACCAGACACGACACCCCCCGACACCCCGACACCCCGACCCCGACCCCGACCCCGACCCCGACACCCCGACACCCCTGACACCCCGACACCCCGACCCCGACCCCGACACCCCGACACCCCTGACACCCCGACACCACGACACCCAGACACGACCTCCCTCGACACGACACCCCGACACCACGACACCCCGACACCACGCCACCCAGACACGACACCCCCGACCCCCGACACCTCTTCGGCCTCCTGTTGACCGAAAAGGTGCTCTTCGGCCTTCCAGAGGCCGACGGGGTCATATATTTGTGAATTATGAGTTAGGAAGTATATTTTCCGATTTTGTTAAGAAAAACATCATATATATTTGTGTTGATCGGGTGGATTTAAATGTGCAGTTCTTTCGGGGCTGCGAGGGTCTGGTATTCGACGACCTCCCCGTGCGTTCGACGAGCTCCGCCCCTGCGTTCGTGGGTGAGCACAAATGACATCTCCTCCTCCCCCCTTCATTTGCTCTGTTCCGGTATTCGTGCCGATGAAACTTGCTAGCTATAGGTGTCAATCATCAGTATGCGTGACCACTATGCGTCTCCCGTTCGAAAGGGTTACATCTATAAATATGCATGCATTTGCATATTTATAACCGAGATTCTTTCGAATTGTCCAACGTTATCCATGGACAGCCCGAGTATGTGTAGATTGGGTTCGTTTTCCCATATGCTCTGCTCCGGATCCGATGCAGAATTTCGTCAGTGCCTCCCTGTTGTTCTCCGGGTACACAACCTCTCTGCTTATTGCCGAGACGTGTATCAGGAGAACAGCGGGGAGGTGCTGCCGAAATTTTGCGTCGGATCCGGAGCAGAGCATGGGAAAACGAACCCAATCTACACATACTCGGGTGGGATTAGGACCTATCTTTACCTATTAGTCTAGGTTGCATGGACGTAATAAAACTGACAACCTCTATTAACTGATGAATATGGTTTACTGAATTATGTATATATTTCTTGTGTGTCCAGTAGCTAGGCAAGATGAGTGATCGTGCATGGATGTACACCGGTCACACTAGTCAGAAAGACATGACACCTGAATGGCTAAGAAAAACCAAGGGGTTTGTGAGAGCCGCATTTGCAAATGGACAGGAAACAACCTGGTGCCCCTGTGCCAATTGCGACAACTTAAAAAAGAAGTCAGAGTTTGAAATGATCAAACACCTGCAGAAGTTGGGTTTTACGCCTAATTATACGGTATGGACATTGCATGGTGAGTCTGCCCAACGTGCCAGAGCTGAGGAGGGCCGTCGTCGCACCGACGAGCATGGTACCGGGATGGAAGACATGGTGCGAGACTTTGATGATGCTCGGGATTCGGACGATGAGATGGAGGAATCTGCAAAGGCCTTCAATGATATGTTGGAGTCTTCAAAACGTCCTCTCCACGAGCACACTGAGCTTTGTCAGCTGGATGCCATCGCACAAGTAATGGCTCTGAAGGCTCAATTCAACTTGGGCAGAGAATGCTACGACGCGATGATGACACTATTTGGACGCTTTCTACCCAAAGGCCATGTAATGCCTGCAAACCTGTACCAGTCGGACAAAATCCTCCGTGTACTTAAGATGCCCTATGAGAAGATAGATGCCTGTGAGAAAGGATGTGCCTTATTTAGGCTTGAGTATGCGGACTTGAAGTATTGTCCCGTTTGCCAGTCTTCCAGGTATGTTGAGGTAGACAACGGTATGGGTGAGAAGAGTCAGACAAAAATCCCAGTTAATGTTCTTCGGCATATGCCAATCATACCAAGACTTCAACGACTTTTCATGGTCAAAGAGACGGCCAGACAGATGACATGTCACAAATTGGGCAAAAGAACCGAACTAGATGTAGATGGGGAGCCGATGTTGGTACACACATCGGACGCTTTTGCGTGGAAGCGCTTCGATGCAATACATCATGCTAAAGCGGTAGATCCAAGGCATCCTCGAATCGCCATAAGCACGGATGGGTTCAATGTGTTTGGTATGATGGCAGCCCAATACAGTTGTTGGCCTGTATTTGTCATTCCACTCAATCTCCCCCCCGGACAGATTATGCAAAGAAAGAACATTTTCCTGACGTTGATAATTCCGGGGCCCAACTATCCGGGGAAGAATATGAATGTGTACATGCAGCCGCTTAAGGATGAACTGCAAGAAGCTTGGGATAATGGGATCAAGACATACGACGCCGCTACAAAAAAAACTTCCTAATGCGTGTGTGGTACATGTACTCGATGCATGACTTGCCGGCGTATGCGCTATTCGTTGGCTGGTCTGTGCATGGAAGGTTCCCGTGCCCCACATGCAAGGCAGCTCTTGAGTTTCGTCGGCTGCAGGCGGGTGGCAAGTTTTCTTGCTTCGACATGCATAGACAGTTCCTGGATCCTCGCCATAAGTTCAGAAAAGACAAGAAGAACTTCATCAAAGGTAGAGTTGTCAAAAACTCTGCACCACCTGCATTGACGGGCCAACAGACCCTGGATCAGTTAAACTCTCTCGAGCCGGATCCAGAGCGTCCAGGGTATTTCAAGGGGTATAATTCGGAACACGCCTGGACTCACAAGACATGCTTGTGGGATCTGCCTTACTTCAAAGACCTCCTTTGCCCACACAACATCGACGTGATGCACACTGAAAAGAATGTTGGCGAGGCTCTCTTTGGTACATTGTTCGGCATAGAGGGGAAAACAAAGGATAATCCTAAGGCTAGAGTCGATCAGCAGGCTCTATGTGATAGACCGCTACAAAACATGCGACAACCGAAAGGAAAGAAGAACTGGACGAAGCCAAAGGCATGGTTCAATCTTGGAAGGCCAGTTATGAGGGAAATACTCCTGTGGGTGAAAAAGGAGTTGATGTTCCCCGATGGGTATGCAGCGAATCTAAAGAGGGGAGCGAGCCTTGAAAAATTGAAAATATTTGGTCTCAAGAGTCATGATTGGCACATATGGCTTGAGCGGGTAATGCCGGTGATGTTGCGTGGCTTTATCCCTGAGGATGAATGGCTAGTACTGGCAGAGCTGAGCTATTTCTTCCGTGTTCTTTGTGCGAAAGAACTATCGCCTGGCTTGCTAGAAGAACTGGAAGAGTTGGCGCCGGAGTTGATCTGCAAGTTAGAGAAGATCATTCCACCGGGCTTCTTTAATCCAATGCAGCATTTGATTTTGCATCTCCCGACCGAGGCACGATTGGGGGGGCCCGTGCAGAATCGTTGGTGCTACGCAACTGAGAGGATGCAGAAGACGCTTCGAGAAAAATGTAAAAATAAACGTCGAATTGAAGCATCGATGGCCGAGGCATTCATTACTGAGGAGGCGGCAAACTTCGTGACAGCACACTACGAAGCCAAAAATCGTCATTTGCATAATCCGAAGCCTCGATACAATGCTGGAGACCCTAAAAAGGGTGGATCCAACCTCAGCCTATTCAAAGGGAAGCTCGCACCAGCCGGTGCTTATACTTCCTTATCGTTGGATGTCGACGAATGGCGGACCATTACGTTGTATATCTTGAACAACCTAACAGAAGTGCGGCCGTACATCGAGTAAGTTCTCGGTACATTGTTTCGCAACCTCTAATTCCTTTGAACTGCTCTTATTCCCGGATATTTGATACAGTCGATACGTCGCCAAATTCTCGTATGGAGCGGTGATCCAAAAGGATTCCGTCGAAGAGTATGAGCTTCTGGCAATGCATGGAGGCGGCTATCCCGGTTTCATCTCTTGGTTCAAACAAACGGTAATTTCCATTAGACCATTTCATTTCTTCTTCTAATTTCCGGCTAATGCAACAATCCTTTCGTATTAAACTTGTAGGCTAGTTCAGAGTCTATGGACCCCGAATTGAGACAAGTCGCTAATGGTTTTGACTATAAGGTCCGTTCATTTGACAAATACGACATCAACGGGTATCGCTTTCGTACCTATGGCAAAGAGCTATCTATGGCCAACCGAAAGTCTACAAATTGTTGTGTCTCTGCTATCGGCGAAGGAGATACCGAGTATTATGGAAGAATTGAAGCAATTTATGAACTTCTATTCTATGGTGCAAACCCACCGAAAGTCGTAGTCTTCAAATGTTATTGGTTCCAGCCGAAGGAGACTAGAAGGACTCATGAACATCTAGGGCTAGTCGAAATCAAACAAAGCACCCATTTGGATGTTCCCGATGTCTATATTACGGCTCAACAGGCAACCCAAGTTTTCTATCTACCGTGGGCCTGCCAAAGTGATCCAAATCTCAAAGGTTGGGATGTCGTTTATGAAGTGCCGCCACATGTTAGACCACCTCCCCCCAATGAAGAGGATTATGAACCTCACATTAACCCAGACACATATGAAGGAGAATTCTTCCAAGAAACACGTCTTTCCAAAAAACGTTTCAAGAACCGCTCTACTTCACCTCAGAACATTGAAGTAGACAGCGGCAGTGAATCCGAGCCTGAGCCGGAACAAGAAGAGCCGGAACAAGAAGAGGTTACTGCTGCGGATGACCTGTCAATGCTTGACCGATTACGTACAGGAGGCCTTCCACATGTTGATGCATTTATTGATGATGATGATGAGCACGTCTTTACTGATAGTGATGATGATGATGCATTTATTGACCCCGAAGCATATATAGACGATGATGATGCATTTATTAATGATGACGATGAAGATTAATATTATAGTTCATGTCAGGTATTCAATTATTATTATGTACATATATATTATTAATTGGTTCATGTTAGGTATTCAATTTTTTATTATGTTCATGATGATGATACACTTAAATTATATTCATGTCAGGTATTCATTTTTTTAATGTTGTACTAACTTCGTTTACTCTTTGTCATTGCAGGTGTTGACAGATGGTGGGCAGGGGTCGAGAGCGCTCCGAGGCTCCTTCCTCGGTGCGTGGTGGGAGGGGTACTTCCATCCCACCCCACCACCTCCGGAGAGCGCTAGATCTCAGTTTGCAGACACCGGCGGGCGCTTCTTCTTCGACCGGGAGAGGTCGGGGGGGAAGAAGGAGAAGGCTGGTAGAGGTGGACGTGGCGGCGGGAGAGGTAGGAAGGCTGCTACTACGCCTTCCTCGCCGCCACCCCCAGCTGATTCACCCGAGCACAGGGGTGCTCCGTCTGAGATGGGGCCGCCTGAGGTGGAGCCGTCTCGGACTCCGGTCCACGAGCCTACTACAGACGAGGCTACGACAGACGCGCCTACGGCCGACGAGCGTGGGGCCGCCGAGCCTTCGTCCCACGAGACTGAGGAGCTCAGCAGGGATCACGTTGAGTCGCAGCCGAACCTAGGTGCGGGCTCGTCGAGTGGCCCTCCTGAGGGTGGCTATAGTTCTGATAGCTATAGCGAGGGTGAGTGGGTTGAGGGGCGCAAAGTATACCAGCGTGGTGGTACAAAGCTCCCGCCCACCCCGGCGACCCCCGACCAGAGGTGGTTGATTGCGCCGCAGGGGGAGAAGTAAGTGCATTTACTCTTTTTTAACCTTTTGTCTTCACGTTTCTTCGAATATCTAATGCGTTGGCCTTGTCATACTGCAGGTCTTGGACACACGGGCCTGGTTGCCGCAAGCCCAACAGTGTCCTTGGTGTGATTTGTCGCCAGAGCTTCCCGGGGTGGGTCACGTTGCCCGGTGACTACTTGGCTGCCCCGGCCCCGCCGGGGCATAGGATCGGCGATGTCGAGTGCCACACGGTCGCCGACATTGTGATCCAGACGTTTTGGGTAATTTCTCCTTTGCCATCTACGTTGTGTTTTCTTCTTTGATTGGCAACCCTAGTGATTGTACTAATCCGTGTTTTCTTGTTTGATTGCAGACCTTCTACAGGTGTGCTGAGGGACAGGAGGATCACGCGGCTCGGGTTATCGACAACGAGTGCAGGCGCCTATTTCAAAACTTTCGTCACGAGGCTCGGACGCAGGCTATTCGAGACTACTACGCCTCGACTGGTATTCGGAGGGCAAAAGGGAAGTGCCGCCTCAAGTATCTGAGTAAGGAGAAGTACATGAAGGTAATTACCTATTCTTAAGGCCTTGTACTTAGTTCCTTGATTTGATTCGTATGCGTAGCGCTCAAATTTCTCTTGCTTAACTTAGGTGCCCCCGAGATGGTGTGCGGATAGGATGGACTGTTGGGAGGCGTTGGTGGATGAGTGGTGCAGTCCCCAATGGCACAACGTCCACGACGGTGCAAAGGAGAAGCGTGCCCAAATGAAAGGTGTCCCACACCATCTAGGCAGTGTCAACCTACGTGGGTTCGGGGAACTCTGGGTATGTGGTTTGGTTCATGATTCATGCAAATTCATTCTTCATGCTAGCTTGAGCCCTTAACTAATACTCTGTTCCTCTCTTTTAGGCGCGGCACAACAAGGCTCCAGTGCCAGAGCTGTTCGACCTCTATGCCATGTCCAATACTGCCTCGTACAAGAAGGCCAAGGCATTCTCTGAGTCTGACCTCGATGATCCAGAGAAATTCACCAACACCGCCTCCCACAACAAGCTTGTGATGTACAGAGACGAGGGGAAGGTGAGGAAAGGGCCGGAGTTTAACCCGAGCCAGCCTCTTGATCCAGAGCTGGTGATGATATCTGGTGGCGGGAGGTCCCATGGCTCGTTAGCCATTGGGGATGGACTGATACGTTGTACTAGCACTCTCCCACAGATCAAGAAGCGGCAGACCAGCTCCGATCCTGAGATAAGGCGTCGTGCACGGCCAATGGAGCTCGAATTCCAGGTTAGTTATACGGACTCAGATACCTTTCCTCCATTACATTGTGTGTGCGGCCGTCGATGATTACAATGCTAACGAGTGGTGTTGCAGGCTGCTATTGAGGCAGAGAGAGCGAAGACCCAGGCTGCTCTTGAGGAAGCAGAAGCGAGGACCCAGGCGCTTCTAGAGGAAGAGAGACGGCAGGCGGCGGCGAGGGAGAGGGAGGCGGAGGATAGGACGGCTAAGCTATTGGAGGAGGAGAGGTCCCGGAATGACGCGGGTCAACGGGCCCTATACGAGCTCTTCGTGGTAAGTTTCTTCTGCATATTAGCCAAATCATGCACGTAATGTTCCTTTCATTACTAACTAATATGACTGACTCGAGAAAACCAAATGTGCAGAGCATGTGCGAAAAGAATGGCACGACCCCTCCGCCGATGCCAGTCGTTGCTCCGGCGGGCACGGTGAGTTTCATTTGAATGGTCATTAGTTACTAGTCTTCAGATTTGAGTTGCATCATGCTAACGATACATTGCAAATGATCTTTGGTGCAGCATAACTCCCGACAAGCATCGACCGATGCTTCTCCGTCTGCCACTGGCGCGACCGGTCCTTCACCTACACCTAAGTGATGACGGTAAGTTTTCCCAAGTGTTATCTTAACAAAATGACTCAATATGCTTATACTTAGGATAGCTCTAAAATGACGTATACTTAATTAGCTCCAAAATGACCTATTTAACCTAGGATAGCTCTAAAATGACGTATACTTAGCATTTATTTCTCCAAAAATGGATTTATATGCTTAGCTAGCTCAAAAAGAACATAGCAACCTTAATTAGCTCTCAAACGACCCATTTAACCTAGGAAAGCTCTAAAATGACCTGTACTTAGCATTTTTTCCTCCAAAAATGAATTTATATGGTTAGGTAGCTCAAAAATGACATAATAACCTTAATTAGCTCAAAAATGACCTATTTAACCTAGGATAGCTCTAAAGTGACCTATATACTTAGCATTTATTCCTCCAAAATGACTCAATATGCTTAGCTAGCTAAAAAATGACATAACAACCTTAATTAGCTCCAAAATGACCTATTTAACCTAGGATAGCTCTAAAATGACCTATACTTAGCCTTTATTCCTCCAAAAATGGATTTATATGCTTAGCTAGCTAAAAAATGACATAATAACCTAAATTAGCTCTCAAATGACCTATTTAGCTCCAAAATGACCTATTAAGTCATTTAGGAGCATATTAAGTCATTTAGGAGCATATTAAGTCATTTAGGAGCATATTTAGACATTTTGGAGCTTACTAGGTCATTTTGGAGCATATTAAGTCATTTTGGAGCATATTTAGCTCCAAAATGACTTAGTATGCTCCAAAATGACTTAATATGCTCCAAAATGACCTATTTAGCTCCAAAATTACTTAATATGCTCCAAAATGATCTAGTTAGCTCCAAAATGACTTAATATGCTCCAAAATAACCTAGTAAGCTCCAAAATGACTTAATATGCTCCATTCTGATTTCTTCTTCTTATTATTCTTCTTCTTATTATTATTCTTCTTCTTCTTCTAGTCTTCTTCTTCTTCTTCTAATTTCTTACTCCAATTTTTGCAGGTTTGCTTCACTTCATGGAAGGGCAGCTTGCTACTGTTTAGTTTTTTGTTTTGATTTGTATTGATGAACAACTATATATGGTGAAACTACGTATGTATATATAGATGAACATGGTGAAACTATGTATGTATTGGATGTTTTAATACCCTATGCAATTATGGACTGTTATGTATTGGTGTATTGGTGTACTGCTATGCATTGGTGTACTGCTCAAAATATATATCATATTTGTTTGTTGAAAATGCTGGGAAATAACAGAAAACAATAAAAACAGTGGCAGTGCAGGCTCTTTGCCGTCTGCTAGCAGACGGCAAAGAGGTTTGCCATCTGTTAGCAGACGGCAAAGAGGCCACGTGGCAGCAGCCTGTGCAACCTGGGCTGGCCTATGTGGCCTCTTTGCCGTCTGCTAGCAGACGGCAAAGAGCCTGCCTGGGCCAGCTGACAGCTGACGTCAGCTGCAGCTCTTTGCCGTCCGCTGGCAGACGGCAAAGAAGTAAGGTTCTTTGCCGTCTGCCAGCGGACGGCAAAGAGCCTGCCAGGGCCCAGCTGAAGGCTGACGTCAGCTGCAGCTCTTTGCCGTCCGCCGGCAGATGGCAAAGAAGTAAGGTTCTTTGCCGTCTGCCAGCAGACGGCAAAGAAGGCTTTCCCGGCAGCCGTTCGGCCGGAGTGTTTGCCGTCTGCTGGCTGACGGCAAAGCCTTTGCCGTCTGCTATAGCAGACGGCAAAGTGCCTGTTTCCAGTAGTGAAAGAGATTGTCCAGTTTGTTCACGAAGTGCATCCAGTTTTTGCCCGTAACCCACTCAACTTTTTAGCACATGCTATGTGGGTGAAATGATGATACCATGCCAACTTGCAACCATTTCAGAGTTCATTTGCAGTGCTTTTCAATTCAGGGTCATTTTTGCTCAAAATAAATCATGAAATGCATGGAAAATAGCAAATGAAGTCAGAAAAGGTTTGAAAAGTGATGATGTGGCTTTGAATGGTGCATATTGAATGTAGAAAAAGTCTTGAGTTCAAATATGTTTAAAAAATTGAAATCCTTTTGTAACAGATGAGTTTTCGTCCGAAACCCTAACACTTCGAAAGAGATTGTCCAGTTCGTACACGAAGTGCATCCAGTTTTTGTCGTAACCCTCTCAACTTTTTAGCACATGCTATGTGGGTGAAATGATGATACCATGCCAACTTGCAACCATTTCAGAGTTCATTTGCAGTGCTTTTCAATTCAGGGTCATTTTTGCTCAAAATAAATCATGAAATGCATGAAAAATAGCAAATAAAGTCAGAAAATGGTTGAAAAGTGATGATGTGGCTTTGAATGGTGCATATTGAATGCAGAAAATGTCTTGAGTTAAAATATGTTTTAAAAATGAAGAAAAAGTCTTTTATAAAACTGTAATAACACAAAGAATGAACTAAAGAGAATGAATTTAATATAATATTCTTCATTAGCAAAAAGAATAAAAATAATATTAACTAAAATTATCAAAGTATTTATTTGTTAAAAACTTTAATAGTAAAATGAATTTTCATAAAGTATATTTTGTTACAAGATTTAATAGAAACTAAAAAGCTTTTATAAAACTCTAATAGCAAAAAAGAATCAACTAAAAAGAATCAATAAAAAATAAAACTTATGCAACTAAAATTATATAAAATTTATGCAACTAAAATTATATAACTAAAAATAACATATGCAAAAAATAACATTAAAAATCATAATATATGCAAAAAAGGCCCGCCTACTAGGCACGACGGCCTACATACGACTAGAAACCCAACAAATGGGACAGGATGCAGGCCCGCAGTGCTAGCAGGCCCAACAGCGCGTCAAATAGGCATGTACTGCCTGCATTAGAGAGGAGCTCGAGAGTTCAGCGGCAGCAGCGCTTATAAACCACTTCGAGTCCCTCTCGACTAGCGAGGTGGGACTAAACTTTTGGTACGGGAAGCACAACCTTTTAGTCCCGGTTGGTGGCTCCAACCGGGACTAATGACCACCTTTAGTCCCGGTTGGTGATACCAACCGGGACTAAAGGGCTGTGCTTCCCGCCCTTTGGGCTGCTGAAATTTACCTTTAGTCCCGGTTGGTGGCTCCAACCGGGACGAAAGGGTGGCCTTTAGTCCCGGTTGGAGCCACCAACCGGGACTAAAGGGGGAGCTATATAAAGGGCACTTAGAAAAATTTCCAATCCATTGCAGTTTCTTCTCTCCTCGGCGCCGCCGACGACATCGACGCCGCCAGGCTGCCGGATTTTGCCGTCGCCCTCGCCGACGCCCTCCCGTCCCCGAGCCCGTAGACCGTCGCCGACAGCGGACCTCCTCGCGTGCCCTCCTCCCCGTCGCCGTCGCCGCGCCCTGCCCCGCCGTTGCCGTCGCCTCGCCCTGCCCCGTCGTCGTCGTGCCCCTGCCCCTACGTCGTCGTCGCAGTCGCCGCACCCTGCCCCTACGTCGTCGTCGCCGTCGCCTCGCCCTGCCCCACCGTCGTCGCGCCCCTGCCTACGTATATGTTTACTGTATATGCTTTTTGGGAGTTCTAGTTTATTGTTGTATCCCGTATCGCCTTATTGCTTATATATGTTTAACGTATATGTTTACCATATCAATGTCCAGTCCATGTCATTTTATTATTACTTATATATGTTTACTATGCCGTATCCCCCATAGTGAGATTTTTAAAATGAGACAGTCCATGTCATTTTATTATTACTTATATATGTTTACCGTATCGCCTTATTGCTGTTTTTAGAAATTACCGTATCAATGTCGCTGTATCGGTGCTTCGTAGGTTGCCAGTCCCACCATATCAACATAATGCACTTGAGAATTTTCATATGTTCGTAGAATGATAACTTCGACATGAGGGGGGGTGGGGATCCGCAAGTATCCTCGAGGACGATGAGAGAGGTGGTCACGGGTTCAAACCCGTTTCAGTAATACCCGAACCCGAAACCCTCCATCCCCGTCAAAATACTACGCTAAGCATATTGGGCCATTCAGCCTTCACTACAAACGACCATGAGAGAGGCGGTCCGCAAAGTATCCTCTCTCGAAAGATAGGGAGACTCATCAGACATGAGGGGGGAGGAGTCCTCGACGATCGTCTGAAACTGACTATTATAAAACTTGTGAACTTTGCATGATGTTTCCCACTAATCCATTGCTCATATGCATATGATTCCTTGTTGTGATTAAGTCTATGTTTGCCACTAATCCATCTCTCATGGTTGTATATTGCCACGTTGTAATATTTGCAGAAACTATGGCCGACAGAGACTTAGAAAAAGAACAGTTGTTGGGGGATATAATCCGCGACGGAGGTGATATCGATCTCACCTGCTTGTCTGTTTCTCAACGAGACCGATGGTGAGGAAAGAGAGGATGGCGGCTCCGGTGAGGAGGAAGGAGATCATGACTGCTCCGGTGATCGAACTGGGGACGAAGGAGATCATGACGGCTCCGGTGATCGAATGGAGAAGGGAGCCATAACTGCTTCAAAGTCTGGCGAGGTATATATTAATTAATCCTCTGCTGACTAGATGCATTAATTTTTTTGTATGTACATATATTAATGCTTCTTTCTTCTTTTAATTAGCCATCCGGATCGAGCTCCACTTCGGTAAGGAGACGAGGCCCGATGAGAAGGTTGGACGCGCAAGAAAGGTTCACGATCGAAGAAGTCTCTCCAAAAGGCCAACCGATTTCTCCCTACCGGACCAAGAACAAATTTATACAGCAGTACGGAGTGGTTGTTAGGGACATCGTCCCGATCAGCTGCCAAGAATGGAATAAGAAGAAGGACCCTCAAGTTCCTTATGTCAACGATAGACTGAAAGATGATCTTTGGACCAATCTGATGAGAAATTTCAGTCTACCGCCAGAGGAGGATCCGAATAACCCAGTTATACAGCGAAAGGTCAGGGCGTTTGCTCTTAAGAAGATGGCAGAACTATTCAAGAACTGGAAGAAAGTATTGAACAGGAAGTTTGTCGAGAAAGACAAGACTCCAGAATTCAGAGGTCAATATGAGAAGATGAGAGATCACTGGCCCGCATTTGTGGCCTACAAGAAATCGGAGAAGGCTAAGAACAGGTCACTTACAAATAAGAAAAATGCCGCAAGGAAGGAGTATCACCATGTTACGGGGTCAGGTGGCTACAGCAAAGCCCGGCCTACGTGGGACAAAGCTGAGCAAGACCTGCTTGCTAAAGATGTCCAACCAGCGACATTGCACTGGCCAAATCGGGCAAGGACTTGGTTCTTCGGGGTTGGGGGAACTTTGGACCCAGAAACAGGGAAGTGTGTCTGGACGAAATCTCAACTTGCAATACCATTCAAAAAGCTTGAGGAAACAATCAAGAAATCACTGGAAGGGACGTTCGTTCCCGACAGAGAGAAGGACGAGTTGTCATTTGCCCTCGGGAATCCTAAACACCCTGGACGAACATGAGGCACATCAGGCTCCGTTCCGTGGAAGGTTGGCTTTCCCGACAGTGCTGGTTACAGAAGCCGACAGAGAAAGAAGAAAGAGGAAGCAAGCGAAATGCAGAAGTTGAATGAAAGATTAGCGAAACTAGAGGCACTTGAGAGCCAGCGAGCTACTGGCCAACCATCTCAGCGGCACGAAGATCCTTCATTGGAGATTACCCACGATGCTACCACACCATCTCAGCGGAGAAGCAGCGTGGCTTCCACTGAGCTCGTTCATCCTGATAACACGGCTCCTCTCTGCCCCGTGGATGGTATCACGCAAAATGAACATTGTGTGCTAATGGCGAAATGTCATAACCTGACCTTGAAGGCGGCGGTCGGCCATGTCTTACCTCCTCGACCTGATGCAACTTTCCATTGCACTCCGGTTCCAGCTGGCTTTGCTATTGTCGGGGTGGATGAAATAATGGACGGATTTGATGGGCTGGAGCTTGAGTACACTACAGGTGAAGGGGAGCTTCTTCTTCGATATGCCTTAAGGACTACCTGTCTATGGAGAAAGGAACACATCGTGCTTCCATACTGGACGCCGCCTTAGCAGACTCAGGCGGAGGAGGCCCCGGTGCCTGAGTCGTCTCCGGTGCGTCAGCCGTCTCCGGTGCGTCAACCGTCTCCGGTGCGTCAGCCGTCTCCGGTGCATCAGCGGTCTCCGGTGCGTCAGCCATCTCCGCCGCCTCAGCGGACTTCGACAGAGGAGGCCCCTCAGCAGAATCCTCCTCCGCCTCAACTGTCTCCGCCGCGTCATCGGACTCCACCTCCTCCGCCGCCTAAGCAACAGCGGAAGAGAGTCGCCGCCGCTCCGGCGGCTAGCAGCAGTACAAAAACGAGGAGATTCAGATACGGCCCAAGCCTTAAGGTTCCTCCCAAGTTACCATACGAGAGGTCTGAGGAGGAACTCAACGAGATCGTGGATGCCGATGTGAAATGTCAGCTCGCACCGAAACGCCCACCTAAAGAGGAGAAAATAGATCCGGTGAAAGCGAAGCGAACTCTGGATGCCCTTAGGTGACCACCACCACCTCCGCTGCCATCAAACTATGACCGATGTATTCAAAAGAAACATGATCAAGCGAGGCGGTCGGGAAGCTTAAGTAGAAGTGGCTCAAGAAGTGGGAAAACAATTCCCCAGCTCGGCGAACAAGAACTGCAATCGTGCCCTCCGCTCAAGGTGGTTACCAATATCGCTAATGATCCAGAGAAAGCGGCCGATGGTCTTGCTATCACTGCTGATGATTACTTACCTGATTTGGTACAGTTCGAAACGGCTGAGGTAGTACCACGTTACACGTTAGGAGCTCAAGGGTCTACCAACGAGAATGCGACATTTGCATGAATGGTACTTGCAAGCCTGCAAGGAGGCGAAGAACAATATCTTGGTGGGAATAAAAATGAGCACTTCTTCAATGGAAAGCAGGTGTTGTTCGTTGAATTTGAAGAAATTTTTCAGTTATACAACCAAAAGGAGCTCGACAAAACTATCGTCAGTTCCTATTGTTTGTAAGTATTTTTTCTGTAATTAAGTCTCTAGCTCAGCTCGTTCATTGCATGTATTAATTATCCTCACACTATATTATGCAGAATGAAGATCCTCGAATGCAAACAACTACAAATCTATGACATTGGGTTCATTGACCCAAATTTCATAAATGAACGTACGTTACAAGATTTTCCCGCCGATACAGAGAAAAACTTGCTAGATGCGTTACTTGGACAACAAACCAGAAAGGAAATACTATTTCCTTACAACTTCAAGTGAGTGTTACTATCTTGTGCACATTCTGTTTCGCTTACTCGAGGTTAAGTGCAATTAACGAGTTATGCGTGCGCGGTTTCCACTTTATTCTGCTAGACATTCATCTTGAAGAAGGAAAAGTAATTGTCTTGGACTCGAGACGTAAAGACCCTAAGGAGTGGATGAGCATGAGGCAAATGCTTCAGAAGTAAGTTCAATCATTATCGCACCATATCGGCAACTTTCGTTCATTTCCTGAAATCAAGTAATCATTTTCTTTGTCGGGCAGGGTTTGGAAAAAGTTCACCAAACAGGTTAAGGGTGTCAAATGGAAAAAAGAGCTGCAATTTATACACCCCAAAGTAAGTACTACTCTAGTACCGCGCATCTCTCGTTGATTCTAGTTTCAATACCATTATCATGCTTGATTATCATTTTGATTGAACTCTATTCTCGTAAAGTGCTTGTGGCAGGCACCCGGGACTAATTTATGTGCTTACTACGTTTGCGAATTCATTCGCCACTCGACCACTCAGCGGGGCCGGGCATATCTTTAGAACAATTTGAAGTACGTAAACAATATTCACATTTTCATTTTATTACCATCAATTGTGTTTAGTTTTATTGACCCCCTTCTTTAAATTAGATCTGGCAGAAGCGGGACGAACTCCTACCAACTGATCGCATACGAGCAATTCAAGAGGAATTGGCGGGATTCTTTGTTGAGCATGTCATACCTAAAGACGGAGAATGCCATCAGGATTGGTAATAGAAGTTAGGATCGTAAGAGATGTTATATTGTATATATGCATGAACGTGTACTATATGTAATAGTGTCGAATAGATTTACGAAAACTTGTTGCATATTGTTCGACCAAGCACGGAGAAAGAGAGGTCACTTCTCTCTATATATTGATCATGACGATGTTGTGTAATGGTTTCTTCATTGCTATATGTAGTAGCTAGCGTCGAGTTGAATGAAAAGCGTAAAATAAAAATGGTAAACACAAAAAAAAGGGGGAAACACAATAGGAAAACCCCTAAACCCCTCCTTTCAAAACAAAAACAAAAACCCCAGCGCCTGGCAGGTGCTGACGCGTGGCTGCCTTTTAGTCCCAGTCGGTGTTACCAACCGGGACTAAAGGTCCTCCTGCCTAGGCGCCCCGCAGCGGCCACGTGGAGCCCCTTTGGTCCCGGTTCGTAAGCAAACCGGGACTAAAGGTTTTAGGTATTAGTCCCGTTTGGTTTGTCCCGGTTCCAGAACCGGGACTAAAGGCCCTCTAGAACCGGGACTAGTACCCTGTTTTCTACTAGTGAGATAGCGGTCGGTGGTTTTGCTATCACTCTTGGTGATTACTTAGACGATTCGGTACAGTTTGAAAAGGCTGAGGTAGTACCAGCATCCTTAAGATACGAGCACGGGAAGCCTCTCATCAGACGTGAGGAGCTCACGCGTCTACCAACGAGGATACGACAATTGCATGAATGGTACTTGAAAGCCTGCAAGGACGGGACCGACAATATCTTCGTGGGAATTAAAGATGAGCACTTCTTCAATGGAGTCCAGGCGTTGTTCGTTGAATTTGAAAAAAAAAATCAGTTATACAATCAAGCCGCCCTCGACAAAACTATCGTCAGTTGCTATTGTATGTAAGTATTTTTTTCTGTAATTAAGTCTCTAGCTCAGCTCGTTCATTGCATGTATAATTATCCTCACACTACTGGAATTAGGAATTTTGCCGTGGGCCGACTCTTTGCCGTCAGCCAGCGGACGGCAAAGAAAGTCATTGCCGTTTGCTGGCAGAAAGCTGACGGCAAAGGGTGAGCTGACGACAAAGAATGAATTTGCCGTAGGCTGGTTCTTTGCCGTCAGCCAGCTGACGGCAAAGGGCCAGCTGGGCAGACGGCAAAAAAACGGCCCACGGCAAAGGGTAGCTGGCAGACGGCAAAGGGCCAGCTGGGCCCATCGGGCCCTTGCGCCGCTTAGGTCAGTTCTCTGCCGTCTGCAAGCAGACGGCAAAGGCAGGCTGGTAGACGGCAAAGGCGACGCCCTAATAACGGCCGTCCCCCACCCCTCTCTCCTCTCCCTCTCTCCCTCCCTCCCTCATCCCTCCCCTCCCTCTCCCCGATGCCCAGTGACCGCCGCTGCCCCCCCGCCCCATCGCCCCCACCCACCGGCTGCCCCGCCGCCCCCACCCACCGGCCGCCCCTCGCCACGCCACCCCCACCCACCCGCTGCCCTGACGCCCACCCCCGCCTCCCTCCCTCCCTCCCCCCGACGCCCACCGGCTGCCAACCCCACCCACCGGCTGCCCCGCCGCCCCACCCACCGGCCGCCCCCCGCCCCGCCACCCCCACCCACCCGCCGCCCCGCCACCCCACCCACCCGCCACCCCCACCCACCCGCCGCCCCGTCACCCCCACCCACCCGCCACCACCACCCACCGGCCGCCCCCACCCACCGGCCGCCCCGCCGCCCCGACCCACCGGATGCCCCGCCGCCCCTGTGCCCCTGCGCACCACCGCCCCGTCGCCCCGGCACCCCAGACGCCCCCTCCGGTGAGCTCTTTGTGCCTCCTCCCTTCCCCCCTCTTCCGCATTTTTTCTGTTTTTTTTTCATTCTTTAGATTAGTAATTAGCTAGCTAGCTACTGTTAGAAGAAGAAAAGAAGAAGGAAAAAGGACAAATGAAAAGAAGAAGAAGAAGAAGAAGAAGAAGAAGAAGAAGAAGAGGAGGAGGAGGAGGAGGAGGAGGAGATGAAAAGGAAAAACAGAAGAAGAGGAGAAAGTAGAAGAAAAAGAGGAGAAGAAGAAGAGGAGAAGAAAAGAAGAAGAAGAAGAAGAGAAGAAGTGTGCTACTCTGTTCTCACCTCCTATGCACATGAGGTGTTTGATGAAATGCTCGAGCCACACTTAAACTTTCTCCTCTCCAGGCTCGACCTCCAAGCTTCATTCTCCACAAGATTTGTCTAGGTTTGGCAGTGCACCAACTACACAAGTGTTCTAAAAGGTTAGCAACTTCATCCTTTTATGTTGTTGGATCAATTGTTACCTTAGTTGCGATTTTGATCGCATTTGTTGTTGCTTTTAAATGTTTTACATAGTTGTTCTATGAGAACTATATGTTTGAACTTTGTGTATTTATTTTTTCAGTAATAACATTTGATCACTACTATACTTTGGTATTAATGCGATGATGAACTTGTATTAATTTGGTCACTTCTCTATTCATGATGTTCTGTAATGGTTTTTGATATACTTAATTATATAATGCACGCAGATGAACCGGCAATGGATGTACGGTGACCGACGCACCTCCGACTACATTGAGGGCCTGCATAATTTTCTCGAATTGGCTGAGGCAAACAAGCAGAATGGTTTTATGTATTGTCCATGTCCTGTCTGTGGAATACGAAGGATTACTCTTCCACGAAAACCCTTCACTTGCACCTGCTTGAGAAGGGTTTCATGCCACACTATAATGTTTGGACCAAGTACGGAGCAAGAGGGGTTATGATGGAAGACAATGAAGAAGAAGAGCATGATGACAACTATCCTATGTAGCCTGAATACGGTGATACTGCAACGGGGGAAGCTGAAGATCAAGATGCACCAGATGTGCCCGCTGATGATCTTCGTCGGGTCATTTTTGATGCATAGAGAGAATGCAAAAGTGAAAGGGAGAAGTTGAAGTTCGATCGCATGTTAGAGGATCACAAAAAGCGGTTGTACCCAAATTGCGAAGATGGCAACACAAAGCTCGGTACCACACTGGAATTGCTGCAACGGAAGGCAGAGAATGGTTTATCTGACAAGGGATTTGAGAAGTTCCTGAAAATAATGAAGAATAAGCTTCCAAAGGATAACGAATTGCCTGAAAATACGTACGAAGCAAAGAAGGTTCTCTTCCCTCTAGGATTAGAGGTGCAGAAGACACATGCATGCCCTAATGACTGCATCCTCTTCCGCGGTGAGGAGTACGAGAATTTGAACGCATGCCCGGTATGCGGTGCATTGCGGTATAAGATTGGACGAGATGACCTTGGTGATGTTGAGGGCGAGCGCCCCAGGAAGAGTGTTCCTGCCAAGGTGATGTGGTATGCTCCTATAATACCATGGTTGAAACGTCTGTTCAGAAACAAAGAGCATGCCAAGTTGTTGCGATGGCACACAGAAGACCGTAAGAAAGACGGGAAGTTGAGAGTACCCGTTGACGGGTCGCGGTGGAGAAAAATCAAGAGAAAGTGGCGGGACTTTGCAGATGAGGTAAGGAACGTATGGTTTGGTTTAAGAGCAGATGGCATTAATCCTTTTGGGGAGTAGAGCAGCAAACATAGCACCTCTCCCGTGACTCTATGTATCTATAACCTTCCTCCTTGGTTGTGCATGAAGCGGAAGTTCATTATGATGCCAGTGCTCATCCAAGGCCCTAAGCAACCCGGCAACGACATTCATGTGTACCTAAGGCCATTAGTTGAAGAACTTTTACAGTTGTGGGATAAAAAAGGTGTACGTGTGTGGGATGAGCACAATCAGCAGGAATTTGACCTACGAGCATTGTTGTTTGTAACCATCAATGATTGGTCTGCTCTTAGTAACCTTTCAGGACAGACAAACAAGGGATACCACACATGCACGCACTATTTAGATGATACCCAAAGTATATATTTGGACAAATGCAAGAAGAATGTGTACCTGGGACATCGTCGATTTCTTCCGCCGCGTCAACAGACTCCGCCTCCTCCGCCGCGTCAACGGACTCCGCCTCCTCCGCCGTGTCAGCGCACTCCGCCTCCTCCGTTACGTCAGCAATAGCGGAAGAGACCCACCGCCGCTCCGGCGGCTAGCAGCAGTACAACAAAGAAAATATCCAGAGCACGGCCAAGGGTCAAGAAGGCTCCTCCCAAGTTACCCTACGAGAGGACTGTCGAGGAAAACAATGACATCGTGGCTGAAGAAGTGAGACGCCATCTTGCACCGACACGTCCATCTCCAAAGGAGAAAGTTGATCTGGTAAAAGCGAAGCGATGTCTGGATGCCCTTAGGCGACCACCACCGCCTCCGCCGCAATCAAACTATGACTGTTGTATTGAAAAGACATTTGGTCAGGCGAAGCGGTCGGGAAGCTTAAGTAGCAGTGGTGCAAGTGGGAAAACAATTCCCCAGCTAGGCGAATAAGAAAAGCAACCGGTCCCCCTTCTCAAGGTGTTTACTGATATCGCTAATGATCCGGAGACACTAGTAGAAAATAGGGCTTTGGTCCAGGCCGGATCAGAGCTTTAGTCCCGGTCGTGTTACGAACTGGGACTAATGTGAGCATTAGTCCCAGTTCGAGCGGTTAGGACGCCGGCCGGGGTTCGTCACGCATCAGTCCCGGTTCGAACGGGACCTTTAGTCCCGGTTGGTGACACCAACCGGGACTAAAGGGGTGGTGGCAACCGTTCGCCTGGCGCGAGCCCTTTTAGTCCCGGTTCGTGGCTCAAACCGGGACTAAAGGTCCCAACCGTTCAAATCCCGTGCCTTGGAAGTTGTTCCGCGCGAGATCATATACATGGGAAACGCTACAGTAGCGCGACCGGCCTCCATTTCTGTTCATCTCCCTCTCCTCTCTTCTTCCCCATCCTCCTCCATGAATCCAATCACTCGCTACGGTAACGTGTTCGCACATGGCACGACAAATCTCCATGTCGTCTACACGAACGACAGCGCCAAAGTTGAGGGTTTTCTTTCCATGTTCGAGGAATGGCTTCAAGAGGAGAAACACAAGTTCATGGGCCTCGATCTCGAGTACACTGTCGATGGTCGCAATGTTGCCGTCGTCCAACTTTGTTTGAAGCAACATGTCAAGGTCTTCCAGTGGGCAAGGTAATACGAAACTTGTCATATAGTTTTAATTGGGGCTTTTCTTTGATTCATAGGATAGGAAAATTGCATAGGAATAGGAGGATTGGGAATGTCGAGAACATGTCATAGTTTCCTTGATTCATACGAAAAATGCATAGGAAAATTGGGGCTTTTCTTTGATTCATAGGAAAATTGGGGCTTTTCTTTGATTCATAGGAAAATTGGGGCTTTTCTTTGATTCATAGGAAAATTGCATAGGAATAGAAAATTGCATAGGAATAGGAGGATTAGGAAAATTGCATAGGAATAGGAGGATAGGAATAGGATAGGAAAATTGCATAAGAATTTTCCTTGTAGTTGCATATTGGCCATCGTGGGAGAACATGTCATAGTTTAGGGGCTTCTTTTGATTCATAGGATAGGAAATGCATAGGAATAGGAAACTTGCTATGATTCTTATTATACTTGTTATTATTCTTATTATACTTGTTCCGAATTATACTTGTTATATATGATTTTTATTATACTTGTTATATGATTCTTATTATACTTGTTATGATTCTTATATTATACTTGTGCCAAAATATACTTGTTATGATTCTTATTATACTTGTTCTAAAATATACTTGTTATGATTCTTATTATACTTGTTCTAAAATATACTTGTTGCAGCAGTATTTAACACATTTGTTCCATTTTGTTGTTGCAGTACTGACAAGCACTGTCCAAAACTCATGGAGTTCCTTCGCAGCGGCATATATTTTGCTAGCGTATATATAACGAATGACAAGATCAAGATGAGGCGCACCTGGGGTATTGAGATACCAGCTGAATGCCACATTGATCTTCAGGGCAGGTTCAGGCTTGGGCATGACAAGACTTCAATGGCTGATATGGCAGCCGCCCTAATCGACGAGGACTACGCTGATATGAAGACAAAATTCCCCAAGTCAGGGCACCAACATTGGGAGAAGACCCCACTTGACCCTATCAACATTGAGTATGCAGCAAGAGATGGGTACATTGCAGACGAGTTGTACCGCAGGATTGGAATCTTCAATTATGGGCAGCGTCACCTCGTACCGCTAGTATCTCTTGCTTGGGGGTATTCTGATCTGGACGACGAGTAGTGTTTGCAATGGCGAACACTTTTATCTCTATTATGTAGTGCTTGGGGGTCTCCTGATTCGGACGAGTAGGTTTGCAATCCGGAAGAGTAGGATTGGTATCTTCAATTATGCAGTACTTTCTGTAATGGATATCTGAACTATTATTTCTATTATGTCCCTGTTTAAGTACGGTTTGTGTGTAAGAATATTTAGTATGATGTGAGCAAGCTTTCTGAAGCATTGTGATGTATGTGATGAAGATTGTACATGGTTACGGCGCAATAAGCAAGGGACACACGCGAAGAAAAAGTTAAGACTTTCTCTCCACAACTATTCTGATGATGGCTTTGATCTACAATATCACCGCAGTTAAATATAATATTAACTAAAATTATCAAAGTATTGATTTGTTAAAAAGAATCAACTAAAAAGAATCAACTAAAATATTAACTAAAAAGAATGAACTAAAAAGAATCAACTAAAACATTAACTAAAAAGAATGAACTAAAAAGAATCAAAATAATATTAACTAAAATTATCAAAGTATTTATTTGTTAAAAAGAACGAACTAAAATATTAACTAAAATCACCCACATAGCATGTGCTAAAAAGTTGAGATGGTCTAGTTTGTACACGAAGTGCATCCAGTTTTTGCCGTAACCCTTTCAACTTTTTAGCACATGCTATGTGGGTGAAATGATGATACCATGCCAACTTTCAACCATTTCAGAGTTCATTTGCAGTGCTTTTCAATTCAGGGTCATTTTAGCTCAAAATAAATCATGAAATGCATGAAAAATAGCAAATGAAGTCAGAAAAGGTTTGAAAAGTGATGATGTGGATTTGAATGGTGCATATTGAATGCAGAAAAAGTCTTGAGTTCAAATATGTTTAAAAATTGAAATCCTTTTGTAACAGATGAGTTTTCGTTCGAAACCCTGACACTTCGAAAGAGATTGTCCAGTTTGTACAGGAAGTGCATCCAGTTTTTGCCGTAACCCTCTCAACTTTTTAGCACATGCTATGTGGGTGAAATGATGATACCATGCCAACTTGCAACCATTTCAGAGTTCATTTGCAGTGCTTTTCAAATCAAGGTCATTTTAGCTCAATAAATCATGAAATGCATGAAAAATAGCAAATAAAGTCAGAAAAGGTTTGAAAAGTGATGATGTGGCTTTGAATGGTGCATATTGAATGCAGAAAAAATCTTGCGTTCAAATATGTTTAAAAAATTGAAATCCTTTTGTAACAGATGAGTTTTCGTCCGAAACCGTGACACTTCGAAAGAGATTGTCCAGTTTGTTCACGAAGTGCATCCAGTTTTTGCCGTAACCCACTCAACTTTTTAGCACATGCTATGTGGGTGAAATGATGATACCATGCCAACTTGCAACCATTTTAGAGTTCATTTGCAGTGCTTTTCAATTCAGGGTCATTTTTTCTCAAAATAAATCATGAAATGCATGAAAAATAGCAAATGAAGTCAGAAAAGGTTTGAAAAGTGATGATGTGGCTTTGAATGGTGCATATTGAATGTAGAAAAAGTCTTGAGTTCAAATATGTTTAAAATTTTGAAATCCTTTTGTAACAGATGAGTGTTCGTCCGAAACCCTGACACTTCGAAAGAGATTGTCCAGTTCGTACACGAAGTGCATCCAGTTTTTGCCGTAACCCTCTCAACTTTTTAGCACATGCTACGTGGGTGAAATGATGATACCATGCCAACTTGCAACCATTTCAGAGTTCATTTGCAGTGCTTTTCAATTCAGGGTCATTTTTGCTCAAAATAAATCATGAAATGCATGAAAAATAGCAAATAAAGTCAGAAAAGGGTTGAAAAGTGATGATGTGGCTTTGAATGGTGCATATTGAATGCAGAAAATGTCTTGAGTTAAAATATGTTTAAAAATGCAGAAAAAGTCTTTTATAAAACTGTAATAACACAAATAATGAACTAAAGAGTATGAATTTAATATAATATTCTTCATTAGCAAAAAGAATAAAAATAATATTAACTAAAATTATCAAAGTATTTATTTGTTAAAAACTTTAATAGTAAAATGAATTTTCATAAAGTATATTTTGTTACAATCTTTAATAGAAACTAAAAAGCTTTTATAAAACTCTAACAGCAAAAAAAATCAACTAAAAAGAATCAATAAAAAATAAAACTTATGCAACTAAAATTATATAAAATTTATGCAACTAAAATTATATAACTAAAAATAACATATGCAAAAAATAACATTAAAAATCATAATATATGCAAAAAAGGCCCGCCTACTAGGCACGACGGCCTGCATACGACTAGAAACCCAACAAATGGGCCAGGATGCAGGCCCGCAGTGCTAGCAGGCCCAACAGCGCGTCAAATAGGCATGTACTGCCTGCATTAGAGAGAAGCTCGAGAGTTCAGCGGCAGCAGCGCTTATAAACCACTTCGAGTCCCTCTCGACTAGCGAGGTGGGACTAAACTTTTGGTACGGGAAGCACAACCTTTTAGTCCCGGTTGGTGGCTCCAACCGGGACTAATGACCACCTTTAGTCCCGGTTGGTGATACCAACCGGGACTAAAGGGCTGTGCTTCCCGCCCTTTGGGCTGCTGAAATTTACCTTTAGTCCCGGTTGGTGGCTCCAACCGGGACGAAAGGGTGGCCTTTAGTCCCGGTTGGAGCCACCAACCGGGACTAAAGGGGGAGCTATATAAAGGGCACTTAGAAAAATTTCCAATCCATTGCAGTTTCTTCTCCTCGGCGCCGCCGACGACATCGACGCCGCCAGGCTGCCGGATTTTGCCGTCGCCCTCGCCGACGCCCTGCCGTCCCCGAGCCCGTAGACCGTCGCCGACACCGGACCTCCTCGTGCACCCTCCTCCCCGTCGCCGTCGCCGCGCCCTGCCCCGCCGTTGCCGTCGCCTCGCCCTGCCCCGCCGTCGTCGTGCCCCTGCCCTACGTCGTCGTCGCTGTCGCCGCACCCTGCCCCTACGTCGTCGTCGCCGTCGCCTCGGCCTGCCCCACCGTCGCCGTCGCATCGCCCTGCCCCGCCATCGTCTCACCCCTGCCCCTACGTCGTCGTCGCCGTCGCCTCGCCCTGCCCCACCGTCGTCGCGCCCCTGCCTACGTATTTGTTTACTGTATATGCTTTTTGGGAGTTCTTGTTTATTGTTGTATCCCGTATCGCCTTATTGCTTATATATGTTTACCGTATATGTTTACCATATCAATGTCCAGTCCATGTCATTTTATTATTACTTATATATGTTTACTATGCCGTATCCCCCACAGTGAGATTTTTAAAATGAGACAGTCCATGTCATTTTATTATTACTTATATATGTTTACCGTATCGCCTTATTGCTGTTTTTAGAAATTACCATATCAATGTCGTTGTATCGGTGCTTCATAGGTTGCCAGTCCCACCATATCAACATAATGCACTTGAGAATTTTCATATGTTCGTAGAATGATAACTTTGACATGAGGGGGGGTGGGGGTCCGCAAGTATCCTCGAGGACGATGAGAGAGGCGGTCATGGGTTCAAACCCGTTTCAGTAATACCCGAACCCGAAACCCACCATCCCCGTCAAAATACTACGCTAAGCATATTGGGCCATTCAGCCTTCACTACAAACGACCATGAGAGAGGCGGTCCGCAAAGTATCCTCTCTCGAAAGATAGGGCGACTCATCAGACATGAGGGGGGAGGAGTCCTCGACGATCGTCTGAAACT
This sequence comes from Elymus sibiricus, assembly GCA_039707655.1. Classification (NCBI taxonomy): domain Eukaryota; kingdom Viridiplantae; phylum Streptophyta; class Magnoliopsida; order Poales; family Poaceae; genus Elymus; species Elymus sibiricus. The sequence goes on along the minus strand of CM077673.1, from coordinate 16,016,764 downwards.
GACTGTTATAAAACTTGTGAACTTTGCATGATGTTTCCCACTAATCCATTGCTCATATGCATATGATTCCTTGTTGTGATTAAGTCTATGTTTGCCACTAATCCATCTCTCATGGTTGTATATTGCCACGTTGTAATATTTGCAGAAACTATGGCCGACAGAGACTTAGAAAAAGAACAGTTGTTGGGGGATATAATCCGCGACGGAGGTGATATCGATCTCACCTGCTTGTCGTTTCTCAACGAGACCGATGGTGAGGAAAGAGAGGATGGCGGCTCCTGTGAGGAGGAAGGAGATCATGACTGCTCCGGTGATCGAACTGGGGACGAAGGAGATCATGACGGCTCTGGTGATCGAATGGAGAAGGGAGCCATAACTGCTTCAAAGTCTGGCGAGGTATATATTAATTAATCCTCTGCTGACTAGATGCATTAATTTTTTTGTATGTACATATATTAATGCTTCTTTCTTCTTTTAATTAGCCATCTGGATCAAGCTCCACTTCGGTAAGGAGACGAGGCCCGATGAGAAGGTTGGACGCGCAAGAAAGGTTCACGGTCGAAGAAGTCTCTCCAGAAGGCCAACCGATTTCTCCCTACCGGACCAAGAACAAATTTATACATCAGTACGGAGTGGTTGTTAGGGACATCGTCCCGATCAGCTGCCAAGAATGGAATAAGAAGAAGGACCCTGAAGTTCCTTATGCAAAAAATAACATTAAAAATCATAATATATGCAAAAAAGGCCCACCTACTAGGCACGACGGCCTGCATACGACTAGAAACCCTACAAATGGGCCAGGATGCAGGCCCGCAGTGCTAGCAGGCCCAACAGCGCGTCAAATAGGCATGGTCCTCCTGCCTGGGCGCCCCGCAGCGGCCACGTGGAGCCCCTTTGGTCCCGGTTCGTAAGCAAACCGGGAGTAAAGGTTTTAGGTATTAGTCCCATTTGGTTTGTCCCGGTTCCAGAACCGGGACTAAAGGCCCTCTAGAACCGGGACTAGTACCCTGTTTTCTACTAGTGAGATAGCGGCCGGTGGTTTTGCTATCACTCTTGGTGATTACTTAGACGATTCGGTATAGTTCGAAAAGGCTGAGGTAGTACCAGCATCCTTAAGATACGAGCACGGGAAGCCTCTTGTCAGACGTGAGGAGCTCACGCGTCTACCAACGAGGATACGACAATTGCATGAATGGTACTTGAAAGCCTGCAAGGACGGGACCGACAATATCTTCGTGGGAATTAAAGATGAGCACTTCTTCAATGGAGTCCAGGCGTTGTTCGTTGAATTTGAAAAAAAAATCAGTTATACAATCAAGCCGCCCTCGACAAAACTATCGTCAGTTGCTATTGTATGTAAGTATTTTTTTCTGTAATTAAGTCTCTAGCTCAGCTCGTTCATTGCATGTATAATTATCCTCACACTACTGGAATTAGGAATTTTGCCGTGGGCCGACTCTTTGCCGTCAGCCAGCGGACGGCAAAGAAAGTCATTGCCGTTTGCTAGCAGAAAGCTGACGGCAAAGGGTGAGCTGACGACAAAGAATGAATTTGCCGTAGGCTGGTTCTTTGCCGTCAGCCAGCTGACGGCAAAGGGCCAGCTGGGCAGACGGCAAAAAAACGGCCCACGGCAAAGGGTAGCTGGCAGACGGCAAAGGGCCAGCTGGGCCCATCGGGCCCTTGCGCCGCTTAGGTCAATTCTTTGCCGTCTGCCAGCAGACGGCAAAGGCAGACTGGTAGACGGCAAAGGCGACGCCCTAATAACGGCCGTCCCCCACCCCTCTCTCCTCTCCCTCTCTCCCTCCCTCCCTCATCCCTCCCCTCCCTTTCCCCGATGCCCAGTGACCGTCGCTGCCCCCCCGCCCCGCCGCCCCCACCCACCGGCTGCCCCGCCGCCCCCACCCACCGGCCGCCCCTCGCCACGCCACCCCCACCCACCCGCTGCCCCGACGCCCACCCCCGCCTCCCTCCCTTCCTCCCCCCGACGCCCACCGGCTGCTAACCCCACCCACCGGCTGCCCCGCCGCCCCACCCAACGGCCGCCCCCCGCCCCGCCACCCCCACCGACCCGCCGCCCCGCCACCCCACCCACCCGCCGCCCCGCCACCCCCACCCACCCGCCGCCACCACCCACCGGCCGCCCCGCCGCCCCTGTGCCCCTGCGCACCACCGCCCCGCCGCCCCGGCACCCTAGACGCCCCCTCCGGTGAGCTCTTTGTGCCTCCTCCCTTCCCCCCTCTTCCGCATTTTTTCTGTTTTTTTTTTCATTTTTTAGATTAGTAATTAGCTAGCTAGCTACTGTTAGAAGAAGAAAAGAAGAAGGAAAAAGGACAAATGAAAAGAAGAAGAAGAAGAAGAAGAAGAAAAGAAGAAGAAGAAGAAGAAGAAGAAGAAGAAGAAGAAGAAGAAGAAGAAGAAGAAGAAGAAGAAGAAGAAGAAGAAGTAGAAGTAGAAGAGGAGGAGGAGGAGGAGGAGGAGGAGATGAAAAGGAAAAACAGAAGAAGAGGAGAAAGTAGAAGAAAAAGAGGAGAAGAAGAAGAGGAGAAGAAAAGAAGAAGAAGAAGAAGAGAAGAAGAAGAAGAAGAAGAAGAAGAAGAAGAAGAAGAAGAAGAAGAAGAAGAAGAATGGAAGAAAAGGAAGAAGAAGAGGACAAGAAGAAGAAATAGAGGAGAAAAAGATGAAAATAGAAGTGGAAAAGTAGTCATACATAGAGAGATTTTTCTATCGGGGTTGAATATTCGTTTTGATCGTGTGGATCTAAATGTGCAGTTTTTCGTCGCTTGAAGGGTCTGGTGTTCGACGGCCTCCCCGTGCGACTACGTCCCCTACACGGTCTAGTGGTGAGCACTACTGTCATCTCCTCCCCGACCCTCCCCTATTTGCTCTATTTCGGTTGTCATGCCATTGTCACTTAATTTTATTTTCATGTCAAGTTTCGTAACCTAGGCGTCTCCCATTCGAAAGGATGACATCTATAAATATGCATGTCTTTGCATATTTATAACCGCCGTCCTTTCGAATTGTCCAACGTTATCCATGGACAGCCCGAGTATGTGTAGATTGGGTTCGTTTTCCCGTATGCTCTGCTCCGGATCCTATGCAAAATTTCGTCAATGCCTCCCTGTTGTTCTCCGGGTACACATCCTCTCTGCTTATTGCCTAGACGTGTATCAGGAGAACAGCGGGGAGGTGCTGTCGAAATTCTGCGTCGGATCCGGGGCAGTGCATGGGAAAACGAACCCAATCTACACATACTCGGGTGGGATTAGGACCTATCTTAACCTATTAGCGTGTAGGTTGCATTGACATAATAAAACTGACAAACTTGATTAACTGATGAATATACATGCTGAAATATATATATATTTCTTGTGTGTCCAGTAGCTAGGCAAGATGACTGATCGTGCATGGATGTACACCGGTCACACCAGTCAGAAAGACATGACCAAAGAATGGTTAACAAATACCAAGGGGTTTGTGAGAGCCGCATTTGCAAATGGCCAGGAAAAAACATGGTGTCCCTGTCCCCGGTGCGACAACTTTAAAAGGCAGACAGAGGGTGAAATGGGTAAACACCTGCAGAAGTGGGGTTTTAGGCCTAATTATATGGTGTGGACTTTTCATGGTGAGTCTGCCCAACGTGCCAGAGCTTAGGTGGTTCGTCATCGCACCGACGAGCATGGTACAGGGATCGAAGACATGGTGCAAGACTTTGATGATGCTTGGGATTCGGACGATGAGATGGAGGAATCTGCAAAGGCATTCTATGAAATGTTGGAGTCTTCAAAACGTCCTCTCCACGAGCACACTGAGCTTTGTCAGCTGGATGCCATCGCGCAAGTAATGGCTCTGAAGGCTCAATTCAACCTGGGCAGAGAATGCTACGACGCGATGATGACAATATTTGGACGATTTCTACCCAAAGGCCATGTACTGCCTGCAAACCTGTACCAGTCGGACAAAATTCTCCGTGTACTTAAGATGCCCTATGAGAAGATAGATGCCTGTGAGAGTGGATGTGCCTTATTTAGGCTTGAGTATGCGGACTTGAACTATTGTGCCATTTGCAAGTCTTCCAAGTATGTTGTCGTAGACAACGGTATGGGTGAGAATATGCAGACAAAAATTCCTGTTAACGTTCTTCGCTATATGCCAATTGTACCAAGACTTCAACGTCTTTTCATGGTCGAAGAGACGGCCAGACAGATGACATGGCATAAATTGGGCAAAAGAACCGAACTAGATGCAGATGGGAATCAGATGTTGGTACACACTTCAGAAGCTTTTGCGTGGAAGCACTTCGATGCATTACATAACGATTAAGCGGCAGATCCAAGGCATCCTCGAGTCGCCATCAGCATGGATGGGTTCAATGTGTTTGGTATGACGACAACCCAATACAGTTGTTGGCCTGTATTTGTCATTCCACTCAATCTCCCCCCCCCCCCCCCAGGGTCCAACTATCCGGGGAAGAATATGAATGTGTACATGCAGCCGCTTAAGGATGAATTGCAAGAAGCTTGGGATAATGGGATCAATACATATGACGCCGCTACAAGAAAAACTTCAAAATGCATGTGTGGTACATGTACTCGTCGCATGACTTGCCGGCGTATGCGCTATTCATTGGCTGGTGTGTGCATGGAAGGTTCCCGTGCCCCACATGCAAGGCAGCTCTTCAGTTCCGTTGGTTGCAGGCGGGTCGCAAGTATTCTTGCTTCAACATGCATAGACAGTTCCTGGATCCTCGCCATAAGTTCAGAAAAGACAAGAAGAATTTCATCAAAGGTAGAGTTGTCAAAAACTCTGCACCACCCGTGTTGACAGGCTAATAGCTCCTGGATCAGTTAAACGCTCTCGAGCCGGATCCAAAACGTCCTGGGTATTTCAAAGGGTATAATACGGAACACGCATGGACTCACAAGTCATGCTTATGGGATCTGCCTTACTTCAAAGACCTCCTTTGCCCACACAACATCGACATGATGCACACTGAAAAGAATATCGCCGAGGCCATTTTTGGTACATTGTTCGGCATAGAGGGGAAGTCAAAGGATAATCCTAAGGCTAGAATCGATCAGGAGGCTCTATGTGATAGACCGTTACAAAACATGCGACAAGGGAAAGGAAAGCAGAACTGGACTAAGCCAGAGGCATGGTTCAATCTTGGAAGGCCGGCTATGAGGGAAATGATCTTGTGGGTGAAGATGCAGTTGATGTTCCCTGATGGTTATGCAGCGAATCTAAAGAGGGGAGCGAGTCTTGACAAACTGAAGATATTTGGTCTCAAGAGTCATGATTGGCACATATGGCTTGAGCGGGTAATGCCGGTGATGCTGCGTAGCTTTATCCCTGAGGATGAATGGCTAGTACTGGCAGAAGAGAGGTAGTAGAGGTGGGAGAGGAGGGAGAGGAGGCCGCGGCAAAGGTAGGGTGGCTGCTACGCCTTCCTCGCCGCCACCCCCAGCTGATTCACCCGAGCACAGGACTGCTAGGGTGGACCCGTCTGAGGACGAGGCTACGCGGACTCTGGTCCACGAGCCTCGGGTCGACGAGCCTTCAACCTACACGACTCCTGTCCCAGAGGCTTCGTCCCATGAGACTCCGGAGTAGAGTAGGGATGACGGCACGTCCCGGCAGACCCAATGGGATACCTGGCCGGAAGAGCCTAGTGGCCATGCTGATGGTGGCGGGGATCGTTTTTCTGATAGCGACGAGGAGCTGCCTGAGGGCGCCACTGTTGGGGAACGTTGCATGGGAAACAAAAAATTTCCTACGCACACGCAAGATCTATCCATGGTGATGAGCATCTACGAGAGGGAGAGTGGATCTACATACCCTTGTAGATCGCTAAGCGGAAGCGTTAAGAAACGCGGTTGATGTAGTCGAACGTCTTCGCGATCCAAATCGCCGAGCGTCCCGTGATCCAATCACGATCCATCTCGCGATCCAATCACGATCCGTCCCGCGATCCCATCACGTTCGTCCCGCGATCAAATCACGAACCGTCTCGCGATCTTGATCACGGTCCTTCCGATCTAGCGCCGAACGGACGGCACCTCCGCGTTCAGCACACGTACAGCTCGATGACGATCTCCGCCTTCTTGATCCAGCAAGAGGGAGCGGAGAGGTGGATGAGTTCTCCGGCAGCGCGACGGCGTGGCGGCGATGGTGGTGGAACTAATTCCAGCAGGGCTTCGCCTAAGCACCGCTGAAACGATCTAGAGGAGAAACTGCGATCTAGAGGAGAGGCTAGCACGTGTCTATTAGGGTTATTTTTCTCCTCTAAATCCTCTAGTATATATAGGAGGGAGGGAGGGGAGGAGGCAGCCTCAAACCCTCAAGGGCTGGCCGAAATTGGAGGTGGAGGAGTCCAACTCCAATCCTACTAGGAGTAGGATTCCTCGCCTTGGCCAGCCCACTAAGGGCTGGCTTGACTCCTCCCACAGCCCATGAGGCCCCTTGGGTCGAAATACCCCTCCCGATGGTCCCCGGTATCCCTCCCGGCACTCCCGGTACACTACCGAAGTACCCGAAACTTTTCCGGTGACCAAAACGGGACTTCCTATATATCAATCTTTACCTCCAGACCATTCCGGAGCTCCTCGTGACATCCGGGATCTCATCCGGGACTCCGAACAACCTTCGGTCACCACCATACATAACTCTACTATACCGAAACGTCACCGAACCTTAAGTGTGCAGACCCTGCGGGTTCAAGAACTATGTAGACATGACCGAGACACCTCTACGGCCAATAACCAATAGCGAGACCTGGATGCCCATATTGGTTCCTACATATTCTACGAAGATCTTTATCGGTTGAACCTCTATGTCAAGGATTCAGTTAATCCCGTATGATGTTCCCTTTGTTTATCGGTATGTTACTTGCCCGAGATTCGATCATCGGTATCTCTATACCTAGTTCAATCTCGTTACTGGCAAGTCTCTTTACTCGTTCCGTAATACAAGATCCCGTGGCTAACACTTTAGTCACATTGCTTGCAAGGCTTATAGTGATGTTGTATTACCGAGTGGGCCCTGAGATACCTCTCCGTCCAACGGAGTAACAAATCCCAGTCTTGATCCATGCCAATTCAACAGACACCCTCGAAGATACCTGTAGAGCATCTTTATAGTCACCCAGTTACGTTGTGACGTTTGATACACACAAGGTATTCCTCCGGTGTCAGTGAGTTGCATGATCTCATGGTCATAGGAACAGATACTTTGACATGTAGAAAACAATAGCAATAAACTGACACGATCATATGCTATGTTCATTGTTTGGGTCTTGTCCATCACATCATTCTCCTAATGATGTGATCCCGTTATCAAATGACATCTCATGTCTATGGCCAGGAAACCTTGACCATCTTTGATCAACGAACTAGTTAACTAGAGGCATACTAGGGACACAGTGTTGTCTATGTACCCACACATGTATTTGAGTTTCCAATCAATACAATTATAGCATGGATAATAAACGATTACCACGAACAAGGAAATATGATAATAACTAAATTATTATTGCCTCTAGGGCATATTTCCAACAGTCTCCCACTTGCACTAGAGTCAATAATCTAGTTCACATCACCATGTGATTTACATTGTTATGAATCTAACACCCAATGAGTTCTGGGGTTCGATCATGCTTTGCATGTGAGAGAGGTCTTTAGTCAACGGTCTGCAACATTCAGATCCGTGTGTTCTTTGCAAATCTATATGTCATACTGCAGATGCTACCACGCTCCACTTGGAGATATTCCAAATGGTTGCTCCACTATACGTATCCTGACTGCTACTCAGAGTCGTCCGGATAGGTGTCAAAGCTTGCATCGACGTAACCCTTTACGACGAACTCTTTATCACCTCCATAATCGAGAAATATTTCCTTAGTCCTCTAGTTACTAAGGATAATCTTGACCGTTGTCCAGTGATCCACTCCTAGACCACTCTTGTACCCCTTGACAGACTCATGGCAAGGCACGCACTAGGTGCGGTACACAGCATGGCATACTATACAGAGCCTATGGATAAGGCATAGGGGACGACCTTCGTCCTTTCTTTTTCTTCTGCCGTGGTCGAGCTTTGAGTCTCACTCAACTCCACACCTTACAAATCAGGCAAGAACTCTTTCTTTGACTAATCCATTTCGAACCCTTTCAAAATCTTGTCAAGGCATGTACTCATTGAAAGTTTTATCAGACGTCTTGATCTATCTCTATAGATCCTGATGCCCAATATTCAAGTAGCTTCATTCCAGGTTTTCCTTTGAAAAACCTCCTTTCAAACAACCCTTTATGTTTTCCAGAAATTCTACATCATTTCCGATCAACAATATGTCATCCACATATACTTATCAGAAATTCTATAGTGCTCCCACTCACTTTATTGTAAATACAAGTTTCTCATAAACTTTGTATAGACTCAAAAACTTTGATCACCTCATCAAAGCGTATATTCCAAGTCCGAGATGCTTGCTCCAGTCCATAGAAGGATCGCTGGAGCTTGCATATATTTTAGCATCCTTAGAACTGTCAAAACCTTCCGGTTGTATCACATACAACCTTTCCTCACGGATACCGTTAAGGAAATGATGTTTTGACATCCATCTGCCAGATTTCATAATCGAAAAATGCAGCAACTGCTAATCATAATTCCAACAGACATTAGCATCGCTATGGGTGAGAAAGTCTCATCGTAGTCAACTCCTTGAACTTGTGAAAAACCCTTTGCCACAAGTCGAGCTTTATAGACGGTGACATTACCGTCCGCATCCGTCTTCCTTTTAAAGATCCATTTGTTCTGAATGGCCTTTCGCCCTTCAGGTAATACTTCCAAAGCCCATACTTTGTTTTCTTACATGGATCCCATCTCGGATTGCATGGCCTCTAACCATTTCTCAGAATCCGGGCCCATCATCGCTTCTCCATAACTCGTAGGTTCATCGTTGTCCAACAACATGACCTCTAAGACAGGGTTGTCGTACCACTTAGCGTCCTTGTCGACCTATGAGGTTCGATAGTAACTCAATCCGAAACTTCATGATCATCATCATTAACTTCCTCTTCAACTAACGTAGGCTCCACAGAAACAACTTTCTGCGCTGCGCTACTCTCTGGTTGAAACAAAGATTCAACAACCTCATCAAGTTCTATCTTCCTCCCACTCAATTCTTTCGAGAGAAACTCTTTCTCGAGAAAGGACCCGTTTTAGCAACAAACACTTTGTGCTTGGATCTAAGATGGAAGGTTTACCCAACTGTTACGTTAGGGTATTCTATGAAGATGCATTTGTCCGCTTTGGGTTCGAGCTCATTAGGTTGAAAACCTTTTCCACATAAGCGTCGCAGCCCCAAACATTAAGAAATGACAGCTTAGGTTTCTGCCAAACCAAAATTCATACGGTGTCATCTCAACGGACTTAGATGGTGCCCCCTTTTAAAGTGAATGCAGTTGTCTCTAATGCATAACCCCAAAACGATAGTGGCAAATCGATAAGAGACATCATAGTTCGCACCATATCCAATAGAGCACGACTACGACGTTCGGACACACCATCACACTATGGTGTTCCAGGTGGTGTGAGTTGTGAAACAACTTCCACATTGTCTTAAGTTGTATACCAAACTCGTAACTCAGATATTTACCTCCACGATCATATCGTAGACATTTTATCTTCTTGTCACGATGATCTCAAACTTCACTCTGAATTTGTTTGAACTTTTCAAACATTTCAGACTTGTGTTTCATTAAGTAAATATCCCCATATCTACTCAAATTATCAGTGAAGGTAGGAAAATAACGATATCCACCGCACACTACAACACTAATTGGTCCGAATACATCAACATGTATCATTTCCAATAAGTCACTTCCCCGCTTCATCATACTGGAAAACGGGGTCTTGGTCATCTTGCCCATGAGGCATGGTCCGCATGTCTCAACCGATTCGAAATCGAATGAGTCCAAAGATCCATCAGCATGGAGTTTCTTCATGCGCTTTACACCAATATGACATGTAGCGGCAGTGCCACAAGTATGTGGTACTATCATTATTAACTTTGTATCTTTTGGCATCAATATTATGAACATGTGTATCTCTACGATCAAGATTCAATAAACCATTCTCATTGGGTGCATGACCATTGAAGGTATTATTCATGTAAACAGAATAACCATTATTCTCTAACTTAAATGAATAACCGTATTGCAATAAACATGATCTAATCACGTTCATGCTTAACGCAAACACCAAATAACATTTCTTTAGGTTCATCACTAATCCCGAAGGTAGAGAGAGCGTGCGATGGTGATCACATCAACCTTTGAAACACTTCCAACACTCATCGTCACCTCACCCTTAGCTAGCCTCCGTTTATTCCGTAGCTTTTATTTCGAGTTACTAACATTTAGCAACCGAACCGGTATCCAATACCCAGGTGCTACTAGGAGTACTAGCAAGGTACACATCAATAACACGTATATCAAATATACTTCTATCGACGTTGCCAGCCTTCTTATCTACCAAGTATCTAGGGTTGTTCCGCTTCAGCGACCGTTCTCCTCATAATAGAAGCACTTAGTCTCGGGTTTGGGTTCAACCTTGGGTTTCTTCACTGGAGCAGCAACTGACTTGCCATCCATGAAGTTTCCCTCCTTGCCCTTGCCCTTCTCGAAACTAGTGGTTTCACTAACCATCAACACTTGATGCTCCTTCTTGATTTCTACCTTCGCGGTGTCAAACATCGCGAATAGATCAGGGATCATTACTTCCATCCCTGGCATTTTATAGTTCATCACGAAGCTCTAGTAGCTTAGTGACAGTGACTTGGAGAACTATATCAATCACTATCTTATCTGGAAGATCAACTCCCACTCGATTCAAGCGATTGTAGCACCCAGACAATCTGAGCACATGCTCAACGATTGAGCTATTCTCCTTCATCTTGCAGGCAAAGAATCTTGTTGGAGGTATCATACCTCTCAACACGGGCACGAGCCTGAGATCCCAATTTTAGCTCTTAGAACATCTCATATGTTCCGTGATGTTCAAAACGTTTTGGAGCCTCAATTCTAAGCCGTAATGCATGACGCATTGAACTATCAAGTAGTCATCAAAACGTGTCTGTCAGATGTTCACAGCATCTATAGACGACGCCAGAGGGGGTGGCGCACGGAGCGGTGCATTAAGGGCATAAGCCTTCTGTGCAGCAATGAGGACAATCCTCAGATCACGGACCCAGTCCACATTATTGCTACCATCATCTTTCAACTCTATTTCTCTAGGAACATATAAAAATTCAAGGGAGCTACAGCGCGAGCTAGTAATCTACAACATAATTTGCAAAGACATTTTGACTATGTTCATGATAATGAGTTTAGTTAATCATATTACTTAAAAACTCCCACTCAAATTGACATCCCTCCGGTCATTCGAGTGACACATGATCCAAATCCACCAACTCAAGTCCGATCATCACGTGAGTTGAGGTGGTTTCAATGGTGAACATCTTTATGTTGATCATATCTACTATATGACTCATGTTCGACCTTTCGGTCTCTTGTGTTCCGAGGCCATGTCTGTACATGCTAGGCTCGTCAAGTTTAACCCGAGTGTTCCGCACGTGCAACACTGGCTTGCACCCGTTGTATGTGAACATAGAGTCTATCACACCCGATCATCACGTGGTGTCTCAAAACGACGAACTTTCGCAACGGTGCACACTCGGGGAGAACACAATTTTATCTTGAAATTTTAGTGAGGGATCACCTTATAATGCTACCGTCGTCCTAAGCAAAATAAGATGCATAAAAGGATTAACATCACATGCAAATCATAAGTGACATGATATGGCCATGAACTTGTGCTTTTGATCTCCATCTTCAAAGCACCGGCATGATCTCCATCGTCACCGGCATAACACCATGATCTCCATCATCTTGATCTCCATCAATGTGTCGCCATGAGGTTGTCGCGCCGACTATTGCTTCCACGACTATAGCTAACTCATAGCGATAAAGTAAAGCAAAAACGGCGAAAATAATTAAAGACAACCCTATGGCTCCTGCCGGTTGCCGTACTCATCGACATGCAAGTCGTGATATTCTATACAATACATGATCATCTCATACATCACATATATCTCATCATGTAATTGGCCATATCACAACACAACATACCCTGCAAAAACAAGTTAGACGTCCTCTAATTGTTGTTGCAAGTTTTACGTGGCTGCTACGGGTATCTAGCAAGAACAATTCTTACCTACGCAAAAACCACAACGGTGATACAAAAATTGCTATTCAACCTTCTCAAGGACCGCCTTTGTCAAATCCGATCCGACTAAAGTGGGAGAAACAGACACCCGCCAGCCATCTTTATGCAACAAAGTTACATGTCAGTTGATGGAACCGGTCTCTCGTAAGCGTACGAGTAATGTTGGTCCGGGCCGCTTCATCCCACAATACCGCTGAATCAAGAAAAGACCAAGGGAGGAAGCAATCTGAATATCAACGCCCACAAACTCCTTTGTGTTCTACTCGAGATCTCATCTACACATAGACCTAGATCATGATGCCACTGTTGGGGAACGTTGCATGGGAAACAAAAAATTTCCTACGCACACGCAAGATCTATCCATGGTGATGAGCATCTACGAGAGGGAGAGTGGATCTACATACCCTTGTAGATCGCTAAGCGGAAGCGTTAAGAAACGCGGTTGATGTAGTCGAACGTCTTCGCGATCCAAATGGCCGAGCGTCCCGCGATCCAATCACGATCCGTCTCGCGATCCAATCACGATCCGTCCCGCGATCCCATCACGATCCGTCCCACGATCAAATCACGAACCGTCTCGCGATCTTGATCACGGTCCTTCCGATCTAGCGCCGAACGGACGGCACCTCCGCGTTCAGCACACGTACAGCTCGATGACGATCTCCGCCTTATTGATCTAGCAAGAGGGAGCGGAGAGGTGGATGAGTTCTCCGGCAGCGCGACGGCGTGGCGGCGATGGTGGTGGAACTAATTCCAGCAGGGCTTCGCCTAAGCACCGCTGAAACGATCTAGAAGAGAAACTGCGATCTAGAGGAGAGGCTAGCACGTGGCTATTAGGGTTATTTTTCTCCTCTAAATCCTCTAGTATATATAGGAGGGAGGGAGGGGAGGAGGCAGCCTCAAACCCTCAAGGGCTGGCCGAAATTGGAGGTGGAGGAGTCCTACTCCAATCCTACTAGGAGTAGGATTCCTCCTCTCCACTTGGAAACACTTTCCACCTTTCCACCTTTGGGTTTTTTTCACCTCCAGCCACATGGGCCTTAGTGGGGGGCTTGGCCAGCCCACTAAGGGCTGGCTTGACTCCTCCCACAGCCCATGAGGCCCCTTGGGTCGAAATACCCCTCCCGATGGTCCCCGGTACCCCTCCCGGCACTCCCGGTACACTACCGAAGTACCCGAAACTTTTTCGGTGACCAAAACGGGACTTCCTATATATCAATCTTTACCTCCAGACCATTCCGGAGCTCCTCGTGACGTCCGGGATCTCATCCGGGACTCCGAACAACCTTCGGTCACCACCATACATAACTCTACTATACCGAAACGTCACCGAACCTTAAGTGTGAAGACCCTGCGGGTTCGAGAACTATGTAGACATGACCGAGACACCTCTACGGCCAATAACCAATAGTGGGACCTGGATGCCCATATTGGTTCCTACATATTCTACGAAGATCTTTATCGGTTGAACCTCTATGTCAAGGATTCAGTTAATCCCGTATGATGTTCCCTATGTTTATCGGTATGTTACTTGCCCGAGATTCGATCATCGGTATCTCTATACCTAGTTCAATCTCGTTACTGGCAAGTCTCTTTACTCGTTCCGTAATACAAGATCCCGTGGCTAACACTTTAGTCACATTGCTTGCAAGGCTTATAGTGATGTTGTATTACCGAGTGGGCCCTGGGATACCTCTCCGTCCAACGGAGTAACAAATCCCAGTCTTGATCCATGCCAATTCAACAGACACCCTCGAAGATACCTGTAGAGCATCTTTATAGTCACCCAGTTACGTTGTGATGTTTGATACACACAAGGTATTCCTCCGGTGTCAGTGGGTTGCATGATCTCATGGTCATAGGAACAGATACTTTGACATGCAGAAAACAATAGCAATAAACTGACACGATCATATGCTATGTTCATAGTTTGGGTCTTGTCCATCACATCATTCTCCTAATGATGTGATCCCGTTATCAAATGACATCTCATGTCTATGGCCAGGAAACCTTGACCATCTTTGATCAACGAACTAGTTAACTAGAGGCATACTAGGGACACAGTGTTGTCTATGTACCCACACATGTATTTGAGTTTCCAATCAATACAATTATAGCATGGATAATAAACGATTACCACGAACAAGGAAATATGATAATAACTAAATTATTATTGCCTCTAGGGCATATTTCCAACAGCCACCGTCTACCAACGTGGTATGACACGACTCCCGCCCGTGCCGGCGACCCACGAGCTGAGGTGGTTGATTAGGCCTGATGGGGACAGGTAAGTGCATGTACTCTTTTTTAACCTTTTGCCTTCACGTTTTTTCAAATATCTAATGTGTTGGCTTTGTCATACTGCAGGGGTTGGCATCAACCCAAGGATGCCCGCAGGCCCAACAGCATCCTTGGTGTCCTTCTCAGGCAAAACTTCCCGGGGTTTGTCACGTTGCCCGGTGAGGGTTAGGTTCCAGAGTTAGGACTGACCTGGGAGCACTACTTGGCTGCACCGGCCCCGCCTGAGGAGAGGATCGACGGTGTTTTGTGCCACACGAGGGCGGAGATGGTGATCAGGCATTTTTGGGTAATTTCTCCTTTACACAATTAAAAATCAACAATAGCTAGTTATTGTACTAATAAGTGTTGTGTCGTTTGATTGCAGACCTTCTACAGGTGTCAGGAGGGATACGAGGAGGCCGCGGCAAAGGTTATCGATCAGCAATGCAAGCGCCTACTGCAAAACTTTCGGCACGAGGCTCGGGTGCAGGCTGTTCGAGACTACTACGCCTCGCGGCGTATTAGGAAGGAGAAGTCGACGTGCCGCGGAAAGAAGATGGAGAAGGAGCATTACATGAAGGTAATTACGTATTCTTAAGGCCTTGTACTTAGTTTCCTTCATTTGATTCCTACGCGTAGCGCTCAAATATCTCTTTATTAACTTAGGTGCCCCCGAGATGGTGTGCGGATAAGATAGATTGTTGGGAGGCGTTGGTGGATGAGTGGTGCTCAGAACAATGGCTATCCGTCCACAACAATGCCAAGGACCGGCGTAACAAAATGGTTGGTGTGACACACCATCAAGGGAGCGCCAACTTAAATCAGTTTGGTCTGAACTGGGTATGTGGTTAGCTTCATGATTCATGCAATTCATTCTTGATTCTAGCTTGAGCCCTTTAGTAATACTTTGTTCCTCTCTCTCTCTTTTAGGCGCATCACAATAAAACGGAGGTGACATAGATTTACGACCTCTATGCGATGGCCCATACTGCCTCGTACAAGAAGGTCAAGGCATTCTCTGAGTCTGACCTCGATGATCCCTTGAAGTTCAGCAACATCTCCTCCCACAACAAGCTCGTGAGGTATAGAGATGAGGGGAAGGCGAGGAAAGGGGAGGACTTTAACCCGAGCCAGGAGCCTATTGATCCAGAGCTGGTGATGATAGCTGGCGGCGGGAGGCCCCATGGCTCGATTGCCATTGGAGATGGCCTTATACGTTGTCCTAGCAACCTCTGGGAGATCAAGGCGCGCCAAACGAGCTCCTGTCCTGAGATAAGGCCTCGTCCACGGCCAGTCGAGCTCCTGTCCTGAGATGCAAAGGTCTTTGCCGTCTGCCAGCAGACGGCAAAGGGCATGGACGGCACACATGGCAGCTTAGGTCCGTTAAGGGGTTAACGGCGTGCTTTGTCATCTACTAGCAGACGGCAAAGTGGCCAAATAGGCCAGTCCAGGTTCCCCCCAGGTAGCTGCCACGTGGCTCGCTATGCCGTCTGCTGGCAGACGGCAAAGATGCAAAGTTCTTTGCCGTCTGCCAGCAGACGGCAAAGCAACCACATAGGCCAGCCCAGTGCCCCCCAGGTTGCACAGGTAGCTGCCACGTGGCAGCTTTGCCGTCTGCTGGCAGATGGCAAACTCTTTGCCGTCTGCCAGCGGACGGCAAAGTGCCTGTACTGCCCCTGTTTCTTATGTTTTTTCTTAAATTCAATCAATTTCACAGATATATATATATATATATATATACATTTGAAAATACTTTCAACAAGCATACATATCCCTGCTATGGATATGATCATCCAACACATATACATACCAACTCAAAAGTCCATATCCAACATATATATATAGCCAACATATATCCAACAACAAGCATACAATGGTTTCATCCATACATACATATATAGGTAGCAAGTTTCACATTGTTCATCCTACAAAATCAAAACAAAAAGGAAGGACAAGGAGAAGAGTAGACTCCATCAACGCAAGCTTCCGTGATCTAAAGCAAATCTGCAAATTGGGAAAGAAGAAAGTTAGAAGAAGAACAAGAAGAAGAAGAAGAAGAAGAAGTAGAAGTAGAAGAAGAAGAAGTTTTCTTCTCTTTCTTTTTCTCCTCTTCTTTATCTTCTTCTTCTTCTAACGAAGGTAACTTAGGTAATTATGCCATTTTTTAGCTAAGCTAGGTAAAAATGCTAAGTGTAGGTCATTTTAGAGCTAAGCTAGGTAAATAGGTCATTTTGGAGGTTAGTAAGGTTATTATGTCATTTTCGAGGAAAATAAGCTAAGTCAATGTCATTTTGGAGGTAACCAAGATTATTATGCCATTTTTGACCTAAGTATGCTAGGTATGTCATAAATGAACTAAAGAAGCTAAGTATAGGTCATTTTTGAGCTAACCTAGGTAGTTATGCCATTTTTGAGCTAAGTAAGCATATTTATTCATTTTGGAGGACAAAATGGTAAGTGTAGGTCATTTTTGAGCTATCCAAGTTAAAATCGGTCATTTTGGAGCTAGGTAAGGTTATTTTGTCATTTTGGAGGAAAATAAACTAATGATATGACAGTTTGGAGCTAAACCAAGGTTATTATGCCATTTTTTACCTAAGTAAGCTAATTATGTCATAAATGAACTAGCTAAGCTAAGTATAGATCATTATTGAGCTATCCTAGGTAGTTATGCCATTTTTAGCTAACTAAGCATATTAAGTCATTTTGGAGGAAAAAATGCTAAGTATAGGTCATTTTATAGCTATCCTAGGTAAAATATGTCATTTTGGAGCTAAGTAAGGTTATTATGTCATTTTTGAGGAAAATAAGCTAAGTATAGGTCATTTTGGAGCTAAATAGGTCATTTCTTAAGCTAAGTATGCATTTGTTAAGCAAAACACTTGGGAAAACTTACCATCATCACGGAGGTGAAGGAGCGGTCGGGTTTGCGCCGGTGTGAGATGGAGAAGGACCGGTCGGGGTTGCGGCAGACGCAAAAGGATCGGTCGATGCTTGTCGGGAGGCATGCTGCACCAAAGATCATTTGCAATGTCTCGTTAGCATGATGCAACTCAAATGTGAATACTAGTAACTAATGACCATTCAAATGAAACTCACCATGGGCGCTATACCAATCTGGGGCATCGGCGGAGGGGTCTGACCGTTGTTCTGGCACACGGTCTGCACATTTTGTTTTCACGAGTCAATCATATTAGTTAGTAATGAAACGAACATTACATGCATGATTTGGCTAATATGCAGGAGAAACATACCACAAGGAGCTCGTATAGGGCCCGGTGAGACGCGTCATTCCGGTTCCTCTCATCCTCCAACAGCCTAGCCGTCCTCTCCTCCATGTCCCTCTCCCTCTCTGTCGCCTGCCTGTTTGCCTCTGCCAGAAGCTTCTGGGCCCTAGCCTCGATGGCGAGCTCCATTGGCCGTGGACGAGGCCTTATCTCAGGATCGGAGCTCGTCTGGCGCTTCTTGATCTCCGGGAGAGTTCTAGGACAACGTATCAGTCCATCCCCAATGGCTATCGAGCCATGGGGCCTCCCGCCACCAGATATCATCACGAGCTCTGGATCAAAAGGACTCTGGCTCGGGTTGAAGTCCTCCCCTTTCCCCGTCTTCCCCTCATCTCTGTACCTCACGAGCTTGTTGTGGGAGGAGATGTTGTTGAAGCTCTCTGGATGATCGAGGTCATCCTCAGAGAATGCCTTGGCCTTCTTGTACGGGGCAGTATGGGCCATGGCATAGAGGTCGAACAGCGGTGACACCTCCTTCTTGTTGTGTCGCCCCTAAAAGAGAGGAACAAAATATTAGTTAAGGGCTCAAGCTAGCATGAAGAATGAAATTGCATGAATCATGAAGCAAACCACATACCCAGTGATCCCCGAACTCAAATAGGTTGGAGCTCCCTTGATGGTGTGGCACACCTTTCATTTGGGCACGCTTATCCTTGGCCTTGTTGTGGACGGCTAGCCATTGGGGAGAGCACCACTCATCCACCAACGCCTCCCAACAGTCCATCCTATCCGCACACCATCTCGGGGGCACCTAAGTTAGACAAGAGAAATTTCAGCGCTACGCCTACGAATCAAATCAAGGAAACTAAGTACAAGGCCTTAAGAATAGGTAATTACCTTCATGTACTTCTCCTTACTCAGAAGCTTGGCGCGGCACTTCTTATTGGCCCTATTAATGTTAGTCGAGGCGTAGTAGTCTCGAACAGCCTGCACCCGAGCCTCGTACCGTAAGTTCTGAAATAGGCACTTGCACTCGGCTACGAGAACAATAGCCGCATCCGCCTCGTGTTCCTCAAGACACCTGTAGAAGGTCTGCAATCAAACAAGACAACACTGATTAGTACAATCACTAGGTGCTGTTGATTTTTAATTCTGTAAAGGAGAAATTACCCAAAACCGCCGGATCACAATGTCGGCCACCGTCTCGCACAAGACACCGTCGACCCTCTCCTCCGGCGGGGCCGGGGCAGCCACATACAGCTCCCAGCTCAGTGCTAGCTGTCGAACCTCACCCTCACCGGGCAACGTGACCTACCCCGAGAAGTGGTGCCGGCAAAGCACACCAAGGACCTGGTTGGGCCTGCGGACACCAGGGGCGTGTTTCCAACCCCTGCAGTATGACAAGGCCAACACATTAGATATTAATTTGAAGAAACATGAAGGCAAAAGGTTAAAAAGGAGTAAATGCACTTACTTCTCCCCATTAGGCACAATCAACCACCTCTGATCGCGGGTCGCCGGCACGGGCGGGAGCTTTGTACCACCACGCTGGTAGACCTTCTTGCCCTCCTCAACCAGCTCGCCCTCACTATAGCTATCCTCAGAAGCTGTCCTCGCCACCATCAGCATGGCCACTAGCCTCCGGAGTCACGTGGGACGAAGACTCTGGGACCGGAGTCTCCTGGGACGAAGACTCTAGGACCGGAGTCTCCTGGGACGAAGGCTCGGCGACCCGAGGCTTGTGGGCCCGAGGCTCGTGGGCCGGAGTCCGAGATGGGTCCAAGTTAGATGGATCCACCTGAGACGGAGCACTCCTATGGTCGGGAGAATCAGCTGGGGGTGGCGGCGAGGAAGGCGCAGTAGCCTTCCTACCTCTCCCGCCGCCACGTCCACCTCTAGCACCCCTCTTCGTCTTCCCCCGACCTCTCCCGGCCGAAGAAGAAGCGCCCTCCGGAGGTGTCTGCATACTGTGTACCAGCGCTCTCCAGAGGTGCTCGGGTGGAATAATAGCACCCCTCCCAGCACGCGCCGAGGAAGGAGACTCGGAGCGCTCTCGACCCGCGCCCACCATCTGTCAACACCTGCAATGACAAAGAGTAAACGAAATTAGTACAACATATAAAAATTGAATACCTAATAACATGAACTAATTAATAATATATATGTACATAATAATAATTGAATACCTGACATTACTAATATTAATCTTCATCGTCTATATATGCTCCGGGATCAATAAATGCATAATCATCATCACTATCAGTAATGACGTGCTCATCAGCATCATCAATAAATGCATCAACATGTGGAAGGCCTCCTTTATGTAATCGGTCAAGCATTGACAGGTCATCCGCAGCAGTAACCTCTTCTGCTTCCGTCTCTTCTTGTTCCGGCTCAGGGGTGAAGTCGGATTCACTATCGTTGTCTACCTCAATGTTCTGGGGTGAAGTAGAGCGGTTCTTGAAACGTTTTTTGGAAACACGTGTTTCTTGGAAGAATTCTCCTTCATATGTGTCTGGGTTAATGTGAAGTTCATAATCATCTTCATTGAGGGGAGGTGGTCTAAAATGTGGCGGCACATCATAAACGACATCCCAACCATTCAGATTTGGACCAGTTTGGCAGGCCCACGGTAGATAGAAAACTTGGGTCGCCTGTTGAGCCGTAATATAGACATCGGGAACATCTAAATGGGTGCTTTGTTTGATTTCGACTAGCCCTATATGTTCATGAGTCCTTCTAGTCTCCTTCGGCTGGAACCAATAACATTTGAAGACTACGACGTTTGGTGGGTTTTCACCAAAGAATGTAAGTTCATAAATTGCTTCAACTCTTCCATAATACTCGACCCCTCCTTCGCCGACAGCGGAGACACAACAATTTGTAGACTTTCGGTCGGCCATAGATAGCTCTTTGCCAAAAGTACGAAAGCGATACCCGTTGATGTCGTATTTGTCAAACGAACGGACCTTATAGTCAAAACCATTAGCGACTTGTCTCAATTCGGAGTCCATAGACTCTGCATTAGCCAACAAGTTTAATACGAACGGATTGTTGCATTAGCCGCAAATTAGACTAAGAAATGAAATGGTCTAATGGAAATTACCATTTGTTTGAACCAAGAGATGAAACTGGGATAGCCGCCTCCATGCTTTGCCAGAAGCTCATACTCTTCGATGGAATCCTTTTGGATCACCGCTCCATCCGAGAATTTGGCGACGTATCGACTGTATCACATATCCGGGAATAAGAGCATTTCAAAGGAATTAGAAGTTGCGAAACAATGTACTGAGAACTTACTCGATGTACGGCCGCACTTCTGTTAGGTCGTTGAAGATATACAATGAAATGGTCCGCCATTCTTCAACATCCAACGCTATTGCTTTCGAAGCACCGGCTGGTGCGAGCTTCCCTTTGAATAGGCTGAGGTTGGATCGACCTTTTTCACGGTCGCCATCATTGTACCGAGGCTTCGGATTATGCAAATGACGATTCTTGGCTTTGTAGTGTGCTGTCACGAAGTTTGCCGCCTCCTCAGTAATGAATGCCTCGGCCATCGATGCTTCAATTCTATGTTTATTTTTACATTTTGCTCGAAGCGTATTCTGCATCCTCTCAGTTGCGAAGCACCAACGATTTTGCATGGGCCCCCCCAATCTTGCCTCGGTCGGGAGATGCAAAATCAAATGCTACATTGGATTAAAGAATCCCGGTGGAAAGATCTTTTCTAACTTGCAGATCAACTCAGGCGCCAACTCTTCCAGTTCGTCTAGCACGTCAGGCGATAGTTCTTTCGCACAAAGAGCACGGAAGAAATAGCTCAGCTTTGCCAGTACTAGCCATTCATCCTCAGGGATAAAGCCACGCAACATCACCGGCATTACCCGCTCAAGCCATATGTGCCAATCATGACTCTTGAGACCAAATATTTTCAATTTGTCAAGACTCGCTCCCCTCTTTAGATTCGCTGCATACCCATCGGGGAACATCAACTGCATTTTCACCCACAAGATCATTTCCCTCATAGCTGGCCTTCCAAGATTGAACCATGCCTTTGGCTTCCTCCAGATCTTCTTTCCTTTCGGTTGTCGCGTGTTTTGTAACGGTCTATCACATAGAGCCTCCTGATCGACTCTAGCCTTAGGATTATCCTTTGACTTCCCCTCTATGCCGAACAATGTACCAAAAAGGGCCTCGGTGATATTCTTTTCAGTGTGCATCACGTCGATGTTGTGTGGGCAAAGGAGATCTTTAAAGTAAGGCAGATCCCACAAGCATATCTTCTAAGTCCAGGCGTGTTTCGAATTATAACCTTTGAAATACCCTGGATGATTTGGATCCGGCTCGAGAGCGTTTATCTGATCCAGGGTCTGTTGGCCTGTCAATGCAGGTGGTGCAGAGTTTTTGACAACTCTACCTTTCATGAAATTCTTCTTGTCTTTTCTGAACTTAAGGCGAGGATCCAGGAACTGTCTATGCAAGTCGAAGCAAGAATACTTGCGACCCGCCTGCAGCCAACGGAACTCAAGAGCTGCCTTGCATGTGGGGCACAGGAACCTTCCATGCACACACCAGCCAATGAATAGCGCATACACCGGCAAGTCATGCGACGAGTACATGTACCACACATGCATTTTGAAGTTCTTCTTGTAGCGGCGTCATATGTCTTGATCCCATTATCCCGAGCTTCTTGCAATTCATCCTTAAGCGGCTGCATGTACACATTCATATTCTTCCCCGGATAGTTGGACCCTGGAATTATCAACGTCAAGAAAATGTTCTTTCTTTTCATAATCTCTCCGGGGGGAAGATTGAGTGGAATTATCAACGTCAAGAAAATGACAAATACAGGCCAGCAACTGTATTGGGTTGCCGTCATACCAAACACATTGAACCCATCCGTGCTGATGGCGACTCGAGGATGCCTTGGATCTGCCGCTTTATCCTTATGTAATGCATCGAAGTGCTTCCACGCAAAAGCGTCTGAAGTGTGTCCCAACATCGGATTCCCATCTGCATCTAGTTCGGTTCTTTTGTCCAATTTATGTCACGTCATCTGTCTGGCCGTCTCTTCGACCATGAAAAGACGTTGAAGTCTTGGTATGATTGGCATATACCGAAGAACATTAACTGGGATTTTGGTCTGACTCTTCTCACCCATACCGTTGTCTACCACAACATACCTGGAAGACATGCAAATGGGACAATAGTTGAAGCCTGCATACTCAAGCCTAAATAAGGCACATCCATTCTCACAGGCATCTATCTTCTCATAGGGCATCTTAAGCGCACGTAGGATTTTGTCCGACTGGTACAGGTTTGCTGGCAATACATGGCCTTTGGGTAGAAAGCGTCCAAATATCGTCATCATCGCGTCGTAGCATTCTCCGCCCAGGTTGAACTGAGCCTTCAGAGCCATTACTTGCGCGATGGCATCCAGCTAACAAAGCTCAGTGTGCTCGTGGAGAGGACGTTTTGAAGACTCCAACATTTCATAGAAGGTCTTTGCAGATTCCTCCATCTCATCGTCTGAATCCCGAGCATCATCAAAGTCTTGCACCATGTCTTCGATCCCGGTACCATGCTCGTCAGTGCGACGACGAACCACCTCAGCTCTGGCACGTTGGGCAGACTCACCATGAAATGTCCAGACCATATAATTAGGCGTAAAACCCCACTTCTGCAGGTGTTTGATCATTTCAAACTCTGACCTCTTATGATAGTTGTCGCAATCGACACAGGGGCACCAGGTTGTTTTCTGTCCATTTGCAAATGCGGCTCTCACAAACCCCTTGGTTTTTGTTATCCATTCATGGGTCATGTCTTTCTGACTAGTGTGACTGGTGTACATCCACGCACGATCACTCATCTTGCCTAGCTACTGGACACACAAGAAATATATACATAATTCAGCAAACCATATTCATCAGTTAATAGAGTTTGTCAGTTTTATTACGTCCATGCAACCTAGACGCTAGTAGGTAAAGATAGGTCCTAATCCCACCCGAGTATGTGTAGATTGGGTTTGTTTTCCCATGCTCTGCTCCGGATCCGACGCAAAATTTCGGCAGCACCTCCCCGCTGTTCTCCTGATACACGTCTCGGCAATAAGCAGAGAGGATGTGTACCCGGAGAACAACAGGGAGGCACTGACGAAATTCTGCATCGGATCCGGAGCAGAGCATATGGGAAAATGAACCCAATCTACACATACTCGGGCTGTCCATGGATAACGTTGGACAATTCGAAAGAATCACGGTTATAAATATGCTAATGCATGCATATTTATAGATGTAACCCTTTCGAACAGGAGACGCATAGTGGTCACGCATACTGATGATTGAAGACACCTATAGCTAGCAAGTTTCATCGGCACGAAGACCGAAACAGAGGAAATGAAGGGGGGAGGAGGAGATGTCATTTGTGCTCACCCACGAACGCAGGGGCAGAGCTCGTCGAACGCACGGGGAGGTCGTCGAACACCAGACCCTCGCAGCGACAAAACAACTGTACATTTAAATCCACCTGATCAACATAAATATGATGTTTTTTATAACAAAATCGAAAAATATATGACCTAACTCATAATTCACAAATATATGACCCCGTCGGCCTCTGGAAGGCCGAAGAGCACCTTTTTCGGGATCGGGGTGTCGGGGGTGTTGTGTCGGGGTCGGGGTGTCGGGGGTGTCGTGTCGGGGTAGGGGTGCTGTGTCGGGGTCGGGGGTGCCGTGTCGGGGTGTGGGGGTGTCGTGTCGGGGGTCGGGGTGTCGGTGGTGTCGTGTCGGGGTTGACCCTCGACTCCTTTTCCCCTCAATCCTCGACCCCTCGACCACTCGGCGACCCTCTTTTCCCTCGGCGACCCTCTTTTCCCTCGGCAACCCTCTTTTTTTCATCTTCTACTTCTACTTCTTTTTTTTCATCTTCTTCTTTCTTCTTCTTCTTCTTCTTCTTCTTCTTCTTCTTCTACTTATTGTTCTTTTTTTTCATCTTCTTCTTCTTCTTCCTCTTCTTCTTCTTCCTCTTCTTCTTTTACTTCTTTTTTTCATCTTTCTTGTTTATTCTTAAAAAATAGAAAAAAAACCTAAACTAAACTAAACTAAATCTAACCTAAACTAAACTAAACTAAACTAAACTAACCTAAACTAAACTAAACTAAACAAACCTAAACTAAATCTAAAAAAACAGAAGAAAAAAAACAGAAAAACTCACCACGAGGAGGGGGCGCGGGTTGAGGAGGCAGGCCACGGGGAGGGGGCGCGGGTTGAGAAGGCCGAGGGGAAGGGCGGCCGGCGACGGTGCGGCTCCGGCGGCGGGGCGGCGCGGCGCGGCGCGGCTCCGGCGATGGGGCGGGGCAGGGCGGCCACCGCGGCTTGCGTTCGCTGGGCGGGGTGGCCGGGCGGGGCGGGCGGGCGGCCAGCGATGGGGCGGGCTCTGGGGGGCGGGGCTGGTCGGCGGCGCCTCATGCTCCAGGGGGTGGCGCGGGGCGGCGGCGGCTCGGGCACGGGGGCGGCGCGGGTGAGGTGAGGGGGGAGAGAGAGAGGGGAGAGAGAGAGGGGTGGGGCGCGGGGCGGGCTCCGGGGGGCGGGGCTGGCCGGCGGTGCCTCGGGCTCCGGGAGGTGGCGCGGGGTGGCGGCGGCTCGGGCACGGGGGCGGCGCGGGTAAGGTGAGGGGAGAGAGAGAGGGGTGGGGCGCGGGGCGCTGACTGTTTTAGATAGGTCAAATCTCTTTGTCGTCTGCTAGCAGACAGCAAAGAGCCTAGCTAGTGGGGTGGGGCCAGGGGGGAACGGACGTTAGTTGGCCACTTTCTTTGCCGTCTGCTAGCAGACGGCACAGAAAGTGGCCGTTAGGTGGTTCTCGTTAGTGGGCCACCCTTCCTCTTTGCTGTCTGCTAGCTGACGGCAAAGCTTCTATGCCGTCAGCTAGCAGACGGCAAAGAGATGGCTGACGGAACATGATCTTTGCCGTCAGCTCTTTGTTTGCCGTCAGTTTTCTGTAAGCTGATGGCAAAGACCTTCTTTGCCGTCAGCTAGCTGACGGCAAAGAGCTGGCTGACGGCAAAGATCCTGATTCCAGTAGTGATGAGGCAAACCTCGAAAGACCTATCCTTCTTCCAATTTTGCCCGAATGACACAAATAAGCAACAAAAAGAAGAAAACAAGAGGAGAAAGATAGAGAGAAGAAAACCGCTTCTTCATCTTCTTCTTCTTATTCTAGTCTTCCTCATCTAACTTTCGTATTTCCCATTTTGCAGATTAGAGTCACTTCACGGAAGCTTTGCATTGATGGAGTGCTTGTGATTTTGTATCGATGAACAATGTTAAACTTGCTACATATGTGAAACTTGTTACTATTGTAATATGGTGAACAATGTGACATTTGTTTTGGTATGTTTGTTGGATACTTGTGCTTGTTGTTGGATGATCATCAGTAGGGTTATTGTGAAATATATACATATATAGCATATTTTGCCTGTGAAAATTGTTGGATATAAGAAAAAACAGAAAAACTGGGGCAATATTACCACTTTGCCGACGGCCACCGTCGGCAAAGCTTCTTTGTCGTCTGGCACCGACGGCAACGGTGACACGTGGCACTCACCTGTGCACCCTGGGAGTGCCAGACCTGATGCCATTTGGTACATTTGCCGTCCGGGGGCGGACGACAAAGGGCGCGGACGGCAAAGGAGGGGGTGGTGGGGGGACGACGGCAAATGAGGGGTGGCGGACGGCAAAGGCTGCGGACGACAAAGGAGGGGGTGGCAGGCGGCAAAGGGTGCAGACGGCAAAGGAGGGGTGGCAGACGGCAAAGGCTCCGTTAGCCACTAACGGGGCTAACTCAAGTTTAGGCCGTCCAGCCGCTTTGCCGTCTGCTGCCTGACGGCAAAAACACTTTGCCGTCCGCTGTATAAAGGCAGACGGCAAAGCACTCCTTTACCGGAGTTCCCAGTGCCGGAAATTTTGCCGGCTGCTGCCGGACGGCAAAGGCTTTGCCGTCGGTGGTCCTACCCTTTGCCGTCCGCTATGGCAGACGGCAAAGTACCTGATTCCAGATGCGTTACTTGGATAACAAACCAGAAAGGAAATACTATTTCCTTACAACTTCAAGTGAGTGTTACTATCTTGTGCACATTCTGTTTCGCTTACTCGAGGTTAAGTGCAATTAACGAGTTATGCGTGCGCAGTTTCCACTTTATTCTGCTAGACATTCATCTTGAAGATGGAAAAGTAACTGTCTTGGACTCGAGACGTAAAGACCCTAAGGAGTAGATGAGCATGAGGCAAATGCTCAGAAGTAAGTTCAATCATTATCGCACCATATCGGCAACTTTCGTTCATTTCCTGATATCAAGTAATCATTTTCTTTGCCGGGCAGGGTTTGGAAAAAGTTCACCAAACAGGTTAAGGGTGTCAAATGGAAAAAAGAGCTGCAATTTATACACCCCAAAGTAAGTACTACTCTAGTACCGCGCATCTCTCATTGATTCTAGTTTCAATACCATTATCATGCTTGATTATCATTTTGATTGAACTCTATTCTCGTAAAGTGCTTGTGGCAGGCACCCGGGACTAATTTATGTGCTTACTACGTTTGCGAATTCATTCGCCACTTGACCACAGAGCGGGGCCGGGGCATATCTTTAGAACAATTTGAAGTACGTAAACAATATTCACATTTTCATTTTATTACCATCAATTGTGTTTAGTTTTATTGACCCCCTTCTTTAAATTAGATCTGGCAGAAGCGGGACGAAATCCTACCAACTGATCGCATACGAGCAATTCAAGAGGAATTGGCGGGATTCTTTGTTGAGCATGTCATACCTAAAGACGGAGAATGCCATCAGGATTGGTAATAGAAGTTAGGATCGTAAGAGATGTTATATTGTATATATGCATGAATGTGTACTATATGTAATAGCGTCGAATAGATTTACGAAAACTTGTTGCATATTGTTCGACCAAGCACGGAGAAAGAGAGGTCACTTCTCTCTATATATTGATCATGACGATGTTGTGTAATGGTTTCTTCATTGCTATATGTAGTAGCTAGCGTCGAGTTGAATGAAAAGCGTAAAATAAAAATGGTAAACACAAAAAAAGGGGGAAACACAATAGGAAAACCCCTAAACCCCTCCTTTCAAAACAAAAACAAAAACCCCAGCGCCTGGCAGGTGCTGACGCGTGGCTGCCTTTTAGTCCCAGTCGGTGTTACCAACCGGGACTAAAGGTCCTCCTGCCTGGGCGCCCCGTAGCGGCCACGTGGAGCCCCTTTGGTCCCGGTTCGTAAGCAAACCGGGACTAAAGGTTTTGGGTATTAGTCCCGTTTGGTTTGTCCCGGTTCCAGAATCGGGACTAAAGTCCCTCTAGAACCGGGACTAGTACCCTGTTTTCTACTAGTGAGATAGCGGCCGGTGGTTTTGCTATCACTCTTGGTGATTACTTAGACGATTCAGTACAGTTCGAAAAGGCTGAGGTAGTACCAGCATCCTTAAGATACGAGCATGGGAAGCCTCTCGTCAGACGTGAGGAGCTCACGCGTCTACCAACGAGGATACGACAATTGCATGAATGGTACTTGAAAGCTTGCAAGGACGGGACCGACAATATCTTCGTGGGAATTAAAGATGAGCACTTCTTCAATGGAGTCCAGGCGTTGTTCGTTGAATTTGAAAAAAAAATCAGTTATACAATCAAGCCGCCCTCGACAAAACTATCGTCAGTTGCTATTGTCTGTAAGTATTTTTTTCTGTAATTAAGTCTCTAGCTCAGCTCGTTCATTGCATGTATAATTATCCTCACCCTATATTATATGCAGATTGAAGATCATCGATTGCAGAAAATGACAAATCTATGACATTGGGTTCATTAACCCAAATACCGTAAATGAACATACGGTAAAAGAAAACCCCGATGAAACAGAGCAAAACTTGCTACGGACGTTACTTGGACAACAAAACAGAAGGGGAATACTATTTCCTTACGACTTCCAATGAGTGTTACTGTCTTGTACGTGCACATTATGTTTTGCTTACTCGAGGTTAAGTGTAATTGATGAGTTATGCGTGCGCAGTTTCCACTTTATTTTGCTAGCCATTCGGCCTGACGAGGGACTAGTACTTGTCTTGGACTCGAGACGTAAAGATCCTAAGGAGTGGACGGACATGATTCAAATGCTTCAGAAGTAAGTTAAATCATTATCACACCATATCGACAACTTTCGTTCATTTCCTGACATCAAGTAATCATTTTGTTTGCCGTGCAGGGTTCGGAAAAAGTTCACCAACCAGGTTAGGGGTGACTGAAAAAATGAGTTGCGATTTTCACACCCCAAATTAAGTACTACTAGCTAGTACCGTGCATCTCTATTGATTCTAGTTTCAATACCATTATCATGCTTGATTATCATTTTGATTAAACTCTATTCTCGTAAAGTGCTTGTGGCAAGCACCCTGCACTAATTTATGTGGATACTACGTTTGCGATTTCATTCGCCACTCGACCTCTGAGCGGGGCATATCTCCAGAACAATTTGAAGTACGTAAACAATATTCACATTTTTATTTTATTACCATCAATTGTGTTGAGTTTCATTCATATATATATATATATATATATATATATATATATATATATATATATATATATAACACTATTCTGATCACGGGATCAGAATATTATTCTGATCACGGGTTGAACTTCCTGAGTTACACAAACCTGAACTTCCCTCTGTAGGAACGCGACCTTCGGGCTATCTTCGCAACCATGTCTTCCCGCGCGAATTTTTCTGGTCAGTCGTGTTCTATGTGATGTAAGTGTAATCTGGGAATGGTTTTTAGCAACTAAATGCCCATTTTAAATAGGAATCTCGCTCGTTGGCGGATTTGCTCTCGGGGATGTGATGAACTTGCTTCTGCTGCAATTTTACTGCCTAAGTTGTTCGACCTGAACTTTCCCGAGTGCTAGGTTGAACTTTTGGCAAATTGCCCAAATGGGTCTTGCAATATACTGTTTGAAAGCTATGGACACCAGTATAACAACCTTGGTTGAATTTTTGGCAAAATGTGCACGGTTTAAGAGCAGTTTTGAAAACCGTTTTTCTTCATACAAAAAAACGTGAATCGTATTTTCGACGCTATTTCTAAATCGTTCATCGGAATGACTCAAATGAGATGGCGTTGGATATCTGCTGCGAATCCGCTCATTTCACATGTTGAACGTTTTTCCAAATTCCCTACGGTTAAAGAGGAATTTCAAAAATGGCGGAATTTCTGAAACCGAACAGCCGGGTTCGTATTTTGGGGTTAGTTTCAAAACGGCTAGTCCTATCGACGCATATGATATGGCGTTGGAAAGCTTCTGAAAATGCGCATCATTCCATATAAAAATTTTGTTCTAACTATGAACGGTTCAAAAGTAATTTAGAAAATGGCCGAATCTATACCGAGTGCGTATTTTAACATTATTTTCTCAACGGTTCGTCGGAATGAAGCAAATGATATGGCGTTGGAAAGCTTGAAGAAATGCGAAACTTTTATATGTAGATTGTTTTTCCGAATTCTTTACGGTTTTAAGTCAATTTCGAAAATGGCTGAAAACGTATTTTGGCCGTAATTTCTAGAAATTTTATCGGAATGGGGCAAATAATATACCGTTGAAAAGCTACGAAAAATGCGCAACTTTTTCATGCAGGTGGTTTTCTCTGATTCCTAATAGTTTTCAAGTAATTTCCAAAACGGCGAGATGACGCGTTCTGCCTTTTATCGCGAAACAGAGTCTTCGAAAATGCACCGCGTGAAGAACTTGAACTTCATCGGCACGTCTACCTAAACTTCACTCTATCTCTTCACATACTGTTTTTTGCTCGTAGCTCTCCATCCACTCACCGGAATTGAGCAACTGTTATACCGATGGAAAGCTGCTGTAAACACGCAACTTTTCCATCTTGATCATTTTTTTCATACTCGCGACGGTTTAAAAGATTTTCATCCGAAATTCATTTAGCGTAGTAGTTGAACTTCCTGTTGTTTCCACGTTGAACTTCTGTCGCGTATTTTTGTTTGTAATTTCTCACCCATTTGTCTTTTAGCATACTCGCACTAGAGTTCTCGAACTTCATCGGGAGGAGCACGTGAACTTCTTGCAACAAATATTTTAGGCTTTTAGTTTTTTATTCGTTTTATTCTCATTTGAAATGCATTCCGTGTAGTAGTTGAACTTCCCGCTGTTTTCACCTTGAACTTCTGTCACATATTTTTGTTCAACCTCTCTCACAAGAATTTTTGAACTTTCTCGGGCCGAGCACTTGAACTTCTAGCAACAAAACTTCCGGTTGTTATCACTTTGAACTTCTCTCTGGTTTGAGAGAATTATTTTTAAATACCAAAAACTTTCATGTGTTTTGGACATCTAAATACACGGCGAACCTCTCTCAGAAGAATTTTTGAATTTTCCCGGGCCGAGCACTTGAACTTCTAGCAACAAAAATTTTAGACTTTGCCTTTTTATTGTATTTTTCTCATACGAAACACACACCATGCAGTACGTGAACTTCCGGTTGTTATCACTTTGAACTTCTCTCTGGTTTGAGAGAATTATTTTAAAACACCAAAAACAACATATTTTTATGTGTTTTGGACCTCTAAATACACAGTGAACCTCTCTCACAAGAATTTTTGAACTTTCCCGGGCCGACCACTTGAACTTCTAGCATCAAAATTTCTAGACTTTGCCTTTTTATTGTATTTTTCTCATACGAACACACACCATGCAGTACGTGAACTTTACCATTTTTTAAATTTGAACTTCTTAGTTTTATTGGTTAGTAATGGGAAAAACCCTTTTTTATAAACATTGAACCATACCGTTATTTTAATTTGAACTTCTAGTTTTTTTAGAATGGGAATACCATTTTTTTAGATCGGTGTTCTTGAGTTGGTTTCGAAGAGGAGCAGCAACTTTTTTCATTCTTCACCTTATATTTTTCATCTTTACTCGAAAACATATTTGAATGTGTGCACCATTCTCATGTAGAAACGGGGAAAATTCGTTTATTAAATTTGACCTTCTTGGTTTTGTAAATTTCACCATCTTGGTTACCTAAAAAAATCAAACTTCTCTGTTGTTTAAGTTTTGAACCTCTAGGTTTATTTTTGAACCTCTCTCACAAGAATTTTTGAACTTTCCCGGGGCGAGCACCTGAACTTCTAGCAACAAAATTTTTAAACTTTGCTTTATTATTCTTTTCTTCTCATACGAAATGCACACCATACAGTACGTGAACTTCCGGCAATTATCAATTTGAACTTCTCTCCGTATCGTCGGGACTGATGCATCAGGCAAAGCTGACCTGCAACAGCGGCCATTTTTTATGGGAGGTTTTGCAGTACGTTGCGAGCAAACAAGCTAGTGATGCGAAGTTGAATGGCTTGCGGGTGGCGGTGGCGAACTGACTGGATGCTCGTATAGCGTAGCGGGCCACGTACGGCAACACTTGCTGCAGGGAGGGCGGTGCCCGGAGGAAGAGCTGGGAGGGGCAGCGTTGGTGGCGGGAGAGCCTCGCCTGGGACAGCCAGGAGAAGGCTGGCAGCGAGAGGTAGGAAGCTAGATCAACGGTGGCGAGTGGTGGTTGGTGGCAGTGAACACACAACCATCACATCTGTTTTGTACGTGTGTTGTCCCCGTATTTGAACTTCTATGGTTCTCCTTTTTCTTTTCTTTTTCTGAACATCTGCCGGTTTTCGTCTTTTATGTCTACCATAGAACTGCTCATCAATTTTAATTTGAACTTCTATAATACATTTCACTTACTGGGTAGTTATAATACATGACCTTTCCGCTCAGTAATATATGAACTTCTCAGAACATAATTTTCATTGAGCAATTTTAAACACAGATCATATATGAAGAAGGTCTTTTAACAGTGCAAGGCCAAAAGATGTCTCAGATCCATCAAAATTTCATAACCTAGAGTTTTGAACTTGCAAAAATATTAACTATCAAACATCATCAAAACAACCTGAAGAAAAAAGTTGGTTCTCATTGACATATCAACAAGCATGTATAGAGCACATAATCAGAACAATCTCTACATCAACTTGACAGTATAGTGCCCATCAGTAGCTGAGAGAGGTAGGGAGAGAGGTTCCTGTTGGGGCAGGGCTCATGAGAAGTTGACTGATTTTCTCTGCTTTGGCATGGTTCTCTTTGGAGCACTGGATGGAGGAGAGGCGGGACTGGTGCATGCTGCTCCTGCCGATGGCTTGGGGGTGGACTGCCGCGACGCTCGGTGAGAAGGCGAGCATCCACGCAGTGGGGCAATACTTGACATGATCTCTACATCAACCTCACTATACAGAAACAATTTTTGCAGGCAATTTTCGTGCAAATTCAAAGAAGTTCAAATCCTCTTGGGGAGAGAGTTCAGTGTAGAGATGGAGGGGCAATACTTGACGCTGAAGAGGAGCCGTGTGCTTCGAGTGGAATGCCATGGCCGTCCTTGACAGAGGCGGCGCCGGTGGAGCACTGGGAGGGGTGGGGGCGTCACCGGTGGAGCGCTGGGATGGGTGGGGTATCGTCGAAGGAGCGCTGGGATGGAAGGGGCAGCACCGGAGGTGCGCTAGGAGGGGAGGGCAGCACCAGAGTCGGGGAAGATGGAGCTCAAGCACGGTCGACCGGCGGCGGGTGGCGTGGTGGAGGTGGTATGCCGGATCCGGAGACGGGGATGGCGCGGCGGACGGATACGGGGGACGGTGGACGATGATGGCACGGCGGCCTGGTCCCGCGGTAGGGGTCGCGCGGCGGCTGGATCCGGGGCCGGTGGCGGCACGGCGGCTGGATCCGGAGGAAGAAGGCGGAACGGCGGCCGGATCCGGGGAGGAAGGCTGGGCGGCGGCCGAATCCGTGGGCAATGGCGGGGCGGCGTCCAGATCCAGGGCGGGGTGGGGGCTCGTGCAGACAGCGGGAATCGGGGGAGTGTGAGCTGCGGGAAGTGCGGGACAGGGTGGGTTTTTTACCGGTTCGGGGTGCGTTTTCTGGATCTCGGGAGCACCCCATCTGCCCCTATATAGGCGCGTTGGATCAGAATAACTATTCTAATCCTGGGATTAGAATAGTGCTACTCTATATATATACCCTTCTTTAAATTAGATCTGGCGGAAGCGAGACGAACTCCTACCAACTGATCGCATACGATATATATATATATATATATATATATATATATATATATATATATATATATATATATATATATATATATATATATATATATATATATATATATATATATATATATATATATTCTTTAAATTAGATCTGGCGGAAGCGAGACGAACTCCTACCAACTGATCGCATACGAGCAATTCAAGAGGAATTGGCGGGATTCTTTGTTGAGCATGTCATACCTAAAGACAGAGAATGTTAGGGATCGTAAGAGATGTTATATTGCATATATGCATGAACGTGTACTATATGTAGTAGCGTCGAATAGATATACGAAAACTTGTTTGTTCATTGCTATATGTACTAGCTAGCATCGAGTTGAATGAAAAGCATAAAATAAAAATGGTTAACACAAAAAGAAAAGGGGAAACACATTATGAAACCCCTAAACCCTCCTAAACCCCTAAACCCTTTTAAAAAAAACCGAACAGTGACCGTCGATCTAACCCTAGCGCTGAACAAGGACCGTCGATCTAACCCTTCTAGAAGGAATCTACGGGGAGGCGGAGGGCGATCCGCGAGATGCGATCTGATTGGTTGTCCGCTACTGTCAAAAAATTCAGTTATCTACTGTCAAAAAGTTCAGTTACCTACGGTCAAAAAATTCATGTATGCCGACGGCAGCCATCGGCATAGGTTTGTTTTCTGTCACTTCTACTCCTAATTCAGCGCTGACACGTGGCTGCCATCTACCAACCGGGACTAGAGGTCCTCCTGCCTGGGCGCCCACAGTGGCCACGTGGAGACCCTTTAGACCCGGTTCGTAAGCCAACCAGGACTAAAAGTTGAGGCCTTTAGTCCCGATTGATTTGTCCCGGCTGCTGAACCGGGACTAAAGGCCCTCTAGAATCGGGACTAAAGGCCCTCTAGAACCGGGACTAATGCTCTGTTTTCTACTAGTGGTCATTAGCCTTTGTGTTTTCCTTTTGCAGAGTAATAAGATCCTCCCTTCAGTATATTCTCTCTATTATGACAAGATCGCAACTGATTACTTACTAATATTCTGAATGTTGTGTTATGTTGTAGGTTGTTTGGGAAATACTCAAAAGGAGACTTGTTTTTTTTTTCTTTTTTTGCAACTCATAGACTTGTTAGTTTGGAACTGTCATTGACCCTACCGCTATACTTATGTCCTTCTTTTTAACCTGAAAGGGGCAAGCCAAATTTTTGATGTGGAATATGCGAAGCACATCCGTCAAAGAGTGGGATGCCAAGAAGGAATAGTTCTACCAGAAAATAGGTGTATCTCTTCGT
Organism: Elymus sibiricus; assembly: GCA_039707655.1. Lineage (NCBI taxonomy): Eukaryota > Viridiplantae > Streptophyta > Magnoliopsida > Poales > Poaceae > Elymus > Elymus sibiricus. The sequence continues at coordinate 15,981,498 of CM077673.1, read as the reverse complement.
AATGAAGCGGCGGCGGTTGTCGTCTTATGAAAGAAAAGTGGCGGTGGTTGTCGTCTCAATAAAAAAGAGGCGGTGATTGATAGCGACTAATCAAGGGAATTCCATGAAGAAAATGTTTCCTTTAAATAAATATTTGTATACACATATATTTTGAAATTGTACATAGTCAAATATCATAAAACAGGTCTTCCATCTGCTTTATATATAAAGTCATGACATTGATCACAACAAAGTGCAAAGCACAAGTACAAGACCACAAGTAAAAGAACAAATATTAAGGGTGTAGCCGGGGCAAATCACATGTAAGCCCAAATTAACAGAAAATGAAGATTACGGTCTAGTTGAATGATGCCACGAGTCACCTAGCTACCTCCTGGAGCGGCATGATCGGCATATGAAGTTATTTCGCCCTCATCGTGCCGTTCTAGGATTTGACGGATTCTTCATGGCGATACTCAAGAAGAATCCGTCAAATCCATTTCATGAGTATCGCCATGTTTACCCGGAAAAAAAAAAAAAAAAAAAAAAGAGTATCGCCATGTTTATCCTCCGGGAGTCCATAATACTTTCTCCTTGGATTTGTAGATGTGAGCCCATTTAATCTGGTCTGGTCATATTGTTGTTGTGATCATACAACAACTTAACACATTTTTCTTAAATGAATAGTTTTTGTTTTTGCCCTAATATTTTTTGAGTTTTTTTTTTTGGAGCAAACTAATATTTTTTGAGTGATAAGTGAAAAATAACAAGCCCTAATCTTGTGTGGGGCCCATGTCCTAAGGACTGGAGAGCAGGCTCAGTGGCCAGCCAGGAAAGCCATAGCCCGCAGCTTCAGATTAGCCATGTCTGTCGCGCCTCCGTGCCCGCCTCCTCTGCTCCGCCTCCGCGCCCCCCGCCGCGACGCCGCCCTCTCCGCCGCCGTCCCATCCCGCCCTCTCTCCGGATGCCTTGCCACCGCCGGGCGGGGCCTCGGCTCCGGCCGCGCCTACTGCCTCTTCTCCGGCGCCGGTGGAGGCCGCCGGAAGCAGGTGCGCGCAGCGTCCGTCTCTTTACTCAACCAATCATCTTCCGCGAGCAAGATTTGGCCGGGTTTTAGATCTGCTCTGGGTTCAGATTCTGGACTGTTGGTCTTGGTGGCTGCAACTGCAAGGTGTTGATTAACCTGCTGAATGTTGTATTGAAAATTGACATTGTAGCTGGAATTCAGTTCTTAATCCTGCATTGAGTCGACGGTTGAGGGCGGCTAATGTTGGGACACATTCAGAGTGCTGCATTGTTGTGTGATGTTTTGTTTTTAATCTTGTAAGGACATAGCCAAATCGAATTGGGATGGTACTATTCCTGCAAGTGCCATGTTTTGACCTTGTTGGTTCAGATTTTATGGTTGCAGACAGCCTGAATTTTCTCAACTGTGCACTGTTAAGTAGTACTGTATGAAACTGCCCTCTTTGATCTTTGATAGGAATTGTTGGACTACAATCTCGATAAGTATAGAACTGATGTTGATTCCTGCGAGAATCCAGCGTTACTCGTTTCTTCCATGGTGTACAGTCGTAGCAACAAAATGGAGTATCAAGATAACCAGTTGTGTACTTCCCTTGCAGGGGGAAGCTAGGAGAGGGCTGGCGAGTGCCTTAGACCAGAACAAGACGGGTTTCGGGACATGGGGTGTGGAAACTGATACAAGGCGGCGAAGACACCGGCGTGGTGGTCCAGGTCCTGCTGCCGGTGGTGGTGGCAGGGGAAGGTCCGGAAAAGGAGGAGGAGGAGGTGGTGGAGGTGGTTGGTTCAGGTGGTTTAGCAGCGGAGGCTTCTGGGATGCGGTGAAGCAGACTGTTGTGACGATCCTCGGCATTATCGCAGCGGTAAGCCGGGAATGTTGTCCTGTGTTACTATGCCTGGTCCTTTTTCTAATACGTATATAGTAGTGCTAACACTTGCTCAACTTTGCATTGCAGGTCTTCCTCATTGCGAATTTCAAAGTGCTTGTGGGGGCTGCCGTCTATCCGTTGCTGGTCGTGCTGCGGCAAATACGGCGCGCAATCACCTTTGCGGCTTATTGTGTTTCTCGGGCCATGTCGGCGCCCGCCGCTTCCAGGCCGAAACCAGCTCCTGTAGACAGCGCTGAAGTGGTGGCTGCAGCGCCTGTCAAAGAAAGAGCCAGAATGTCTGCAAAAGAAAGAGTTGTTGCGAAATGGCGTTCGGACTGAATTAGAAGTTCACGACATCATGAGTATAGTGTTTTCAGGCTGCTCGTATAGTTTTGGAACCATGACGGCATAAGTCTGCTCAGATAGTTTTGGAATCATGACCACATAAATTCTGTTTCTTTTTTTCAAGTGTCTTTAAATTAGATGGTGTTACAGTTATTTACAAGCGGCCATTTGAATCGGTCAATTATAAGTACTATTTCTGTGGAAGATACCTTCGTGATTCCACATTTACTTGTAGCTAGTGGTCGAATTTGAGCTCTGGACTTGATCGGTGATAATATATGGTTATGCAGGTAGCTTCCAACAGCAGCGGACTAAGCCTGCCCATTCTGAACTTTGGGCGTGTTTTCAGTTCATGTTCGATTTGATCATGTTTTCAGTTAATGTTCCAAGCAACTTTCTTATGCAAATCTTTCATTGTGCATATTCAGTTCAGTCTATCAAGTCGAATTTCAGACTGATCATAAACAGACCTCAGTTTAAGTTATGATGCTGATTTGTGTGCTGCACTATCGTCCATATCTTCGATTTCAAGCGGTTTCATGGCAAATCAAATACATGTTTTCGTTGTTTACGACAGTACACATTGACAGGTTAAGCATGTACTTAATTTTCGTATCAGAAGAGCAAGATGTACAATGAGCAATTCCACTGGGGATTGTGCAGAGAAGCAACAGCTTATATTGCAGATTATTAGAGAGATTCCTATTTCGATCTGAGAAACTCACTGAAAGCTGCAGGTTATATTGCATATTCAGTATATCGAGTTGAGTTTCAGACTGCTCATAAATGGACCTCAGTTTAAATTATGATGCTGATTTATGTGCTGCAACATAGTTCATATCTTTGGTTTCAAGCATTTACAGGGCAAATTATATACTCCCATATCAAGTCGAGTACATTTTTTGCTTTCGTTGCGACAGTACACAATGAGAGGTTATAATGTTCTTTCAGTACCAGAATAAGATGTGCAATGAGCAATTCCTCTGGAGTTGTGCATACAACACCCAGCAGCTTCCAATAAAATCACTCATGTTGCTACCATTATAACCCTAAAACAGTGTTTCACCTGACCAAAGGTGGTGACTTAATTTAAATAGTAAAAAGACATGGTTCACCATTTGAGCTAGCATAGGCGACGATGTTCGGAACAGAAACATGAGTCATACATCATGATATCAAGTACACGACAGTTCTACATCTAGAGACATCGCAAAACAGAGCACAAGGGGCATACTGCTAAGAAAGTACACCCACCATTGTGATTCAGATTCAGCCTACCACAAGGTCAGAAAAACTAATCCTCGGCCGCATTGGTTTCATCGGCCGCTCCGTTTTGCTCTTCGGGCACTGCCTCTTTATCCAGTTTCCTCTTCTTTTCAGATTGCTTTTTGCCTGATGCGGGATTCCGGGCTGCGTTTTTGCTTCTGAACTCTGAAACAGAAACAGGGCAAAAGGGCGGCGGTGAGAGCTTGTAAGATGAGCGGTAGAAAAATCTTACGATAGGTGGAGGATGGTGGAAAAAGCTTGTTTCTGAATTAATTGTACCCAGAAGCAGAAAGGATTGACTGATCGAGAGCAATCCAATAAACCCAAATGTTCCTTTGAACATGATTGCGTCTAAATACAATAGCTATTATCAACTTCTGCTTATGCTGTCAGATCCCAGATTCATGCAATTCCTCATTCATAAGGATATTAATCAGTCAAAGAAATTCCATTGCCGTTAACAACTTCTATTCATTCTTTCAGATTATCTAAGCTGACGATGAAAATCACCGAGCCACAGCACACTTCATTTACATTACAGCATAGAGTTAGCCATGCAGCATATAAACTCCAAGGACATATACTTGATGGGCACAGCTGAGGAACAAGAACACAAGACCGCAAGACAACACTTGTATAAGACGGACGGTAGAGAAATCTTACTAAAGGCAGAAAAAGGTGGAACAAGTTTGTTTCTAAATTAATTGTACCCATATGCAGAGAAAGGACTGAGTGCAATCTAATAAACACAAATGTTCTTTTGAACACGGTTGCGTCTGAATACAATAGCTATTGTCATTTGTCAACTTCTACTAATGCTCTCGGAAGGATATTAACCAGTCAAGGAAATTCCATTGCCGTGAACAACTCACATTTATGCTCTCGGATTCTCCAAGCTGAAGATCTAAAGCACTGAGCCACTGCACACTTCATTTACATTATCGCATAGAGTTATACATGCAGCATCTAAACTCCAAGCACATGTGCTTGATGGACACAACTGAGGAGCAAGAGCGGTAGACTGTAACAGAATGGAGACAAGTAGTACTAGAAAACAACACTGACCTTCCAGAGCAGTCCTCAAGGGCTCCACAAACTCCGGGAACTCGATCTCATCGAGCGCCTTGAAGACGTCCTCGGCATTGATCGTCTGCCTCTTCCCGTCCTTGCACACATCGTTGGCCCTGCAAATAAGACCGCAGCCATATCACTATCATCATCCCAAAAGCATCACATCACAGGACAGAGAAGCCTAATACTGTGTGCTCCCCTTGGCCGCACAGCAGAGCAATTAGCTGAAGAACTATGCCAGCAATGCAGATTCTGAACCACTAGTAACTGAGTAGCTGATGCCAAGATATTAACTACTACTGATGTCTTCCCCCAAAACAACCAAACATTTCAGACAAGCATCAAATTCGTCACTCGAATCAAGCCAGTAAATCGAATCGTTCAAGGACAAGTGATTTACTGCTCCTTTCTCCCCCCCCCCCCCCCCCCCCCCCCCCCGCCACCCAAACATTTCATATAAGCAACAAATTCGTTACCCGGATCCACCCAATAAACCAAATCAATCAGAGGAATGGAAGTTGGGGGGAATCGAACGGACGTGGCGGAGAGGTAGTGGATGAAGATGCGGGCGCTCTCGGCGAAGGCGACCATGGCGTCCTTGTTGACGATGACCTCCGCCGCTCCCTCTCCCCCCTCGCCGCCGGACGCGACCCGGGCCAGCTTGTCCTTGACCAGCCGCCGCACGATGGCCTTGGGCAGCTCCTCCACCTCCGCCTCCGTCATCGCCGCCACCGGCGCGGCCGCAGCCGTAGCCTTCTCGGCCTTGACCCCCTCCCCCTCATGGGCAACCGCAGCAGCAGCCTTAGGCTTCTTGGCCTTGGCCCCCTCCTGGCCGGCCGCAGCCGCCGCCTTGGGCTTCTTGACCTTGGGCTTGGGCTTGGGCTTGGACCCCTCGCCCTGCGCGGCCGCCTGCGGCTCCTCGGCCTCCCCCGCCATGGATCCCTCCCGCCGCTGCTTCCGGTGGCCGGTGAAACGAACGGCGGTAGAGAGAGGAGTGGAGGAGGGGGAAACCCTAGCCGGCAAAATCTTGGTTTGGCGCGCTCCGCTTTCCCCCTTCCCGCCATGGATGGCTGCTTATGTGCGTGGTCGAGCTCGAGGTTTCGCTGGGCTTCGTGGGCCGGGCTCGGGTCAGGAGCAAAAAAAGAAAAAAAAAGCCCAGTACACAAAAAAAAAGGGGTGTTCCGAGAATCGAACTCGGGACCTCTCGCACCCGAAGCGAGAATCATACCACTAGACCAAACACCCTGATTTGTGCTCAATCAGCGATACCGAAGCAATTATCCCTAGTCAGTGACAAAACCATTTTTTTATAGTAGTGTAAATGTAAATGATCACCAAGAAAAACTGCCTTTTCTTAGGGTAGTGGGGATGATGAAACGGCTGGAAGGAAATACCATTCAGGGCTCCTTTGATTCAACGGAATTTCATAGGATTTTTTAAGGACTAATACCCTTAGAAGTTTTTTCTACATTGGTCCTTTGATTCATTGGATTGGATCCCTTTTTTGTACTACATTTCATAGAAAATCTAACATCCACTCCAACTTTTTTTTTTACAATTCCTTTGTTTTTTCTGTGGCATCAAACACTTCTTACTAATCCTATAGGGTTTAAATGGACATGCCACTCTAACCTTATAGTTTTTCTATTCCTACATTTTTAAAAATCCTGCGAATCAAAGAGGCCCTCATTGCCAACAAGGTGTGGAAAAGGATGCGACCCGGAAAAGAAATTTACCGGGAGAAGATCGGCGTGATAAACAACCACGACAACAACAACCCTACACGCATGTTAAGAAGCACATATGATTATGTGAGTAAACATGTAGTGGCATGTCGATAAACGTTGTTATTGTTACGCCGATCACCAAATCGTGGAGCTTTCCTAGGGTCAATTTCTATTTACATTACCGGCTATTAGAAAGAGCAGCTAAACGATTGGATCATACAGGTGGCTCGATTACCAACACCGTGACAGACTGTCTCATTGTCCTAGTAACACATGCACACGCTTGTATATGTCGGAGGTCCATGAGATCAAGTCTCAACCTTTCGCCCAATTCGATGCAAGAAGAGTTTTCTCGACAAGGTCGAGGCCGACCTTCGTTTACTCCGGGTGGACAGGAGCACAGTGTCATAACTTTTTTTTTTCATTTTTCATTGCGGTAATTACAATTAGGCATTTTTTTCCTCCTATATATTGGTGTTTGTTTGACCTGCTTTGCCTACTATCATGTCTATGTTTTCACATTAAGTTGCAAAATAAGCAAATCACGTCACAATCCAAGAAAACTCAGACCAAGCTTTAGAGAACCCTCGCGCCTTGAAACATACTACTCCCTCCGACCCATATTACTTGTCCTCCAAACGGATGTATCATATTGGATTTTTTTTCCTTGGAGGAAATGGTTAGAAAGGGTAGTTTCTTGCTGCACATTTACTGCAACCATCTCAAAAACATCCAAGAGACGATATGAACGTGTGAATGCCAATGCAGCTATAGCCAGACACAACGAAGCACGCCATACAATCTAGTCTTCATGCATGAGAGGCAGCCCTGCAGTATGCACATGGCGTTATGCCCGAGCACATGGGCGAGGGGTTCAAGTTTCTTTTTCACGGGATAAATAGTCCCCTATGTCCTTTATACATTTGGTTTCCAAATATAAAGAAGTTACTAAGTTGCTAGTTACTTAACCATAAAAAAATTACGAGTAACTTATTACTCAAGCATACGAGTTTGTTTTCGTCTATGTATTTCTTGCGGCGATATCTTCAAAGCTAGACCCATTTTTCGGCATCCTCTCTTACCGTTTGTCTACTAGAGATTCTTTCCATGCTGAAGCGGCGGTGACTGGCCGCCGCTTACAACTAACTACACACTTTGATCTAAGTTCTCCTTACGTTATTTACATGAACAAAAATACACAGAAATGACCCGAGCGTCTCCAGTGACGTACGCCCATTTTTTTCTCTATATGGAAGTTGTTTGCTTATTTTTTTAGAAACTTTTTTTTGGGGGGGGGGGGGGGGGGGGGGGGGTGTGCTTTTTCTAGGGCCAGCAGTGGTTGATGGTAATCAGGGCAGTTGGCCCAACAGCCTGTTAGCTCCAGCTCGTTGAAACGGCCCTAGGAGGAAGGACAGAGTTTTCTCAAAAAAAAAAAAAAGGAGGAAGGACAGAGGCCCACAAGAAAAAAAAAGTTTACTAAAAAAAGAGAAAAAAGGAAACAGAAAAGAAAAAAAGGGGGCGTTCCGAGAATCGAACTCGGGACCTCTCGCACCCGAAGCGAGAATCGTACCACTAGACCAAACGCCCTGTTGGTATCGCATTAGGGACACGAAGTTACTTAAAAGGTACGCAAAGTAGAAAGCAGCATCTTATTTCCTATTTGACGTGGTTAGAGTATATTGTCGAAACAGTAACAATGGATTCATCATAAAAAAAAGCTTGACCTGAAACTGATTCGTTGTAAACAAGCAAAGTCTAATACTCCCTCCGTCCAGAAATACTTGTCATAGGATTGGATGTATCTAGATGTATTTTAGTTTTGGATACATCAATTTATATCCATTTCTGCAACAAGTAATTCCGGACGGAGGGAGTATGAGCGTCCAGGAGATGGAGAAGAGATAAGAAAGAAGATTTTGTCATGCTTAATACTTCCTCCGTCGGGGAATACTTGTCGGAGAAATAAATGTATCTAGACGTATTTTAGTTCTAGATACATCTATTTTTATCAATTTCTTCGACAAGTATTTTCGGCCGGAGGGAGTACTAATTATTAGTGGATTTCCCGCAAAAAAAAAAATATGTTCAATTGGGGTTATCCTATAGGAATGCATATCATAGGCATAGAATATGTACAAGTGCCATAGTAATATACTCGACACGAGATGAAGGTTGCCATTGTGGCTGGCATTGAGACTATTAGGGTCAGTTTTTTTTCGCCTCATGATTCTCCAGATTTTGGAAACTGCCCACATAATCGTCCGTCCGGTTCTTTTATGTGATTCTAGCCCGTGATTGTTGTATGAGTTGTGTGTTGAAATGTCTGCAACGCCCTTAGATTGGAATTGAGTGCTGAATTGCTAAGATTTGGTTATTTAGACAGTTTCACGTCTAATATGAACCGGAAGCAAGTTGCAAATATCATAAAGTGTTTAATATTGCAATTTAAAACCGGGTTGGGAATATCATTAAGTGCTTTATATTACAATTTAAAGGCGAGTTCGAAATATCATGTAGTGCTTAATATTAAAATTTAAATGCGGGTTGCACAGTACAAATAAAATTCATACTAACTTGCAACATACAAAATTCAATTCTTTACATCACATATTTCCTAAACAGAGGAATAACATGTTCATGTGAAAATTATCCGTCACAGTTGTATATGGCAGATTGTAACCATGTCCAACCCATCATCCATTTATGAACACAGGGAGTATGTTCTCTATATGCCAAACTATCTCATGATGGTACACAAATCCATGGATGTTCTTGCTGATTGAAATATAGTGCAAGAATGAAAATATACAAAGATATAGAGTGAGAAAGGATGAGATAGAGAGTCATGGCAAGTGGAGCTCAGCAGCAACACCGACGCGAGCTCGGGGCGAAGACCTGCCGGCGCAGACGAGATCGGGCGGCTGGGAAGAGGAGACTCATGGCTGAGCGGAGAAGACGAGGCGCCCGGGCACGTAGGGGATGAGGATGGCGGCAGATGGGGGTGGGGGCAGCGTGGGGGCCCTGCCGGCGGCGGATCGGGCGACGCCGGGTCGAACCGCCGACTAGTGGCCCAAAACCTGGCTGGGGGCGAGTGGACGAGACTTGGTGGCGGCGTGGGGGTCATGCCGGGTGATGGTGTCCTGGTCTAGGGGGTACTCACCACGTCGTCTTCCGACCAGTGGGTCGGGCCGAGGACCCCATGGCGGTTCACTAATGGGCCACTCCGGGCAGCCCATGACATATACGAGGAAGATTCCACAAGACTTGGTGATCAAGACAAGGACTCTTCCTAACCCTAGGCCTCCGGTGCATTATATAAACCGAGGCCAGGCTAGTCAATAGACAATCTCATATTCATTACAACAATCTCGTCGTACATACATGTACTATGTACTATCCCTATATCAATACAATCAAAAGCAGGACGTAGGGTATTATCTTCTTGAAAGAGCCCGAACCTGGGTAAAATCCTATGTCCATGTTCATCGCTCCAAGACGCCTAGCTTAGGACCCCTACTACGAGATATGTCGGATTTGACACCGGCATTGGTGCTTTCATTGAGAGCCTGCTGGCAGTCGCCGCGGTGCGATGGGAATTCAGATCGTCTCCGGCGCGATCTACGCGTCGGAACTGAGCTTTGTTGTCGATGTCGGCGTCTTCATCGCCGGCTCGACTGGTCATCTCGATTGGACCGAGGACTGCGCCCCGCATCGGATCATCAAGATCGGACGGATACTTTCATCATCATCAACTCCGATCTCTATCAAGATCATGAGGAATCATCCATGAAGCTCGGGGGCTCGGCGTCAACATAGTCCTCAGGCGACGGTGCAGTTTTTCTAGACAACGGATTCGTGTTCGTCGTCTCCGCCTCCTCGAGTGTCGCCTTGACGATTGCTTCGGTGGAATTGTGCGGAATTGAGTCTAGAACAATCCTGCAAAATTTCGTCGCGTTCCGATGGAGGAATCTCCGGCAATCTCTGATATACCGGAGCCGTGTCGAATCTGGACAGGAATCTAGATGAGTTTAGGGCGAGGGGTCCAGTATACAGCTCGTACATCCATTGGAAAATCCCACCGTTCATTGGCTAGGGAATTCCTATATCGATCACCTTTCAAAATTTCAGTTCGATCCGACCGTCCAAATTCCGGGAAACATCCGATAAGTACAGCAAGATTTAGATCTATGTTCTGCACGAAAACGAATCCGACCTGAGTTCGTCTTTTTCATGAACGGGTTGTCGGATGTCCGTTTTGGAGGAAATTTTCTCATCACCTCGACGAGCCGACCAAGAGTTCGGCATCGCGAGGGCCAAACTATCATTAAGAGAACCTTGCCGCCCCGCGGGTTCTACGAGAATTGCGCGTCGTTGCTTCATCAAGCCAGCATTGACCGCGTCATAAATTCCGACCTGCGTTGGCATTGCCGCGCCGTCGCTTCTTCAAGCTGACGTCCATCACGCCGACCTGCTTCGACACGTCGGCTGGCATGGGGCTCTAGCATCAGCTTACCGACCTGCTCCGTCACCTCGGTTAGACCGGGAGCTTCGCCATCTCTTCATCAACCTGCTCCGGGGACTTCGGCGTCATTAGCCGACCAGCTTCGTCATGTTAGCTGCACGGGGGGCTTCGCCTCGCCACATCGACCGTGCTGCATTGCCACTTCATCAAGCCGAGCTCTTCGCTCGGGCACCTCGGGACCGGCTTGGGGGCTGGGACCTTGACCCGCTACAAGCTCGGCAACTGGCTTTATCAATGCAATTCGGCAGAGTCTGTTCTCGCACCGCGGCAGTAGATGCGAGACACTCAAGTTACGAGAGACCAGCCAACTTCGACCACTACGAATAATTAGGTGCTATTTCTGTTGGGTAACGCAGCAGAAAACAAAAATTTCCAACCTACGCACCAGCCCAGGACCACTATGGAGACTGCATACAAGGTTTGATCTTTTTCGTTACCGACTCGTAGCGCAGCGGAAGTAGAGTCGATGACGATCGGCGGTGCAGATCACCGCAGGTAGGATTTACAACTTCCCAACCGCGAGGATGTATACCCTCATCCGCCCCTCGGACAGCCCTCCGGGAGGCGGTCGGACAGTCCCCCGGACGGTGTCGCGGACAGCCCTTCGGGAGGACCTTCGAAACTCGGACGGTCACTCGGACAGCCCTTCGGGAGGACCTTCGAAACTCGGACGGCCACACGGACAGCCCTTCGGGAAGCACTCTCGAACTAAGACCGAAACTATGATCTCTCTACAGAGTTGCACACATACGGCGTCATCTATTCGGCAGGGCTTCGCCGTCAAGAACTAGATCCCACCGGAACCCAGACAGCCTATCGGCTCTACGAAACTATTTCGCTGGGAGGGAGAGAGAAAGCCAGATCATGCATGGCACTTGTATGTGAGAAAGAGTGAGTGTGGAGAGTGCATCTCCACCTCTATTTATAGGAAAACCCAAGGGGTAGGGTGACACTTGAAATACCCAAAATGCCCTTCACAAGGGCACAAAGGTAAAAGCAAGTGGGCAGCCCTTATCCTTCCATGTCATCCCTAGAGATATTTGTGAGTAAAGCCCCAAAAGGTGGCTTTCCATAAAGTAATCCAAAAAGCATTTTCACTATTCACGACGACATATTTCAGCGTCCGTTCGAACTAAAAATATTTATGTGGGCTTAGAACATTTCCAGTACCCACTAAAATAATTTTCAACGCGTTCCGAAACAATTCCGGTTTAGTGATTTTCATCTGCGAAAAGCATCTGAAGCGGTTCCGGCAGCTCCGGAACATTTCCGGTTTTCATCCCGGAAAATTCCAGAAAGTTTCCAGAATGATTCTGGCACCATCCAAGAATTATCAGGCATGTGCCGAAACCAATTTGACTTTATGGTGTACTCCGAAACAACTTTTTGGTTTAGCGATTTTCATCTGTGAAAAGCAACTAAAGCGGTTCCGGCAGTCCGGAACATTTCCGGTTTTTGTCTCTGAAAAATCTCAGAAGTTACCGATACAATTCTGGTACCTTCCAATAATTTACAGGCATGTGCCGAAACCAATTTGACTTTATGGTACACTCCGAAACAACTTTTCGGTTTTACCGAAACTCTTCCGGTGTTCTCTCTCCGGAACTCTTCCGTTGTCTCCGAAACTTTTTCGGTGAATTTCTCTCAGACTCCTCGTCTAGTATTCAACAGATAGATGACCCTTAAGCGTGTGACCTTATAGGTTCGGTGAAGCATAGACATGACCCGGAACCCCTTCCGATCAATGATCAACATCGGAGCCGTGGACACCCATATTGACCCTTATACCCACACGAATGAATATTCGAGTGAACCTCCAGTTGCCGTGTGCTATTCCTGTTGCTTCGCGATATGTTACAAATACCCGAGGTGAGACATGTTGGCATCCCCGTGGATCAACAACTTGTCCACTATGCCAGTTACCTCGTTGCCGGTATTGTTCTCTTTTCTCGTTCCCGTGTTCCGGCATCCCCATGATCAAATCACAAAGTGTCTGGCCAGACGATGATGGATACCGTAACACCGAGAGGGCCCAGAGATATCTCTCCATCGTCGGAGGAGCAAATCCCAATCTTGAGCTATCAAGTTACTTGACATACTTTTCCATGAACCCGTAAGCCGCCGTAATAGCCACCCATTTACGGATGACGTTTAACAAACCCCAAAGTTCATGAAGCAAGCATGAAGAAACTCGATACTCTCATGGTCTAAGGAATCATGCAAACGTAAACCATCTCTGTGTTATTAACCATTAACTTGTGACGAATGTATCTCATAGCATAACATCAATTCGGGTCGATTCAACACAAGTGTTCTACCAACATTGTGCCCTCAAAGTTGCTGGCATAGCCATGCCCATGATCAGGAAAACAGGATCATCATGCAATACTTGAGCCAGTCTTAGAGGCAAGACTAGGAATACATTTTACCGTTTATTATTCCACACGTGCATATGAGTCTTCCTCCGAGCCTCGTGGTTATTGCAGACTCGAGAACCATAGCAGTTATAGCATGGAACATAAACATAATTATGAACTTGGAGATAAATAATATCATTTATTATTGCCTCTAGGGCATATCTCCTACAGACTCCCACTTGCACTAGAGTCAATAATCTAGTCAATGCTAATGCACTTTACACCTATGGCATACTGGTGTAAAATATGCTTTGCTTGTGGTATAGCCTGATGTCCAACGGATCTGACAACTTCAGCTCCGTGTGTAACTTTGCATATCCTTGCATTTTCACGCTTTCACAAAATTCATATTTTGTGTGGACTTGGCTTTGCATTGTAGGAGATATGCCCTAGAGGCAGTAATATCAGTTACTTTTGTATCTCCAAGTTTGTAATGAATGTTTATGATCCATGCTATAACTGCAATGATTCTCGAGTCTGCAATATCCACGAGGCCCGGAGGGAAACTCATTTGCACGTGTGGTATAATAAACAGAAATATGTATTCCTAGTCTTGCCTCTAAGACTGGCTCAAGTATTGCATGATGATCCTGTTTTCCTGATCATGGGCATGGCTATGCCGGCAATTTTGAGGGCACGATGTTGGTAGAACACTTGTGTTGAATCGACCCAAATTGATGTTATGCTACGAGATATATTCGTCACAAGTTAATGGTTAATAACACAGAGATGGTTAACGTTTGCATGATTCCTTAGACCATGAGAGTATCGAGTTTCTTCATGCTTGCTTCATGAACTTTGGGGTTTGTTAAACGTCATCCGTAAATGGGTGGCTATTACGGCGGCTTACGGGTTCATGGAAAAGTATGTCAAGTAACTTGATAGCTCAAGATTGGGATTTGCTCCTCCGACGATGGAGAGATATCTCTGGGCCCTCTCGGTGTTACGGTATCCATCATCGTCTGGCCAGACACTTTGTGATTCGATCATGGGGATGCCGGAACACGGGAACGAGAAAAGAGAACAATACCGGCAACGAGGTAACTGGCATAGTGGACAAGTTGTTGATCCACGGGGATGCCAACATGTCTCACCTCGGGTATTTGTAACATATCGCGAAGCAACAGGAATAGCACACGGCAACTGGAGGTTCACTCGAATATTCATTCGTGTGGGTATAGGGATCAATATGGGTGTCCACGGCTCCGATGTTGATCATTGATCGGAAGGGGTTCCGGGTCATGTCTATGCTTCACCGAACCTATAGGGTCACACGCTTAAGGGTCATCTATCTGCTGAATACTAGACAGGGAGTCTGAGAGAAAATCACCAAAAAAGTTTCGGACACCGGAAAAGTTTCGGACAGCGGAAAAGTTCCGCAGAGAGAACACCGGAACGGTTTCGGTAAAACTGAAAAGTTGTTTCGGGGGATACCATTAAGTCAAATTGGTTTCGGCACATGCCTGATAATTCTTGGAGGGTGCCAGAATCATTCTGGAAACTTTCTGGAATTTTCCGGGATGAAAACCGGAAATGTTCCGGAGCTGCCGGAACCGCTTCAGATGCTTTTCGCAGATGAAAATCGCTAATCCGGAATTGTTCCGGATCGCATTGAAACTTTTTTTAGTGGGTACTGGAAATGTTCTAAGACCACATAAATATTTTCAGTTCGATCAGACGCTGAAAAATGTCGTCGTGAATAGTGAAAGTGCTTTTTGGATATTTATGGAAAATCACCTTTTGGGATATTTCCCAAAAGGCTTCTAGAAGGCCTTGGGGACCAAGGAAGCCCCTCATGGGGGGGCCCCCAAGGGTTGGCCGGCCAAGGGTGGAGCTCCTCCATGGAGCTCCACATGGCACCCATTTTCCTTCTTATGATTTTTATGTGTGACATAAAGTGGGATATTTTGGTACTTGAAGTGACTATCCTACCCCTTGGTTTTCCTATAAATAGCAGGTGAGTGGGCTGCCCACTTCCTCATCCTTGGTGCTCATACACATGCTTTGCTTTGCAAGCTCTCTCTCTCCCTCCCACGAAAAGAGTTTTTCGTAGAGCCGAAAGGCTGTCTGGGTTCCGGCAGGAACTAGTTCTGGACGGCGAAGCCCTGTCGGATAGATGACACCGTATGTGTGCAACCCCGTAGAGAGGTCGTAGTTTCGATCTTTTGCCCGAGGGGCTGTTCGTGTGTCCTCCCGAAGGGCTGTCCGAGTCTCCGTTCGAGTTTCGAGGGTCCTCCCGAAGGGCTGTCCGCGACATCATCCGGGGGACTGTCCGACCGCCTCCCGAAGGGCTGTCCGACGAGGGAGTACATCCTCGCGGTTGGGAGGTTGTAAAATCCTAGCTGCGGGGATCTGCACCAACGATCTCCACCGACTCTTCTTCCGCTGCGCTACGAGTCGGTACGGATCAGATCAAACCTTGTATGTAATCTCCATAGTGATCCTGGGCGTGCTCGCTATACCAAAAAATTTTGTTTTCTGTCGCGTTCCCCAACAGTGGCATCAAGAGCCAGGCTATGAGTAGATGCATGTTATGATCTAGAATACATGAGATGTATGGGTATTGCATAGTATAATTTTGTAGTAGATGAGATCTATTACTGAAAATTATTTGTGCGGGTAGCAGATGAAATCTGTTACGCGATGTCCTGATCTTGACGGCATGGTGGAATCTCACAAAGTTCTGGCAATCCGCGATCCTTTCATGCTGCTCCTGAGTATGCTGATTGACAGATCAACGAAGTGCTAACAGTTCTTTGGGTTCCACCATAGTTAAAGAAAGATGGATGTTTCGCAAACGAGAGGGCAATGCAGATATGATCTGCACGGGGGTCACGCATATGACGAAGTTTAGTATGGGGCTCGAGATTTTACTATCTCGTGTTTCATACACCCTGGAAAGTTAATCTAGCAACTTGAATTATCATACTTGATGATAAACGTTGGTAGCTGCGGTTTAAGTAGAAACCTTAGAAGCCACGTAAAATAAATTTTTGTATAAACCGATTAGAGGCGACTAACTTGGTTTTGCAGGATGGTTTGCATGTGATGTGGTATAGCAGGTCTCACATTAATTTGATTATGTATGAGATGACTATATGATGTAATTTAACATGACCTGCGTGTTATGATTCGGCATGATGGCTGGAGCCATATGATTGCACTTCAATGACCTGCGTGTCAACCTTATGTAATGCACTTATTTTATTAGCTATAGAGATAGCAATATTATCTGGTGCATCGACAAGGTGGTGGCAATCTTCGCGAAGGTGAAACACCGACGCGAATGCCGAAGACGAAGATATACTTGACTTCTCCGTCAGAAGGGGCTATACCATATCATGCTATTATGAATTGCCTGAGATGTTTATCCCTCTTGATGCACCCTTCTTGATTGCGCGGTAGTCGCTTTTTATTAGGGTGATCTCTCACTAAAAATATCAAAGTAGTTAGTGTTCACCCAAGTGTAGCACCGTCTGAAATTCGTATCTTTTCGGGGTGCGCCATGTCCACATGGGTACGAACGAATCGAGAGGAATGAGGCGGGTGAGGTCAGACCTCGCAGCCAGATCACTTGGTCGTCTTTGACGTTCAGGCAAGATCGTCCTGAGCTCGGAACACACCCATCGAAAGATGAACAAGAGTCACATGGAGATGTGATCGGCAAATTTGCCTACCGATTGAAATTCTCGTCATCAGTGATGTCCACATCAATGGCGTTGAATTAAATGTGGGTCTTATATCACTCATAATCAATTTTGAGAGATATTGATTTGAGTGGGAGCGCACTTTAGAATAAAACTGTTTATTCACTAGTGCAAAAATCATTATGAACAAAGTCTAAGTGAAATTGTGTTTTCCGTTGTAGATCAAATGGCTCGCAACAGCGAGTTCAACTTAGGCCCGATGTTAGAGAAAGAGAAGTTAGCTGCGAATGGAAACAACTATGCGGACTGGGTCCGTACCCTGAGGATTGTCCTCAGGAGTGCTAAGAAAGTGTACGTGCTTGACGGACCTCTTCCACCTAAGCCGGCGGCAACAGCCGCGGTAGACATACAAAATGTCTGGACCACTAAGGATGATGATTTCAACTTAGTGCAGTGCCTCATGCTGTCTTGCATGAGTTCAGAGCTTCAAAAACGTTTTGAATTCCATAACTCCTTTGATATGATTAAAGATCTGGATGCTCTGTACAAGTTTAATGCACGGTCTGAACGTTTTGATATCATGAAAATGATGGCGGAGACCAAGATGGCTGAGGGCAGTTCAGTTGGCGAGCACGTAGTCAATATGATTGGCTACGCTGAAAGGCTTAAAGCCCTGGAATTTCCACTTCCAGAAGAACATGTTATGGACTTGTTGCTAGGTTCACTCCCCCCGTCTTATAGCGGTTTTATCATGAACTACAACATGAATGGGATGAACAAAACACCTAATGAGGTGCTTGCCATGCTGAAAACTGTTGAAGGAGGACTGCGGAAAAATCGCAAGCAAGTGTTGCTTGTGAATAAAACTGCCAGTTTCAATAAAAAAGGCAAGCCAAAGAAGGGCAAGGGCGCCGGTAAGACCGGCTTCCAACGCAAATCTAAGGGCGGAGCCAAGAATGAAACTGAGTGCTTCTACTGCAAGGGCACAGGACACTGGAAGAGAAACTGCAAAAAGTATCTGGAAGATAAGAAGTCCGGGAAAACCGGAAAAGGTATAATTGTTATACAAGTTAATGTCATTGACGTTTTGCTTGCTAGCAAAAATTCTAAGTCTTGGGTATTTGATACCGGATCGGTTGCTCACATTTGCAACTCGATACAGGGGCTTCAGAAGGTGCGCAAGCTGGCAAAGAATGAAGTCGTGATGCGTGTCGGGAACGGCGCTGGGATCGCCGCTCAAGCCGTCGGCATTATGCCTCTACCTCTCCCTTCAGGATTTATTTTGGAACTTAGTAACTGTTATTTTGTTCTGTTGTTGTGTAGAAACATTATCTCTGGATCATGTTTAGTACACGATGGGTACTCCTACAAGTCTGAGAACAATGGTTGTTCACTTTATTGTAAGGATATGTTTTATGGATTTGCACCCATTGTTGGGGGCCTTTTCATACTGAATCTTGAATGTGAAAATGATGTCTTTAACGTGAATGCTAAAGGCCTTAAGAAGGCTGATACCACCACCACTTTCATGTGGCACTGTCAGCTTGGCCACATCGGAAAGAAACGCATGCAAAGACTCCATAAAGATGGAGTTTTACCGTCCCTTGATTTTGAATCATTTGACACATGTGAAGCTTGCTTGATGGGAAAAATGACCAAGACGCCGTTCACGGGTCATCCTGAACGGGCGAGTGAATTATTGGAAATAATACATAGTGATGTATGTGGTCCAATGAGCACAATCGCACGGGGTGGGTATTTCTACTTCGTAACTTTTACTGATGATTTAAGTAGGTATGGATATATCTACTTGATGAAGCATAAGTCGGAAACCTTTGAAAAGTTCAAAGATTTTCAGAATGAGGTAGAAAATCATCGTAACAAAAAGATTAAGTTTCTGCGGTCTGATCGCGGAGGCGAATATCTTAGTCACGAGTTTGGCCAACATCTGAGTGACCGTGGAATCGTTTCACAGCTTACGCCTCCCGGAACTCCACAGCGAAACGGAGTGTCGGAAAGACGTAACTGAACCCTGTTAGACATGGTAAGGTCCATGATGTCTCTTACAGATCTACCGATATCTTTTTGGGGTCACGCACTAGAAACTGCCGCTCACACATTAAACAGAGCACCGTCTAAGTCTGTTGAGACGACACCATACGAGTTATGGCATGGGAAGAAACCCAATTTGTCGCATCTCAAAGTTTGGGGTTGTGAAGCTTATGTAAAACGTTTACAACCGAGAAAACTCGATCCCAGATCAGACAAATGTAACTTTGTAGGTTATCCCAAGGAAACAGTTGGGTATTTCTTCTACCAACCCTCCGAGTGCAAAGTGTTTGTCGCTAAAAATGGAGTCTTTCTTGAGAAAGAGTTTCTCGCTAAAGAATTGGGTGGGAGGACAGTACAACTTGATGAGATTAGTGAATCTTCGGCAACCGTTGATATGGCTAAGGAACCGGAAGAAATTCCGCTAATTATCCCTACAACCGAGCCGGAAGTTGTCGCATGTGATGCAGAGACTTCAAACAATGTTGTAACTGAACCGCGCAGATCAGGTAGGGCTATCCAGCCACCTGAGTGGTTTCATAATGAAATCTTCATTCTTGAAGACGATGAACCTGCGCACTACAAGGAAGCGATGGCGGGGCCTAGCTCAAGGGAATGGCACAAGGCCATGAAATCCTAAATGGAATCCATGTACGAAAACCAAGTTTGGAACTTGGAAGAACATCCAGATGGCATAAACCCCATTGGTTGTAAATGGATTTTCAAAAGAAAGACGGACGCGGATGGTAACATTACTATCCACAAAGCTAGACTTGTCGCGAAAGGGTTCACGCAAGTTCCAGGAGTGGACTACGACGAGACTTTCTCGCCCGTAGCTATGCTTAGGTCTGTTCGGATATTACTAGCAATTGCTGCTTATTTCGATTATGAAATATGGCAGATGGATGTCAAAACGGCTTTCCTAAATGGAAACCTTGAAAGGGATGTATACATGATACAGCCAGAAGGTTTTGTCGATCCTAAGAATGCTGGAAAGGTATGTAAGCTTCAGAAAGCCATTTATGGTCTGAAGCAAGCATCAAGGAGCTGGAACATTCGTTTTGATGAAGTGGTCAAAGAGTTTGGCTTCATCAGGAACGATGAAGAATCTTGTGTGTACAAGAAGTTTAGTGGGAGCGCAAAAGCATTTCTAATCTTGTATGTGGATGACATATTGTTGATTGGAAATGACGTGAATTTTCTTAGAGAAATAAAAGACTCATTGAAGAAGAGTTTTTCAATGAAAGACTTAGGCGAAGCGGCATATGTATTAGGCATCAGGATCTATAGAGATAGATCAAGATGCCTGATAGCGCTAAGCCAAAGCACGTACATTGACAAGGTGTTGAAAAGGTTCAACATGGAGAACTCCAAGAAAGGCCTACTCCCCATGTCACCTGGCACAGTGCTTTGCAAGAATCAGAGTCCTCGGACCCTCGATGAGCGAGTACAAATGAATGATATTCCATATGCTTCGGCAGTTGGTTCTATTATGTATGCCATGCTATGTACAAGACCGGATGTTTCCTATGCGCTAAGTGTTAGCAGCCGGTACCAAGGTGATCCAGGATTGGAACACTGGGCCGCAGTCAAGGGTATTCTTAAGTACCTCAGAAGGACCAAGGATTTACTCCTTGTGTACGGAGGTGATGAAGAGCTCATTGTAAGTTGTTACACTGATGCAGGCTTCATGACTGACCCAGATGACTTCAAATCTCAATCTGGCTATGTTTTCATATTGAACGGCGGCGCAGTTGATTGGAAAAGTTCCAAACAAAAGACTGTGGCGGATTCTACGACGGAGGCGGAATATGTTGCTGCTTCAGAAGCCTCCAAGAAAGCTGTCGGTATCAAGCAATTTCTTGAAGACCTTGGTGTGGTTCCAAGTGCTCTGGACCCGGTGGAGATCTATTGTGACAATAGTGGCGCCGTGGCTCAGGCAAGGGAGCCATGTTCGCACCATAAGACAATGCATATTCAATGCAAATATAAACTCATTCGACATCATGTCGAAGAAGGTTTAGTGAAAGTACGCAAAGTTCACACGGATCTGAATGTGTCAGACCCGATGACTAAGCCTCTACCACGAGCAAAGCATGAGCAACACCGGATAGCCATTGGTGTTAGGGAAGCCATGTAACTGGATTATGACTCTAGTGCAAGTGGGAGTCTATAGGAGATATGCCCTAGAGGCAGTAATATCAGTTACTTTTGTATCTCCAAGTTTGTAATGAATGTTTATGATCCATGCTATAACTGCAATGATTCTCGAGTCTGCAATATCCACGAGGCCCGGAGGGAAACTCATTTGCACGTGTGGTATAATAAACGGAAATATGTATTCCTAGTCTTGCCTCTAAGACTGGCTCAAGTATTGCATGATGATCCTTTTTTCCTGATCATGGGCATGGCTATGCCGGCAATTTTGAGGGCACGATGTTGGTAGAACACTTGTGTTGAATCGACCCAAATTGATGTTATGCTATGAGATATATTCGTCACAAGTTAATGGTTAATAACACAGAGATGGTTAACGTTTGCATGATTCCTTAGACCATGAGAGTATCGAGTTTCTTCATGCTTGCTTCATGAACTTTGGGGTTTGTTAAACGTCATCCGTAAATGGGTGGCTATTACGGCGGCTTACGGGTTCATGGAAAAGTATGTCAAGTAACTTGATAGCTCAAGATTGGGATTTGCTCCTCCGACGATGGAGAGATATCTCTGGGCCCTCTCGGTGTTACGGTATCCATCATCGTCTGGCCAGACACTTTGTGATTTGATCATGGGGATGCCGGAACACGGGAATGAGAAAAGAGAACAATACCGGCAACGAGGTAACTGGCATAGTGGACAAGTTGTTGATCCACGAGGATGCCAACATGTCTCACCTCGGGTATTTATAACATATCGCGAAGCAACAGGAATAGCACACGGCAACTGGAGGTTCACTCGAATATTCATTCGTGTGGGTATAGGGATCAATATGGGTGTCCACGGCTCCGATGTTGATCATTGATCGGAAGGGGTTCCGGGTCATGTCTATGCTTCACCGAACCTATAGGGTCACACGCTTAAGGGTCATCTATCTGCTGAATACTAGACAGGGAGTCTGAGAGAAAATCACCGAAAAAGTTTCGGACACCGGAAAAGTTTCGGACAGCGGAAAAGTTCCGCAGAGAGAACACCGGAACGGTTTCGGTAAAACTGAAAAGTTGTTTCGGGGGATACCATTAAGTCAAATTGGTTTCGGCACATGCCTGATAATTCTTGGAGGGTGCCAGAATCATTCTGGAAACTTTCTGGAATTTTCCGGGATGAAAACCGGAAATGTTCCGGAGCTGCCGGAACCGCTTCAGATGCTTTTCGCAGATGAAAATCGCTAATCCGGAATTGTTCCGGATCGCATTGAAACTTTTTTTAGTGGGTACTGGAAATGTTCTAAGACCACATAAATATTTTCAGTTCGATCAGACGCTGAAAAATGTCGTCGTGAATAGTGAAAGTGCTTTTTGGATATTTATGGAAAATCACCTTTTGGGATATTTCCCAAAAGGCTTCTAGAAGGCCTTGGGGACCAAGGAAGCCCCTCATGGGGGGGGGCAAGGGTTGGCCGGCCAAGGGTGGAGCTCCTCCATGGAGCTCCACATGGCACCCATTTTCCTTCTTATGATTTTTATGTGTGACATAAAGTGGGATATTTTGGTACTTGAAGTGACCATCCTACCCCTTGGTTTTCCTATAAATAGGAGGTGAGGGGGCTGCCCACTTCCTCATCCTTGGTGCTCATACACATGCTTTGCTTTGCAAGCTCTCTCTCTCCCTCCCACGAAAAGAGTTTTTCGTAGAGCCGAAAGGCTGTCTGGGTTCCGGCAGGAACTAGTTCTGGACGGCGAAGCCCTGTCGGATAGATGACACCGTATGTGTGCAACCCCGTAGAGAGGTCGTAGTTTCGATCTTTTGCCCGAGGGGCTGTTCGTGTGTCCTCCCGAAGGGCTGTCCGAGTCTCCGTTCGAGTTTCGAGGGTCCTCCCGAAGGGCTGTCCGCGACATCGTCCGGGGGACTGTCCGACCGCCTCCCGAAGGGCTGTCCGAAGAGGGAGTACATCCTCGCGGTTGGGAGGTTGTAAAATCCTAGCTGCGGGGATCTGCACCAACGATCTCCACCGACTCTTCTTCCGCTGCGCTACGAGTCGGTACGGATCAGATCAAACCTTGTATGCAATCTCCATAGTGATCCTGGGCGTGCTCGCTATACCGAAATTTTTTGTTTTCTGTCGCGTTCCCCAACATGCATATGTGTGAATCTTTGGTCGAAACCTGATTCCTCAGACTGAGTTATGGAGCAACTATCTGCAATAGTGTCCCATAGACCAAAGCCATCTTGGAACCATACTAAGTTCATGAATGAACTATATGATTCAACAACTTCTTTGTCGCTTCTAAAGCGTCAATATACTTAGCCTTTGTTATAGTATTCGCCACAGTATCTTGTTTGGAACAATTTCCAACTACCGTGCCACTGTATTGTGTATTACACAAAACCTTAACTTAAATCGAAAATCGCATGGAGCATTGATGAAGACTGTATCGATGTAATTACTTACAACGAGCACTTCGTAATCTCTGCTTGCGAGAAAACATGTCATCGGTGCTACTTTAGTACTCAATGACATTTTTCACTGTTGTCCTATGATCAGTACTTTGATCACTTTGGTATCTATACTCGCAACAGTTTGGGAGTATCGGACATATCTGGTTGTTTTACATACCATGGAATACATGATTAATCCAAACACAAGAGTGTGTGGAATCTCCATCATGTATTTTGCTCATCAGTGTTTTGGGAAACCGAGTCTTACAAAACTCTTTCCATGTGACTTCGGCAAGAATCACTCCTTGGCGGTTTTAGTGCTAAATGGTTTTAGCATCTTGTCAATATGTATTTTTGCTTAGCCCCATTAGGCAAATCTATCTCCATAGATCATTATGCCTAATAGCAAGGCTATTTAGCCCAAGCACTTCATCGAAAAACTATTTTCAAATGAAGTCCTAATTCGTGTCAAGAAATTTATTTCCAATTAACAATGTGTCAAGCACACAATGTTTTTAGAAATATTATTATGCTCCCACTTACTTTCTTGAATCACAAGCATCTTCGTTACCCATTGATGAAATCAAAACCCTTTTGACCATTTCATCAAAACACGAAGATTCCAACTCCATTTTGCTCTCTTCTGTCCATCGCTGGAACTCTGAAGTTTGCATACCTACTGGCATCCTCTGGATCGACAAATTACTTTGGACTGTATCACATACAAGTCCTAGGTTTCATTTCCATCAGATGGAAATCCTTTTGTCATCCATGTTTCATATCTCATGATTGAAATATGTATTAATTGCTAGTTCAACCCGAACCGACTTTAAGCATCGCTACGGTGAGACAATGTCATCGTAGTCAACTCCTTGAGCTTGTTATTGCAACAAGTTGAGCTTTATGGATAAAACATTTTTTCCATATTAGTTTTAGTTCCATAAATATTCGTTAGACTCTAAGTCTTCCGAAAGGTGTATCAAGATTTTAATCTTGAATCACTTATATGGAAACTATCTCGGATTGTATTGGCATTTAGCCAATTCCGGAGTCAGGGCCCATCAACGCTTCCTTGTGTATTGTAGGTATACTGTTGTCTAACAACAATATCTCGTTAGCGCACCTGATAGGTTTGCACGAGCTTTGCCTACGTGGTTCAGCTGCAAGTTCGACCGAAGCCCATACATTTTATTGTAGAGACTTCCGTATCAGTCGCAGTAGGAAACTCCGGAATCACTTCCAAGGTTTCTTTCCTTTGATCTGATGATGAAGATACTGGTTATCTCGTCGAGTTGCACTGTCCTCCCACTCACCTTTTGTAAGAACTATTCTATTTAAAAGCATACCGTTTTGTGGCAAAATCCTTTGCCTCGATATACTGGTGGGGGAATACCCAATGACTTGGGATAACCTACAAAGTAGCACTTGTCTGATTTGGAATAGGTTTGTAACCTTTTACACAAGCCCCATATTCCAAATGTTAAGAAAATATATAGCATGGTTGGGCGTACCATACCATGGCGTCATTTCAACAGACCCGATGGAGCTCTTTTCAGTGTAAAAGCCACAGTCTCTAAAGCATCACCTTAAAAGGGATAATGGCAAATTTATTTATGTCATCTTTGATCTTACCATGTCATAAATGGTTCAATTACATCTTCACGGACTTTCCACTTGCAGTGGTGTTCCGGGAGGTGCAAGTTATGAAACTCTTTTCACAACTCATCAGACATTCGCTAAACTTGTAACTCAAATATTCCTTTCCGCAATCAAATTGCAGAAACATAATTTTCTTGTTACAATAACTTCTACTTCATTTTTGAAAACCTTATGAATGAATTCAAAAGATCCAGACTTACGTCTCAACAAGTAAATATCTATATATCTAGTTGAGTCATTTCTGAAGATAGATAAATCCACTACTTGCAACAACATTTATTGGACTACACACATCATAATGTATGATCACCAATATGTTCTTTGCTCATTCCTTATGGCATGTGAACGGTATTTTAGTCACTTCACCTTTTGGAGGAAAGTCGCAAGTGTCAGATGATTCAAAATCAAACGACTTCAAAATCCATCATAATGGAATTTTCCATGCGGGTTTCTCCAATGTGATCAAATGCAGTGCCACACACATGTGAAATTCTTTTAGTCTTGCGACATTTAGCGTCAGTGTTATGGATGTATCATATTTCCATCAATATTCATAACATACATCCCATCTTTGATGGAAGCATGGCCCTTCATGTTATTCATAATGCTGAACAACAATTGTTGTTTTATGAACAACTCTTTTGCAACAATCATTGTGCAATGGGCTAGAGTGTATGAAACTCTAAAATGAATTATGAAAGTAAACCCAGAGGTAATGTATTAATATCAATATTCATAACATACATCTCATTCTCAATGAAAGTATGGCCCTTATGTTATTCATAACACCGAACATCAAAAGTTCTCTTATGAACAACCTTCTTGCAAGATACCTTATGCAAAGGGCTAGAGTGTGAAACTCTAAAATGAATTATGAAAGTAAATACATAGGGAATACACCGATGGAAGGCATAGTAACATTTACTATGTTCCCTGCGTGTATCTAAACCTCATTCCTGGCTAGTCTTTCAGGCCATAATAGTTCTTACATCGAGTTGCAACAGAATGCAATCGAGCGGGTATCTTTGTGATTAACTCACAATACCCAAGAATTAGTGATTAACATGTTTAACCATAATTCCCAAGAACTATATTTTTGACCAGCCTTCTATACATCAAAAACTTGTATGACATTCATACATGAGCTGGATATTCCAGTCTTCATTCCTTTTGCCTTTATACTTCTAACAGTTTAACTTTCGGTATTTCTCCTACTCTCAGAAGAAGCACCCAACTTAAGAGTGGCGTTAGGCCCGGACTTCCTAGGCGTGAAAGTTTCACTAACACCCTTCGGACACTTCCTTTCTCTTTAAGTTGTTGTTTTATTCACCATCATCATATGACAGGCGTTCTTCTGGATCCCTCTCTTATCAGTCAAATGCATAGTAAACACTTTACTAATGTTTTGCAAACAAACATTGCTTTGGATATTTCATATCTTTTAGCCTTTGTCTGTCTCTGAAAATGATTTTCAGATTCCATGAATATCACATAACTATCCAAACTTTCGAAGTTCGGGTCTCATGGAAGCAAACATATTTCACTTGACCGTAACGGAATTTTAGCTTTTGGATCGAAGGACGAGAGTCATATCATCCATAGCATTAGCGGGAGAATACTGAAAATATGCGATAGGACAAAGTCCTTCTCGGCACTCTTGAGGATAGCCCTCACATTACGTTACCAACCGTAAAGTTTTAACCAGATATTTAACAGCTATTCAATTTTTAACAGGGAAGGTGGAAATGCGAGCCATTATTCTACAACTATTTTGCAAATCACACTTAGACAGTGTTCAAAATTAATTGCACTGAGAATTAAAATAAGTTAATTCAACAGTGCGCTCCCACTCAAATCAATATCTCTCATAATTGATTGTGAGTGATACAAGATCCGCATTTCAATTCGACGCCATTGACGGGTTCATCACTGATGACGTGAATTTCAATCGGTAGGCCAACTTGCCAATCACATCTCTATGTGACTCTTGTTCATCTTTCGATGCATGTGTTCCGAGCTCAGGACTGTCCTGCCTGAATGTCAAGACAACCAAGTGATCTCGCTGCGAGGTCTGACCTCACCCGCCTCACACATCCCTAATCGTTCGTACTCATGTGTACATGTCGTACCCCGAAAAGTTAGGTGCCGTGACGGTGCTACACTTGGGAGAACACTAACTACTTGATATTTTTGTGAGAGATCACCCTAATAAAAAGCGACTACCGCGCAATCAAGAAGGGTGCATCATAAGGGATAAACATCTCAGGCAATTCATAATTAGCATGACATGGTATAGCCCCTTCTGACGGAGAAGTCAAACATTTCTTCGTCTTCGGCATTCGCGTTGGTGTTCACCTTCGCGAAGATTGCCACCACCTTGTCGATGCACCAGATAATATTGCTATCTCTATAGCTAATAAAATAAATGCATTACTTAAGGTTGACACGCAGGTCATTAAAGTGACAATCATATGGCTCCAGCCATCATGTCGAATCATGACACGCAGGTCATGTTAATATTACATCATATAGTCATCTCATACATAATCAAATTAATATGAGCACTGCTATACCACATCATATGCACATGCAAACCATCCTGCAAAACCAAGTTAGACGTCTCTAAAAGGTTCATGCAAAAACTTGTTTTACGTGGCTTCTAAGGTTTCGAAACAAACCGAAGCTACCAACGTCCATCATTAAGCGTGATAATCCAAGTCACTAGATTAACATTACGGGGTGTATGAAACACGAGATAATAAAATCTCGAGCCCCATACTAAACTTCGTCATACGCATGACCCCCGTGCAGATCATATCTGCATTGCCCTTTCGTTTGCGAAATTTCATCTTTCTTTTTAACTACGGTGGAATTCAATGAACTGTTAGCACTTCGTTGATCAATCAGGATCGCGGATTGCCAGAACATTGAAACTCCACCATGTTGTTATCAAGATCAGAAATATGCAAATTCCAGGGAAGCAACAAGAACATCGGGTAACAGATTTCATCTGCTACCCGCACAAATAATTTTCAGTAATAGAACTCATCTACTACCTAATTATATTGTGCAACACCCATACATCTCTATGTATTCTAGATCGCAACATGCATCTACGCATAGCACGGCTCATGATGCCACTGTTGGGTAACGTAGCAGAAAACAAAAAATTCCGACCTACGCACCAGCCCAGGACCACTATGGAGACTGCATACAAGGTTTGATCTTTTTCGTTACCGACTCGTAGCGCAGCGGAAGTAGAGTCGATGACGATCGGCGGTGCAGATCCCCACAGCTAGGATTTACAACCTCCCAACCACGAGGATGTATACCCTCATCCGCCCCTCGGACAACCCTCCGGGAGGCGGTCGGACAGTCCCCCGGACGGTGTCGCGGACAGCCCTTCGGGAAGACCTTCGAAACTCGGACGGTCACTCGGACAGCCCTTCGGGAGGACCTTCGAAACTCGGACGGTCACACGGACAGCCCTTCGGGAGGCACTCTCGAACTAAGACCGAAACTACGATCTCTCTACAGAGTTGCACACATACGGTGTCATCTATCTGGCAGGGCTTCGCCGTCCAGAACTAGTTCCCACCGGAACCCAGACAGCCTATCGGCTCTACGAAACTATTTCGCTGGGAGGGAGAGAGAAAGCCAGATCATGCATGGCACTTGTATGTGAGAAAGAGTGAGTGTGGAGAGTGCATCTCCACCTCTATTTATAAGAAAACCCAAGGGGTAGGGTGACACTTGAAATACCCAAAATGCCCTTCACAAGGGCACAAAGATAAAAGCAAGTGGGCAGCCCTTATCCTTCCATGTCATCCCTAGAGATATTTGTGAGTAAAGCCCCAAAAGGTGGCTTTCCATAAAGTAATCCAAAAAGCACTTTCACTATTCACGATGACATATTTCAGCGTCCGTTCGAACTGAAAATATTTATGTGGGCTTAGAACATTTCCAGTACCCACTAAAATAATTTTCAACGCGTTCCGAAACAATTCCGGTTTAGTGATTTTCATCTGCGAAAAGCATCTGAAGCGGTTCCGGCAGCTCCAGAACATTTCCGGTTTTCATCCCGGAAAATTCCAGAAAGTTTCCAGAATGATTCTGGCACCCTCCAAGAATTATCAGGCATGTGCTAAAACCAATTTGACTTTATGGTGTACTCCGAAACAACTTTTCGGTTTAGCGATTTTCATCTGTGAAAAGCAACCAAAGCGGTTCCGGCAGTCCGGAACATTTCCGGTTTTTGTCTCTGAAAAATCTCAGAAGTTACCGGAACAATTCTGGTACCTTCCAATAATTTCCAGGCATGTGCTGAAACCAATTTGACTTTATGGTACACTCCGAAACAACTTTTCGGTTTTACCGAAACTCTTCCGGTGTTCTCTCTCCAGAACTCTTCCGTTGTCTCCGAAACTTTTTCGGTGAATTTCTCTCAAACTCCCTGTCTAGTATTCAACAGATAGATGACCCTTAAGTGTGTGACCCCATAGGTTCGGTGAAGCATAGACATGACCCGGAACCCCTTCCGATCAATGATCAACATCGGAGCCGTGGACACCCATATTGACCCCTATACCCACACGAATGAATATTCGAGTGAACCTCCAGTTGCCGTGTGCTATTCCTGTTGCTTCGCGATATGTTACAAATACCCAAGGTGAGACATGTTGGCATCCCCGTGGATCAACAACTTGTCCACTATGCCAGTTACCTCGTTACCGGTATTGTTCTCTTTTCTCGTTCCCATGTTCCGGCATCCCCGTGATCAAATCACAAAGTGTCTGGCCAGACGATGATGGATACCGTAACACCGAGAGGGCCCATAGATATCTCTCCATCGTCGGAGGAGCAAATCCCAATCTTGAGCTATCAAGTTACTTGACATACTTTTCCATGAACCCGTAAGCCGCCGTAATAGCCACCCATTTACGGATGACGTTTAACAAACCCCAAAGTTCATGAAGCAAGCATGAAGAAACTCGATACTCTCATGGTCTATGGAATCATGCAAACGTAAACCATCTCTATGTTATTAACCATTAACTTGTGACGAATGTATCTCATAGCATAACATCAATTCGGGTCGATTCAACACAAGTGTTCTACCAACATTGTGCCCTCAAAATTGCTGGCATAGCCATGCCCATGATCAGGAAAACAGGATCATCATGCAATACTTGAGCCAGTCTTAGAGGCAAGACTAGGAATACATTTTACCGTTTATTATTCCACACGTGCATATGAGTCTTCCTCCGAGCCTCGTGGTTATTGCAGACTCGAGAACCATAGCAGTTATAGCATGGAACATAAACATAATTATGAACTTGGATTTAAATAATATCATTTATTATTGCCTCTAGGGCATATCTCCTACAATTTCTCCTATTAAATTTGTTCGTGCTTATTAGTACTATCAAAAATCTTTGTACTTGTAATTTGTACAATTTTGTGCGCAGGTTATCTGTGCTGAGCCGATGGACTCTGATCCGCATTGACGTCTCTATGCTGTCAATTCTACTTATGCTGCACAGAGGCCATATTTTTTTTATTATTCATACTCTGCATAAATTAATTATGCAAAAAATATTATTATTATCTCCGGCTTGCACTGTTTTATGTGTGCTGGTAAAGGATTTAAATCAGATGGCATTGTCACCCCAGCGTACCAACGTCGTTGTCCCGCCTCTGTTGACCAAATTATGTTGTCACCCTAGCGCGAATTCGGGTGACCCTGCGAATTCGGATTTTGTCACCTCGCCGCGCCGACGCCCTGTGTCGACATCGGCATCACGCCAGACTGCATCTCTTCTAAATATTTTATTTCGCATAAATAATTCTATAAAGAATTTTTTATTTATTTTATTATTATTATCTAGCTTGTGCTACTTCAAGCATGTAGGTAATCGGCTTCGGCTGTGTCACACGGTCACCTTGGCGTGCCGACATCGTCGTCCCGCCTCCATCAACCAAATTGTGTCGTCGACATGGTCGACTGACGTGGGGGCTTCGCCGTCACGCTGCCGAACTACTCCGTCTCCTCGGCTAGACCGAGGGTTTCTCCTCGGCCCTTCGGAAGTGTTGTATTGTCACTTCATCAAGCCGAGCTCTTCATCGGCTACCTCGTGACCGGCTTGGGGGTTGGGACCTTGTCCCGCCATAGCTCGAACCGCGTCATCAACACCAAGCACATTAACCAGCTAAGTCGCTTTCATCCCCCGTGAAGTGTTTTTCAATTTTTAATTTCTGTGCGGTTCAATCAAGCATTATGTTTGCGTTAAACAAAAAAGTTGTTTGTTAAAAACTTAGCTTGTTAAAAATGTTGTTTGTTACAAACACTTCATTTTCCCATGTTAACTAGGGGCTCTTGAATTTATATGAGCCGTTTTATAATAAGTTATTTTTTCTTGGTCGTTGCAAAGTCTTTTTCTACTACTCCTTTTTCCGACACTAGTGTGTGGTCAATAGCCGGGTAGCCTGGTTTCTTTCTAAACCGCTCAAGTTTAGTTCGCTAAATAGGCCTCGGAGAAACAGTTCGCCTTCAGGATATGGAGGTTGAGGCCGAAGGCTGACCCGCTTGAAGTGTGGAGATCGGATGTATGATGTTAAAGCACGACGGAAGCACATATTAATTTTAAGACCAATTTTCGGATTGGCACCAAGAAACTTGATTTAGATCGGACATAAAGTTTTTGGTATCGCCGAGTGATACGTCACCAACGTATCTATAATTTTTGATTGTTCCATGCTATTATATTATCTGTTTTGGATATTTTATATGCATTAATATGCTATTTTATATTATTTTTGGGACTAACCTATTAATCTAGAGCCTAGTGCCAGTTTCTGTTTTTTCCTTGTTTTTGAGTATTGCAGATAAGGAATATTAAACGGAGTCCAAATGGTATAAAATCTTCGGAATGATTTTTCTTGGACCAGAAGAAACCCAGCAAACTTGGAGATGAAGGCAGGAGAGTCGTCGTGTGGCGACAAGCCACAGGGGCGCGCCCTAGGGGGGGCGCCCCCCTGGCTTGTGGCCCCACGGCAGCCCTCCTAGCCCTATTCTTCAGCCTATAAATTCCCAAATATTCCCTGGATACCAAAAAAGAGCCAAAAAAATACTTTTCCGCCGCCGGAAGCCTCTGTTCCCATGAGATCCAATCTTGGAGCCTTTTCCGGTAATCTGCCGGAGGGGGATTCGATCATGGAGGGCATCTACATCAACTCCATTGCCCCTCCGATGATGCATGAGTAGTTTACCACAGACCTTCGGGTCCATAGCTAGTAGCTAGATGGCTTCTTCTCTCTCTTTGTTCTTCAATACCATGTTCTTCATGATCTTCATGGAGATCTATCCGATGTAATACTCTTTTGCGGTGTGTTTGTCGAGATCCGATGAATTGTGGGTTTATGATCAGCTTATCTATGAATATTATTTGAATCTTTTCTGAATTCTTATATGCATGATTTCATATCTTTGCAAGTCTCTTCGAGTTATTGGTTTGGTTTGGCCAACTAGATTGGTAATTCTTGCAATGGGAGAAGTGCTTAGTTTTGGGTTCAATCTTGCGGTGTCCTCACCCAGTGACAAAGTAGGGGTAGCGAGGCACGTATTTGTATTGTTGCCATCGAGGATAAAAATATGGGGTTTTCATCATATTGCTTGAGTTTATCCCTCTACATCATGTCACCTTACCTAATGCGTTACTCTGTTCTTCATGAACTTAATACTCTAGATGCAGGCAGGAGTCGATCGATGTGTGGAGTATTAGTAGTAGATGCAGAATCGTTTCGGTCTACTTGACACGGACGTGATGCCTATATGCATAATCATTGCCTTGGATATCGTCATAACTATGCACTTTTCTATCAATTGCTCGACGGTAATTTGTTCACCCAGCGTATTATTTTCCTTCATGAGAGAAGCCTCTAGTGAAACCTATGGCCCCCGGGTCTATTTTCCATATTATATTTTCAGATCTATAAACCAAAAATACCAAAAATACCTTGCTGCATTATTTTTACTTTTGTTTTACATTACGTTCTAGCAATCTTTTATATCTATCTCTATCAAATCTCATCCTTGCAAATAACCGTGAAGGGATTGACAACCCCTTTATAGCATTGGGTGCAAGTGTTTGATTATTTGTGTAGGTGCATCTATTGGTGACTTGCTTGTGTCTCCTACTGGATTGATACCTTGGTTCTCAACAACTGAGGGAAATACTTATCTACTTTGCTGCATCACCCTTTCCTCTTCAAGGGAAAACCAATGCAAGCTCAAGAAGTAGCAAGAAGGATTTCTGGCGTCGTTGCCGGGGAGATCTACATCAAGCCTACCAAGTACCCATCACAAACTCATCTCTTGCATTTACATTATTTGCCATTTGCCTCTCGTTTTTCTCTCCCCCACTTCTAAAACGATTTTTAGAAAAAACCAAAAAGATTTGCCTTTTTATTCGCCCTTCTTCCGTTCGTCTTTTCGTTTGCTTTTTGTTTGCTTGTGTTGCCATGTGCCTTCTATTTGCTTGCATCTTCGCTTGCTAAAAATCTATTGATATGGATCCTCATCCATTTGCTAATCTTTTCAAAAGGCCAAATTATGATGAACCAATTGCTAGTGAGTTGAGTGCACTTGATTATCTCTATGAAGTTTTGTTTGAAAATCATGAATCTGAAAATTTTGATGAAGTGTTGAAAGAAAAAATTTATAAGGTGATTCATGATAGCTCCTTGATTGAAAAGCATGATTGCAATGATGTTACTATAAATTCTATTAATGTCAATTATGCTAATGACATGCAAATCCACAAGCTTGGGGATGCTATGTTTGATGAAGATGATATTTTTTGTCCCCCAAGTTTTGATGAGCAAATTCATTATGATGATTGCATGCTCGTGTATCATGAAAAGAATGATTTATGTGATAGTTATATTGTTGAATTCCTTCATGATGCTACTGAAATTTATTATGAGGGAGGAACATATGCTTGTAGGAATTGCAATAATATCAAGTTTCCTCTCTATGTGTTCAAAGTTTTGAAGTTATGCTTGTTTTGCCTTCCTATGCTAGTTGATTCTTGTTCCCATAAATTGTTTGCTCACAAAATCCCTATGCATAGGAAGTGGGTTAGACTTAAATGTGCTTGTCATGAGATTCATGATGCTTTCTTGAATATTTCAATTACTACTTTTTATGTGAGCATCATTGAAATCATTATGCCTAGCTAGGGGCGTTAAACAATAGCGCTTGTTGGGAGGCAACCCAATTTTATTTCTTTTGCTTTTGTTTTTGCTTCTCTTTTTGAGTGTTTTACACATTATTACTTCTGTAGTAATTGTGTTTTCTTGTTTAAATTAGTGTTTGAGCCAAGTAAGACCTTTGGGATGGTCTACAGTGTTTGTGATTTGATTTTGCTGAAAAACAGAAACTTTTGCTCTCAGTCCAGGAATTTTTTAAATTCACTGGAACCTGCTTTTGATCTGAAATTTTTACACAAGATTGATATACAAATTTCCCTGATTGTTCTAAGTTTTCAGAATTTTAGGAGTTACATAAGTATTCTAAGTTTACAGATTACTACAGACTGTTTTGTTTTTGACAGATTCTGTTTTCTTTGTGTTGTTTGCTTATTTTGATGTATCTATGGGTTGTATCGGGGGGTATGAACCATGGAGAAGTTAGAATACAGTATATATTACACCAATATAAATAAAGAATGAGTTCACAACAGTACCTAAATTGGTGATTTATTTTTCTTATACTAACGGATCTCATGAGTTTTCTGTTGAGTTTTGTGTTGTGAAGTTTTCAAGTTTTGGGTAAAGATTTGATGGACTATGGAATAAGGAGTGGCAAGAGCCTAAGCTTGGGGATGCCCGAGGCACCCCAAGCCATATTCAAGGATACCAAAGAGCCTAAGCTCGGGGATGCCCCGGAAGGCATCCCCTCTTTCGTCTTCAATCCATCGGTAAATTTACTTGAGGCTATATTTTTATTCACCACATGATATGTGTTTTGCTTGGAGCGTCTTGTATGATATGACTCTTTGCTTTTTAGTTTGCCACAATCATCCTTGCTGCACACATCTTTTGAGGGGGACACACATTAATCGTGAATTTATTAGAATACTCTATGTGCGTCACTTATACCTTTTGAGCTAGGCAATGTTGCTCTAGTACTTCACTTATATCTTTTTAGAGCACGGTGGTGTTTTATTTTATAGAAATTATTGAACTCTCGTACCTCACTTATATTATTTTGAGAGTCTTTAAACAGCATGGTAATTGGTTTAGGTTATAAATTTAGTCCTAATATAATGGGCATCCAAGAGGGATATAATAAAAACTTTCATATTAAGTGCATTGAATACTATGAGAAGTTTGATTCCTTGCATATAGTTTTGAGATGTGAAGATGGTAATATGAGAGTCATGCTAGTGAGTAATTGTGAATTGTAAGAAATACTTGTGTTCAAGTTTGTGATTCCCGTAGCATGCACGTATGGTGAACCGTTATGTAACGAAGTCGGAGCATGATTTGTTTAATGATTGTCAACCTTTGTGTGAGGGTCGGGAGCTGGCGATGGTTAACTCCTACCAACCTCTCCCCTAGGAGCATGCGTCTAATACTTTGCTTTGATAACTAATAGACTTTTGCAATAAGTATATGAGTTCTTTATGACTAATGTTGAGTCCATGGATTATACGCACTCTCACCCTTCCACCTTTGCTAGCCTCTCTAGTACCGCGCCACTTTCGCCGGTGCAGTAAACCCACCTTCCTCAAAACAGCCACCATATACTTTCCTCAAAATAGCCACCATACCTACTATTATGGCATTTCCATAGCCATTCCGAGATATATTGCCATGCAACTTCCACCGTTCCGTTTTTCATGACACGCACCCTCACTTTCATATTGCATATAGAGTCATATTTTGTTCTAGGTATCGAGTTGTAATTTTTGAGTTGTAAGTAAATAAAAGTGTGATGATCTTCATTATTAGAGCATTGTCCCGTGAGAGAAAAGGATGATGGAAGCTATGATTCCCTCACAAGTTGGGATGAGTCTCCGGACTTTACAAATAATAAAAGAGGCCAGCGAAGCCCAAACAAATAAAAAAAGAGGCCATAGAAGCCCACCAAAAAAATGAGAGAAAGAGAGAAGGGACAATGCTACTATCTTTTTCCACACTTGTGCTTCAAAGTAGCACCATGATCTTCATGATAGAGAGTCTCCTATTTTGTCACTTTCATATAACTAGTGGAGTTTTCATCTTATGCACAACCACTTAGTTTTCTTTTTGAGCTTTCATACACTTATAGCTCTAGTGCATTCGTTGCATGGCAATCCCTACTCACTCACATTGATATCTATTGATGGGCATCTCCATAGCCCGTTGATACGCCTAGTTGATGTGAGACTATCTTCTCCTTTTTCCTCACAACCTCCACCATATTCTATTCCACCTATAGTGCTATATCCATGGCTCACACTCATGTATTGCGTAAGAGTTGAAAAGGTTTGAGAACATAAAAGGTGTGAAACAATTTCTTGACTTGTCATTGGGGCTGTACATGATTTAGATACTTTGTGTGGGGAAGATGGAGCATAGCCAGACCATATGATTTTGTAGGGATAACTTTCTAAGGCCATGTTATTTCGAAAGGACACGATTGCCTTGTTGGTATGCTTGAAGTATTACTGTTTTTATGTCAATATTAGACTTTTGTTTTGAATCTTATGGATCTGAATATTCATGCCACAATAAAGAATATTACATGGATAAATATGTTAGGTAGCATTCCACATCAAAAATTCTGTTTTTATCATTTACCTACTCGAGGACGAGCAGGAATTAAGCTTGGGGATGCTTGATACGTCTCCAACGTATCTATAATTTTTGATTGTTCCATGCTATTATATTATCTGTTTTGGATGTTTTATATGCATTAATATGCTATTTTATATTATTTTTGGGACTAACCTATTAATCTAGAGCCTAGTGCTAGTTTCTGTTTTTTCCATGTTTTTGAGTATTGCAGATAAGGAATATTAAACGGAGTCCAAACGGAATAAAATCTTCGGAATGATTTTTCTTGGACCAGAAGAAACCTAGCAAACTTGGAGATGAAGGCAGGAGAGCCGCCGTGTGGCGACAAGCCACAGGGGCGCGCCCTAGGGGGGCGCCCCCCTGGCTTGTGGCCCCACGGCAGCCCTCCTAGCCCTATTCTTCAGCCTATAAATTCCCAAATATTCCCTGGATACCAAAAAAGAGCCAAAAAAAATACTTTTCCGCCGCCGGAAGCCTCTGTTCCCATGAGATCCAATCTTGGAACCTTTTCCGGTAATCTGCCGGAGGGGGATTCCATCATGGAGGGCATCTACATCAACTCCATTGCCCCTCCGATGATGCATGAGTAGTTTACCACAGACATTCGGGTCCATAGCTAGTAGCTAGATGGCTTCTTCTCTCTCTTTGTTCTTCAATACCATGTTCTTCATGATCTTCATGGAGATCTATCCGATGTAATACTCTTTTGCGGTGTGTTTGTCAAGATCCGATGAATTGTGGGTTTATGATCAGCTTATCTATGAATATTATTTGAATCTTTTCTGAATTCTTATATGCATGATTTCATATCTTTGCAAGTCTCTTCGAGTTATTGGTTTGGTTTGGCCAACTAGATTGGTAATTCTTGCAATGGGAGAAGTGCTTAGTTTTGGGTTCAATCTTGCGGTGTCCTCACCCAGTGACAAAGTAGGGGTAGCGAGGCACGTATTTGTATTGTTGCCATCGAGGATAAAAATATGGGGTTTTCATCATATTGCTTGAGTTTATCCCTCTACATCATGTCATCTTACCTAATGCGTTACTCTGTTCTTCATGAACTTAATACTCTAGATGCAGGCAGGAGTCGGTCGATGTGTGGAGTAATAGTAGTAGATGCAGAATCGTTTCGGTCTACTTGACAAGGACGTGATGCCTATATGCATAATCATTGCCTTGGATATCGTCATAACTATGCGCTTTTCTATCAATTGCTCAACAGTAATTTGTTCACCCACCGTATTATTTTCCTTCATGAGAGAAGCCTCTAGTGAAACCTATGGCCCCCGGGTCTATTTTCCATATTATATTTTCAGATCTATAAACCAAAAATACCAAAAATACCTTGCTGCATTATTTTTACTTTTGTTTTACTTTACGTTCTAGCAATCTTTTATATGTATCTCTATCAGATCTCATCCTTGCAAATAACCGTGAAGGGATTGACAAGCCCTTTATAGCGTTGGGTGCAAGTGTTTGATTATTTGTGTAGGTGCATCTATTGGTGACTTGCTTGTGTCTCCTACTGGATTGATACCTTGGTTCTCAACAACTGAGGGAAATACTTATCTACTTTGCTGCATCACCCTTTCCTCTTCAAGGGAAAACCAACGCAAGCTCAAGAAGTAGCAAGAAGGATTTCTGGCGCCGTTGCCGAGGAGATCTACATAAAGCCTACCAAGTACCCATCACAAACTCATCTCTTGCATTTACATTATTTTCCATTTGCCTCTCGTTTTTCTCTCCCCCACTTCTAAAACGATTTTCAGAAAAAACCAAAAAGATTTGCCTTTTTATTCGCCCTTCTTCCGTTCGTCCTTTCGTTTGCTCTTTGTTTGCTTGTGTTGCCATGTGCCTTCTATTTGCTTGCATCTTCGCTTGCTAAAAATCTATTGATATGGATACTCATCCACTTGCTAATCTTTTCAAAAGGCCAAATTATGATGAACGAATTGCTAGTGAGTTGAGTGCACTTGATTATCTCTATGAAGTTTTGTTTGAAAATCATGAATCTGAAAATTTTGATGAAGTGTTGAAAGAAGAAATTTATAAGGTGATTCATGATAGCTCCTTGATTGAAAAGCATGATTGCAATGATGTTACTATAAATTCTATTAATGTCAATTATGCTAATGACATGCAAAGCCACAATCTTGGGGGTGCTATGTTTGATGAAGATGATATTTTTTGTCCCCCAAGTTTTGATGAGCAATTCATTATGATGATTGCATGCTCGTGTATCATGAAAAGAATAATTTATGTGATAGTTATATTGTTGAATTCCTTCATGATGCTACTGAAATTTATTATGAGGGAGTAACGTATGCTTGTAGGAATTGCAATACTATCAAGTTTCCTCTCTATGTGTTCAAAGTTTTGAAGGTATGCTTGTTTTGCCTTCCTATGCTAGTTGATTCTTGTTCCCATAAATTGTTTGCTCACAAAATCCCTATGCATAGGAAGTGGGTTAGACTTAAATGTGCTTGTCATGAGATTCATGATGCTTTCTTGCATATCTCAATTACTACTTTTTATGTGAGCATCATTGAAATCATTATGCCTAGCTAGGGGCGTTAAACAATAGCGCTTGTTGGGAAGCAACCCAATTTTATTTCTTTTGCTTTTGTTTTTGCTTCTGTTTTTGAGTGTTTTACACATTATTACTTCTGTAGTAATTGTGTTTTCTTGTTTAAATTAGTGTTTGAGCCAAGTAAGACCTTTGGGATGGTCTACGGTGTTTGTGATTTGATTTTGCTGAAAAACAGAAACTTTTGCTCTCAGTCCAGGAATTTTGTAAATTCACTGGAACGTGCTTTTGATCTGAAATTTTTACACAAGATTTATATACAAATTTCCCTGATTTTCCTTATTTTTGAGAAGTTTTGGAGTTACAGAAGTATTCGAAGTTTACAGATTGCTACAGATTGTTCTGTTTTTGACAGATTCTGTTTTCTTTGTGTTGTTTGCTTATTTTGATGTATCTATGTGTTGTATCGGGGGGTATGAACCATGGAGAAGTTAGAATACAGTAGATATTACACCAATATAAATAAAGAATGAGTTCACAACAGTACCTAAAGTGGTGATTTATTTTTCTTATACTAACGGATCTCATGAGTTTTCTGTTGAGTTTTGTGTTGTGAAGTTTTCAAGTTTTGGGTAAAGATTTGATGGACTATGGAATAGTAGTAGATGCAGAATCATTTCGGTCTACTTGACACGGACGTGATGCCTATATGCATAATCATTGCCTTGGATATCGTCATAACTATGCTCTTTTCTATCAATTGCTCGACAATAATTTGTTCACCCACCGTATTATTTTCCTTCATGAGAGAAGCCTCTAGTGAAACCTATGGCCCCCGGGTCTATTTTCCATATTATATTTTCAGATCTATAAACCAAAAATACCAAAAATACCTTGCTGCATTATTTTTACTTTTGTTTTACTTTACGTTCTAGCAATCTTTTATATGTATCTCTATCAGATCTCATCCTTGCAAATAACCGTGAAGGGATTGACAAGCCCTTTATAGCATTGGGTGCAAGTGTTTGATTATTTGTGTATGTGCATCTATTGGTGACTTGCTTGTGTCTCCTACTGGATTGATACCTTGGTTCTCAACAACTGAGGGAAATACTTATCTA
Organism: Elymus sibiricus; assembly: GCA_039707655.1. NCBI lineage: Eukaryota > Viridiplantae > Streptophyta > Magnoliopsida > Poales > Poaceae > Elymus > Elymus sibiricus. Next base: position 15,940,842 of record CM077673.1, on the reverse strand, counting down.
CTTTGCTGCATTACCCTTTCCTCTTCAAGGAAAAACCAACACAAGCTCAAGAAGTAGCACCGAGCTTATGACACCTTTAATCTATTTTTATGTTTTCCTTTCAGGAGACCGGACATCCTCTTGTTCGAGGTGTTCTGCATGGTGGGTCTGCTCGGAAAATATTTTCCGACCCACAGTTCGGCATCTTTCCTGCCGAGCTAGACCTCGGCTTTGAGGGAGTCCCCTCTTGACTGAGGTGCCAGACGGAATAATTCAGCTAGGGAAAGATTTTTCGACCCACAGTTCGGCATCTTCCCTACCGACCTGCACCTCGGCGTCTTGGATATTGCCTTATATGCATCAGTTTCGAATCATGTCTTTGGTCAATAGTTGGGTTGCCCGGCTCCCATGCTTGCCCGTTACGTTCCGCATTATTCGGCCAAGGATGTAAAGGGAGAACCATTACGATTGTATTTCCAGCTCGACTGGTTAAGTACCTCAATGGAGAAAGCCGAAGACTGACTGTCATGATAGGCGTAAACTGGTCGGCGATCCGATGACTGTGTTAAACAAAAGATCGATAGGGATTACCCTGTGTTTAACGACGGGTCTTTCATAAAATTGGCCTAAGTGTTAATGGCTCGACCTCGACTGACGCCGAACACTAACCAAGGGCTAGTAACTGGCATCCCAAACATTAAGCTCCTATGACTAACTGAAAATTATAAAGCCTAGATATCTGATTGCCTCGTTTCCGCTAACACAACCACCTCCGGGCACCGAGACGTCGGCTAAGGGTTGTCTTGTTACTGCGGAAACACCATGCGTAGCATCTACAAAGGGGTAGAAGCCGACGATGGGCCACTCTCAATTGATAAACGGTCACAAAGGAGTCAAAATAGCATATATCATAAAAGCAGTTGTATTCAATATGCGAGTGCTGCCTTCCGTAATCATCATTACAAAGCCATAAATATGCATCAATTTGACTTAAGATTTTGACCAAGCTGGGTTGCCTGGCTCCTATGCTTACCCCCTACGTTCCCGATTGTTCGGCTAGGGGGTAAAGGGAGCACCTCTGTGATTGTTACTTCCGTGTCATCCGGGTTAGTACCTCAGCCTGGGTGAAGCCGAAAGCTAGCCATCTTAAGAATATAATTGGTCGGCAACGACGTAAGTGAAAATTTTGGTTCCTTAAAGATCACAGAGTTCGGGAACATTCCCCAAACTAAATCCTCAATATTTTCCTCCCACATTGATCGGAGTTGAGGTTTCACGATCATGGTCAACATGATATCCTGTGAAAAGGAACTTATAAATGAACTATTTTTCCCAGAAGATATTTCTTACGTTAAATAGTAATATAACATATCTCTCCGCGTACCTATATTTATAAAACCATATGGCCGAATTGCCTTGTTTTCCGTAAATCTTTGCCCTTAAAAAGGCTCTATAAAGTAGTAAAAACACTCCTCGGCTACTGGCCGAGGAGGTTGAAGCCGATGGTCGGTCAACAAAGTCTTGCACAATGCGGATCGAGCATTAATGATGTAAAGTACTTGGATACATAGAATCATTACACATAAATTGTGTCAAACGTAATAAAGTTTGTGTCAAACAAATATCGATCCTTAATTCATCCACCCATGCCCAAATTAAGGCTTGGGGGCTACTGCATTGCCTATTCAATGCAGCAAATTCAAAGTGCAATACGGTTTCCGAGGAGATTCGATCCTCAGGTCGGTCGGTCGCACCCAACCTGAGTCTCGGGGGCTATTGCACACCGCGTTTTAATTTCTAAAGTATGCTGCCGAGCAAGGAATTGATCCTCAGGCGGATTTCGCGAATCTACTGGGATCAGCGGTTTTATGTTTTACTTCAGGTGCATCTCGGTTTTTTGGCCGATACACACCTTGAGGGCTACTGGCTATACATCTCGGTAGTAAATAAATTGCGGCGACTGGAAATAAATTCCGCAAAAAACAATCGAGGCCGAGGTGGTGCACTACCTCGGAAGCAGTCTGGCATAAAGCTCGGATGCGAATGGCTGGCTCCATAAAAGACTATTCCGACATTTAAGCTCGGATGAACTCCTTCAAATTTTTAGAGACCGAGGTAATCTATGACACCTCGGATGCCGACCGGCGTTGGAGCTCGGCTGCAAAATGACACCACGGATGCCGACCAGCGTTGGAGCTCGGCTGCAAAATGACACCTCGGATGCCGACCAGCGTTGCAGCTCGGCTGCAAAAAGACACCTCGGATACAGTTCGGCGTTGGAGCTCGAACGCAAGAGGACACCGCCGCACGGGAAACACTTCAAACTCGAGGTGTGGCGTAAAAAATTACAAGGCATTGATAAAGGCCGAAAACTTAAAGGGGCTCCTCGGATGCCCGACGTGTGAACTCTTCGGATACACTTCGGCGATCCTCAAGATCGAAGATGGGAAGATTTGTTGAACCAATCTTCAAGACCGACGACCGAAGACAAAGAACTATTCGGAAGAACCGAGGAGCGTCCCCAACTTGAAGACCGGTTCAGGGGGCTACTAATGGTGTCCTGGACTAGGGGGTACTCACCACGTCGTCTCCCGACCAGTGGGTCGGGCCGACGACCCCCATGACGGTTCACTAATGGGCCACTTCGGGCAGCCCATGACATATACGAGGAAGATTCCACAAGACTTGGTGATCAAGACAAGGACTCTTCCTAACCCTAGGCCTCCGGTGCATTATATAAATCGAGGCCAGGCTAGTCAATTGACAATCTCATATTCATTACAACAATCTCGTGGTAGATACCTGTACTATGTACTATCCCCATATCAATACAATCAAAAGCAGGACGTAGGGTATTATCTCCTTGAGAGAGTCCGAACCTGGGTAAAATCATGTGTCCATGTTACCATCGCTACAAGACGCCTAGATTAGGACCCCTACTACGAGATATGTCGGATTTGACAACGACACCGGGGGAAGATTGGGTGACGTCGAGCCGGAGTCGCCGCTGGCGGCGCAAAACCTGGCTGGGTGCGAGCGGCCGGGCGGAGGAGACGAGTCGAGTGGAGGGGACGCGAACGCGACGACATGAAGGCCTTTTCCGGTCTGACCCGAGTGGTAGTTTGATCGTAAATATTTTGTCCGATACGGGTACTTGCTGAAAACGAAATGTTTTCTTTGAACATTTTCTTTTGAGGGGTTGGGTATATTTGATCGCTAAACTGTGGCATGATGATCGCTGAACTTGTGGCATTTTTTTGACAGCGGGAAAGACAGGTTCGAATCTTTGGGCGTCTGGGGGCCGAAACCTGGGGGCGCGGCTGGAAACTCATTCGCCCCCAGGGGCGAAAAAAACGCCGGCGCACACGCCAAAAGGCTATCGCCGGGTGCGCTGGGGGGCCAAACGGCTAGAGATGCTATAACATCATTTTTGTTCCGTGCACATCAATTAACAGTCGCTTTCGGCGTCAACACAAAAATGCAGAACAGTTTTGAGGGAGATGGTAGAAAGAATTTAGGGCACATGAGTCCCTCACAAGCTGGTGAAGAGGCAAAGCAAATTACAAGAAGACTGGCAGGTCAGACAGATTTTAGGCCCCAAGCAGTTTCCACTCCCAAGGTTCATCATACCAGCCAATCAACAATGTTTCAATACCATTGTTACAAGAAGATGCTTTCGTTTTCTTAGAACACAAAAATGCTCTCCAATTCAGTTCTAATATTGACTAAAGCTACATTTTTCATTGTTGTAATTTCTAAAATCAGGACCTCTGGTTTTTTTATTAGAAGCCTGATTTTCTAAAACCTGTTTTATAATGTTGGAGCTCCAGAAAGTTGGCCCCACTTTCTTTAACATCAGGTGAATTTCTGTATCACATATTTGTTCACAACGTGGCCATCAAAGTGGTGCTACAGGCCAGTTCACAAGCATAAAAGAAACCATGAACAATAAGAGCAGCGGACAGACTAATGTGCACGTCCCAACAATAATGAACGATAGTTATGACATTTAAAACAAGACCAAGTGCGCTACTAGAGTTAACCAAGGTTTAGCACCCTGACACAAGGAGCAGCATAACATAACCAAAATAACACTTTTATGTCTACTGATTTATCCTAGACCGCAACCACGAAAGCGACGATGGTTTTACGAGCTCTAGTTCTTGATCTTCTTCTTGGGCCTCAGCTGGTTGCTGTGGCCACACTTCTTCTTGCGGCAGTTGACAGCCCTTGGATGCAGCCTGGCGTAGCACCTGCAGATAGATGGAACAGATAATTTTAGTCTATATGAGGTCACACAGGATACAGGCTATTATGCATAGTCGTAAATGTTTAATGGTGACACAAACTCATGGCAAGAACCGGAACAAATTACTACAAGAAGATTGGCTGGTCAGACATAATTTATGCCTCAAATGGTCGTAGCTCATAAGGTGACCCCTCGTACATCTAATTGGATCATCATTCCAGCCAATCAACAATTCTCAAAACCATACACACATGAAACAAATTATTTCCAAACAAAAAACAATCCAAGATCAGCTAAGGGCAGTACTTAAAGGTGTAATATGACAAGAAACCAACACTTCTATTTAAACAAATATTTGTGGAATTGTTCAAGGTGTAGCAGATTGTTCGAGGCCATCACAGCAGGGCAAGGCTGAGTGGCACGGAGAACTGCATTCGTTATTGCCAACCTTCAATGCAAAGATTCACCACTATATCAGGTCCCTTTGCTTTGCAAATTGGCTATCTATCTCCAAAACTTTCAGGCCAAAGTTCAAACAACTAAGAAATTAGATTGGTTTAACTACAAATATTTATAGTGGTTTAATATTGTAGCAGATTGTTCGAGGCCGTCATAGCACAGAAAAATCTAAGCGGCACGGAGAACTGCATTCTGTATCGCCAACCTTCAATGCAAAGATTCACCACTATATCAGGCCCCTTTGCTCTGCAAATTGGCTATCTATCTCCAAAACTTGAAAAAATTCAAACAACTAACAAAATTAGATTGGTTTATCTACAAATATTTATAGTGGTTTAATATTGTAGCAGATTGTTCGAGGCCGTCATAGCACAGAAAAATCTAAGCCGCACGGAGAACTGCATTCTGTATCGCCAACCTTCAATGCAAAGATTCACCACTTATCAGGCCCCTTTGCTCTGCAAATTGGCTATTTAGTTCCAAAATAATAAGCAACATTGAAATCACTAATAATTCATTTAGGTGGATTTGTTATGTAGCAGATTGTTCGAGGCCATCACAGCAGAGCAAGTCTGAGTGGCACGGAGAACTGCATTCGCTATCGCCAACCTTCAATGCAAAGATTCACCACTTATCAGGACCCTTTGCTCTGCAAATCGGCTAAACAATTCCCTAAATTTCCAGACTAAAGTTTGATTGACTACTAATTTGTTTCGATTCATTTGTTATGTAGCAGATTGTTCGAGGCCGTCACAGCAGAGCAAGTCTGAGCGGCACGGAGAACTGCATTTTGTATTGCCAACCTTCAATGCAAAGATTCACCACTATATCAGGCCCCTTTGCTCTGCAAATTGGCTAAAGAATTTCCTATATTTCCAGACTAAAGTTTGATTGACTAGTAATTCCTTTATATTGGTTTGTTATGTAGCAGATTGTTCGAGGCCGTCACAGCAGAGCGAGTCTGAGCGGCACGGAGAACTGCAATTGTTATCGCCAACCTTCAATGCAAAGATTCGCCACTATATCAGGCCCCTTTGCTCTGCAAATCGGCTATCCTATCCATTTCCAAAAAAATCACACCAAAACATTACATTACCATTGCATCTAAGTGTATCTAAGAGTCGTTGCCATTAATCCACTCAAGTAAGCAAAAAATGCAACCATAAGAGCCTACATAATACATCGCTCCAGCAAACAAACTACTCAGAAACCTAGCGCGATGATGTGCGAGTAAATTTCATTTCCCCGCCGTTGAAAATCAGCTGCTGAAACGTACGAGGCAGGAGACAAAGTATAGGCGGGTGGTAAATCTGCCCGCCATTGAAAATCAACTGCTGAATTGGACTACGCAGATGACAAAGTATAGGCGGGTTCTCTATCATCAACAACAAAATATCAATTCCACATCCGTCCATCCCATCCCACCGTGTCAAAGTACATGCAGGCAAGCATAATCTCAAATTCGGCACGCGTATCGAATGGAGAAACGGTGGGGGTGGGTTGCTCACTTGCGGCAGATCATCTTCTCCTGGTTGTACTTGCGGGCGAGCGCCTGGAGCGAGGGCTCGATGATGCCGCCGCGGAGGCGGAGCACGAGGTGCAGGGTCGACTCCTTCTGGATGTTGTAGTCGGCCAGCGTGCGCCCGTCCTCCAGCTGCTTCCCCGCGAAGATCAGCCGCTGCTGGTCCGGCGGGATCCCTGCACGCCACACAAACCACCATCGGTCATCAGCAACAACACAAGAAAAGCTCACGGGATGGAAAGAAAGAGAGGACCGACCTTCCTTGTCCTGGATCTTGGCCTTGACATTGTCGATGGTGTCGCTGCTCTCGACCTCGAGGGTGATGGTCTTGCCCGTCAGGGTCTTGACGAAGATCTGCATCTTGGCTGGTGGCGGCGCAAATGGAGCAGCGGGGGTGCGCCCGCATTATATAGCGCCTTCGCTCTCATCCTCTCTGGCTACCTAGGGTTTCCTATGGGCTGCTGGGCTTCTTGCTTTTCTATGTGGGCTGCTGGGACGGATGGGCTGCTGGACCTTTTTTTTCGAGTCCAAAAAAAAAGGTATCTACTCTTCTTCTTTTTTCTCATGTATGTATCTCCTCTATATGGTCCTCACAAAATAAATGTATCTCCTCTATGCGGTGGGGCATCGAGGAGAAATGTGGTCCATCTCACCCCGATGCGGGCGGCAAGGGTCGGACAAAACTGTGGGGCATCGAGGTCCCGTCAAAATTTAAAAACTTGGTATGGAGATTGGCTCAACAGTCCATCCCTACGGCGGCTTTACCGAACCATCGAAACATGGCGAACTCGAGTGCTTGTCACCTTTTGTGGCGCGGATGATGCTTGGCGTCATGCCTTGCTGAACCGTGCAGTTTCTAGAAGCACGTGGGCGGTATCTCCGGACTCTATCATGGACAGTTTGGGCACGAAGAGGTGGCTGTTTGCCATGCATGAGGCTTTACCACAGGAAGATTTCATCGCTTTTGTGGTTACGTTGTGGGCTTTGTGGGGAGCACGTCGAAAGGCAATTCATGAACAAATTTACCAAAGTCCTTTCTCCATTCATGGCTTTGTTCAATCATATATAGGAGAGTTGAGGGCCATCCATAAGCAGCCAGCTCAGTCAAACAATTCTCCTATTGAACTTCAAACTCCCTGGATTGCTCCTCCTGCGGGTATGGTTAAAATCAACGTCGATGCGGCAGTAGGCAGAGGAGGAAGGTATGGATGTTGGGGAACGTTGCATGGGAAACAAAAAATTTCCTACGCACACGCAAGATCTATCCATGGAGATGTATAGCTATGAGAGGGGGAGTGCATCTACATACCCTTGTAGATCGCTAAGCGGAAGCGTATATAACACGGTTGATGTAGTCGTACTCTTCACGATCCAATCGCTATCCAATCTGATCCAGTGCCGAACGGACGGCACCTCCGCGTTCAGCACACGTGCGGCTCGATGACGTCTCCTCCTTCTTGATCCAGCAAGAGAGGGACGAGAAGTAGATGGGATCTCAACCAGCACGACGGCGTGGTGGAGATGGTGGTGGAGCAATCCCGGCAGAGCTTCGCCAAGCGCCTCCGGAACTGCGAACGAGGAAGAACGGGAGAGAGGGGAGGCCGCAGGGCATGGGGATTGTTGGGTCCAGCCCTTGCGCCTCCTCCCCACTATATATAGGGGTGTTGGAGGGCTGGGGGCGCAGCCCTAGACCCTCCTCCAAGGAGGGGAGGCAGCCAAAGAGGGAGGAGTGCCCTCCAAGCCAAGTGGAGGGCCCTCCCCCTTAGGGTTTCCCTTCCCCTAGGCGCATGGGCCTTAGGGGGCTGGTGCGCCTGGCCCAATAAGGCTAGGTCGCCCCCCTACAGCCCATGCACGCCCTAGGTGCTAGAGGGAACCTTCCGAAACCTTCCGAAAGCTTCCCGGTACAATACCGATAAAACCCGAAACTTTTTCGGTAGCCAAAATATGACTTCCCATATATAAATCTTTACCTCCGGACCATTCCGGAGCTCCTCGTGATGTCCGGGATCTCATCCGGGACTCCGAACAACATTCGGTCACCATCGTACATATCTCAAAACTACTCTAGCGTCACCGAACGTTAAGCGTGCGGACCCTACGGGTTCGAGAATCATGTAGACATGACCGAGACACCTCTCCGGTCAATAACCAACAGCGGGACCTGGATGCCCATATTGATTCCTACATATTCCACGAAGATCTTCATCGGTCGAACCACGATGCCAAGGATTCAATCAATCCCGTATGCAGTTCCCTTTGTTCAGCGGTATGTTACTTGCCCGAGATTCGATCGTCGGTATCTCCATACCTAGTTCAATCACGTTACCGGCAAGTCTCTTTATTCGTTCCGTAATACAAGATCCCGTGACTAACTCCTTAGTCACATTGCTTGCAAGCTTCTTGTGATGCTGTATTACCGAGTGGGCCTAGAGATACCTCTCCGTCATACAGAGTGACAAATCCCAGTCTCGATCCATGCCAACTCAACAGACAACCTCGAAGATACCTGTAGAGCACCTTTATGATCACCCAGTTACGTTGTGACATTTGATACACACAAGGCATTCCTCCGGTGTTAGGGAGTCGCATGATCTCATGGTCATATGAAAATATACTTGACATGAAGAAAGCAGTAGCAATAAACTAATACGATCAAATGCTATCCTTACGGTTGGGTCTTGTCCATCACATCATTCTCCTAATGATGTGACCCTGTTATCAAATGAGAACTCATGTCTATGGTTAGGAAACCTTAACCATCTTTGATCAACGAGCTAGTCTAGTAGAGGCTCACTAGGGACACGTTGTTGTCTATGCATCCACACATGTATCTGAGTTTCTAATCAATATAATTATAGCATGTATGATAGACGATTATCATGAACAATTAAATATGATAATAACTAATTTATTATTGCCTATAGGGCATATTTTCAACAATGGAGCAGTGGGCGCGATCTCTAGAGACGAGAACGGTCTTTTCATGGGAGCTTCGGTCATTGTATTTCCGAATCATTCAGACCCAACAAACCTCGAATGCATGGCAATATGGGAGGGTTTGTCCCTTGATGATGATCCATATGAAAGGAGGATCCACTTGGTTTCAGACTGTAAAGTTGTGGTGGAGGACATCCGCGACAAGAACCCAACCCCATGCGGTGCTATCATTCATGAAATATTAGATCATAGAAGTACTTTCCAGTCTTATAATATTAGTCATGAAGTTAGGAGCTCGAATGTCGAGGCTCACAGACTCGTGAAACATGCTTTATGTCTATCGGTTGCCGACATGTGTGGTTGGGCAGCCTGATGGACTTTCTTTCATCCGTGTAAACATTGTGACGTTTTGAATAAAAAGCTTCGGAGTTTGTCTAGAAAAAATGTATCTCCTGTGTGATTCCTCCGAATGAGAGCCTTTATTTCTTGTAATTTTGTTCATGAATTTCGAGCTATTAATTATGAAGCTCATAAGATAGCAAGACCGGGTACTTTGTTGCCTTAGGGTAGACACATTTGGTTGGGCGTACCCCATGATGTTATTGTAATTCTCGCAAACATTGCGATAGATCAATAAAGTCTAGTTGTATTTGCTAAAAAAACACTCTTCTTTTTTTTGAGTGTCAAACAGAAAAGGTTAACTAGTTTGTTAGCCACTCCCTTGGGAAAAAAGTTCCAAATATATAAAGTTCCATGAAAAAAGCATATGTGACACGTCGGCGGTGATCCGCGACATGGAGAGGTCGCTGGGCTACGCATTGGCGTAGCCCCAACCTGGTGACATATCCACCATCGAGCACCCAACCTTCCATGCATGTGTGTATTGATGTTACGACTTGCACATGCACATGTATCGATGTTACGACTTTCGTCTCTATTTACTTGGGCAGCAAGATTGTCGGCTCGTCCGGTACATGGGCCCAGGGACGGTGTGCGTGCGTTGTTGATACGTCTCTAACGTATCTATAATTTTTAATTGTTCCATACTGATATACTATCATTCTAGGATACTTTTTGGGAATTTGTTTACCAATTTATAATATTCTTGAGCACTAACCTATTGACCCAGTGCCCAGTGCCAGTTGCTGTTTTCTGCGTGTTTTTGACTTTTTAGGTTTACAGTACCAAACGAAGTCCAATTGCCACGAAATTTTTTGATGATTTTTTCTGGACCAAAAGAATACATGGTAGCTTCGGGAGGAGGCCGGGAGAGCCACGAGGGGCCCACAAGCCAACAGGGCGCGCCACCAGGGGGCCGCGCCCTGATGGCTTGTGCCTCCCTCGGGCGCCTCCCGATGCCCCTCTCTGGCCTATAAATTCTTATTTACCCTAAAAAAACCAGAGGCACTCCCGAAACACTTTTTCCGCCGCCGCAAGTCTCTGTTCCGACGGGAGGCCATCTAGAGCTCCGTTCCGGCACCCTGCCAAAGGGGGGATCGATCGCGGAGGGCTTCTTCATCAACCTTGCTGCCCTCACCATGATGTGTGAGTAGTTCACCACAGACCTACGGGTCCGTAGGTAGTACCTAGATGGCAATCTCTCTCTCTTGATCTTCAATACAATGTTCATCGCATCTTTGCCTTGATCTATCCGATGTAATCCTTATGTATGGTGCGTTTGTTGGGATCCGATGAATTGTGGGTTTATGTTCAGATTATTCATGATAAATATTTGAGTCTTCTCTGAAATCTTATATGATTCTTATGTGCATGATCATCATAGCTTCGTAATGCTCTCCGATCTATTGATGTAGTTTGGCCAACTAGATTGATATTTCTTCGGTGGGAGTAGTGCGTTGTAGTAGGTTCAACCTGGCGAGTTTCTATATCCCAGTGACAGAAGGGGACAAGATGCGTCTTTGTGTTGCTGCTACTAAGGATAAAACGATGGGGTTTATTCATATTGATTGAGTTTACTTTGTTTACATCATGCCATCGTTCTTCAAGCATTACTCTATTTTACTTAATACTCTAGATGCATGCTGGATAGCGGTCGATGGGTGGAGTAATAGTAGTAGGTGCAGGCAGGAGTCGGCCTATTTGCTTATGGACGTGATGCCTATATACACATGATCATTGCCGTGAAAATCGCATAACTATCCGCTTTTCTATCAATTGCCCAACAGTAATTTGTGTACCCACCATATGCTATTTCTATGAGAGATGCCACTAGAGAACTCTACGGCCCTCGAGTCTATTCACTTATATATTTACAAACGCTATCATTACCTTGCTGTTATTTATTTGCATTTAGTTTATTTTGTAATTTACAATTATCTACAAACCTCACTTGCTTGCAAATAACGAGATCAAGGGGATTGACAACCCTCTTGCCCGCGTTGGGTGCAAGTTGTTTGTTTCTTTGTGTGCAGCCACTGAAGACGGTTGAGGATTGGTATCACTACTGGAATCAGGATCTTTGCCGTCTGCCAGCTCTTTGCCGTCTGCTGACAGACGGCAAAGAGGCTCTTTGCCGTCTGCTTTGGTAAAACAGACGGCAAAGAACTGACAGACGGCAAAGAACCTGGTTGCCATCAGCCAATTCTTTGCCGTCTGCCAGCAGATGGCAAAGAATCTTTGCCGTCTGCTGGCAGACGGCAAAGAGGTGGGCTGGTGCGCCTTTACAGCGCTGGCGTCCACTGGACCCCACCCACCTCTTTGCCGTCTGCCAGCAGATGGCAAAGAATCTTTGCCATATGCTGGCAGACGGCAAAGAAGTGGGCTATTTTTTATACCCGCAAAAAAAAAATGGCCCACCTCTTTGCCGTCTGCCAGCAGACGGCAAAGATTCTTTGCCATCTGCTGGCAGACGGCAAAGAGGTGGGCTATTTTTTTTTCCGGGTAAAAAAAAAGCCGTACAGTTACGCTGGCTGGGCTAGACCAGAACCAACGCACGCGCCCATCTCTCTCGCTCGCTTAGCTCTCTTCCTGTCTGGTCCTCTTGATCCCCTTGCGCCGCCGCCACGGACGCCGGCCGATTCCGGCCGCTCCGGTGAGATCTGGCGCCGCCCAGCACACCTACGGCTGCTCCTCGATGAGCTCTGTCGATTCCTCCGCATCGATTTGTTTTCCTCTGCTCCCTGTGGTCGCCCCCTTCGGTTATGCCCTGCTAGGGTTTCGGTGTTGGTGGTGATCCTTGTCTCCGGCAGCTACCTGCTCGTTGCTTCGGTCGTCCCCGCTCCTGGTGGCGCTCCTGGATGTACTCTACGCCACCGCCGGCCTCCTTGGTCGCGTTTGTGCCCGTGGTGTTCGTGCTCGTCGGCGGGACGGCGCTCTGGCGCAACTCCGACATGGCGTCGTCGGCTTGCGGTGCAGGAGGGCTCCTCGCCGGTTGGACGGCGTCCAACGCAACCCCGGCGCCTCCCCGAGTGCTGCTCCGTCAACAGCCCCTCGGTGAGCTCCATCTCCCCCTGCTCCTACTCTTCTGCTACTCTGTGGAACATCGGATTACTTGAATCAATTAGATGGTGGTTTTATGTCGTGGTCTGGTCCAAGTAGAGGAAGGGGCGAGTTTGTGCATTGATTCAAGTGTCTGGCTTTGCTGGTTATGCCACTCTGGCCTCCTGGATGCCGCTGTAATTGTATCAGATGTGTTCTTTTGTTGCTGATATATAGTGTATTGGATTATCAACGTGTGTTAACCTGCATTCTTATCGCACAAACCAAAATTATCATCCTTGCTGTACACTTTCCTGAATCTTAGTCATGTGGTTGTAGACCTGCTCTTAATTTGTTCATCCTCTGTTATTCTTCAGAAACTAAGCATATAAGAGAATTTATTGCTGGGTAGTTCTTATGCCCATACCCAGAATTTATTGCTTTCATTTTCATCTTCCATTTGCACATATATTTAAGGAGAAAGATGACTGTGACCATAAGATGGAGAGAGCTTGTGAAATTTTATTTACTGCTTGTGATTGGCCCTAATCGTACCCATAGGACATCCATTTCTGATTTTTCTTTGTGAGGATTCAGTTTTTTATTGTAGTTGTGGGCTTAATGTTATTGTTGCGCGGGACTGATATTCTTGTGCGCTGGATATATAGTTCTTGACTAGCATCTATTAAGTTTTATGTACTTCTGCTCCTAGAAGCCGCATCTGAATGATGATAAAGTGGCCAGTAATAACTTCGAAAGCTGAGTTGGGTAAATTTTTTGCTTACATCGGGCTTGCTTGATTTCTATGGAGATACAGGGTTAATGCTCTGCTAAAGTATATGCATGCAAGGCACTGTTTTGGATTGATTGGCATTTTATGGCAACCTTCAGATGTTGATGCAAAAGACAAGCGACATGTTACTGTTTTCATATGGTCTATTTAATTAGGTTTTGTCCGACATGGTCATGGTACAAGGCATAATTCTGCCAAATGTATTGCTTGATACAGGTAGGGAACATAAACACATCTACATGAGCTATTTCATGCTTTGCTTTGCTATTTTAATGCTTTGCTTTGCTAACTATTGCTATGTTAGTAACTTCCAATAGCATATGACATGAAATATTCATTGCATTTTATTTTGCACCCTGATCCACTTACCCAAAAAGGGGCAGCTAACCGTGAGTGGAATCTTGGATTAACTTGTATCAATATTGTTTTTGTAATGATCGCAATGAAGCAAAGTAGAATCGCAAGAAGACACAAAAGTTGTGTTTTAGTAGAACATGTCATAGTCTCTTCTTCGATAGTAATATGCAATAGATTTTTTAATGTTTAATATTAGTAGCACATTCCTTGTATACTGAATGTATCAAAAGATTGTTGTGGTCACACAAAGTCATGGTAGCACAAGTTGTATCTATAGCTGTTGCTAACTAATGCTGCTGCTGTTTAGTTATAGCTGTTGTTAACTAATACTGTTGCTGTTTAGTTGTAGTAGCTGTTAAGTGATACTAGCCCCCTGTGCTTGTGGGTGCAGTACCCTATTTGCATAAATTACCAGGTGCATGTGTGTGATGTGTTCTGCAGAAGCAGATAATCAGTGGGGTGCTAGCCTGCTATTTCTTCTATGCTATTTCTATTGATCTTATGAACAGATGCTCACTTGATCTTAGTTGCTTTATTTCTAATACTGACATGAAAATCAGGATCTTAGTTGCTGGTTCTCTCCTTTGGCTCTTTGGTATTGGTTTACTCTATTTGGCTTTCTAATTAAGATCACTTTGAAAATCAGGATCTTAACTAAGATTGTCTTGATCTCAAGTGCTGGCTCCTACAGCATTGCATTTCACCAAGTGAAATGCTACATTTCTACTCCTAACCTATTCTCTCTTTCTTAGTGTTTTTGTTATGCAGGTTGGAAGAAAAGAAGAAGATCCAGAGAAGATCTTAGTAATAAGATAGTTTTTAGGAAAATAGATATTTAGTTTTAGGTCATTTCTTGTAATTTCCGAAATGTAAATTTAATTACTTAATCATTTCTGATTCTTTATAATATGACTTTGTATTACCTATTCCAATTATTAATAAAGTTTTTAATTTACATGTGTTCATGACTATTGGTAATATGTGTTGGATATGCTATATTGGTCATATATATAATTTTCTGTGAAAATGAATTGATATAAGAAAAAACAGGGCCTATATAGCCACTTTGGCCTATTTGGCCTCTTTGCCGTCTGCTGGCAGACGGCAAAGAAAGCAAGCTCTTTGCCGTCTGCCAGCGGACGGCAAAGAGCTTGCTTCTTTGCCGTATGCCCGCAGACGGCAAAGAGCTTGCTTCTTTGCCGTCCGCTAGCAGACGGCAAAGAAGCAAGCTCTTTGCCGTCCGCCAGCAGATGGCAAATTGGCCTTTGCCGGCAGCCGTTCAGCCGGACTGTTGGCCGTCTGCTGGCAGACGGCAAAGGCTTTGCCGTCCGCCAAGCATGCCTTTGCCGTCTGCTATGGCAGACGGCAAAGCAGCTGATTCCTGTAGTGTATTCCTATTGGTTCGATAAACCTTGGTTTCATAACTGAGGGAAATACTTACCCACATTGTGCTGTGATAATCCGTTCCTCTTCACAAAAAACCCAACGCGGATCACAAGTATCAGGAAGGATTTCTGGTGCCGTTACCGGGGAATACCATCACCAACTATCAAGTAACTTCGCACAAATTTTCATTCACTTGTTCTTCTTTTTATTTGTTGGTATATTTAGTCTGTTTCATAAAAAAATAAAAATACAAAAATATTTATCTTTGCTTGTCACTAGTTTACTTCTTTGCTTGCTTTACTTGCTAGTTTACTTGTCCTGCTTATTGCTTTGCTTGTTCGGTCACCATGTCTCAAGACACTACCAAGTTGTGTGACTTCTCAAATACTAATAATAATGATTTTATTAGTACTCCTATACCACCGCCACTAGTGCGGAGGCTTTTGATATTAATGCTGCATTGCTGAATCTTGTCATGAAAGATCAATTTTCGGGAAGTCCTAATGAGGATCCCGCATCACATCTTAATACCTTTGTTGAATTATGTGACATGCAAAAGAAAAAGGATATGGATAATGATATTGTGAAACTAAAATTATTTCCTTTTTCATTAAGAGATAAAGCTAAAGTTTGGTTTTGATCTTTACCACATAATAGTATTGGAACATGGGATAAGTGTAAAGATGCTTTCATTGCCAAGTATTTTCCTCCTGCTAAGATCATCTCCCTTAGAAATCAAATAATGAATTTTAAATAGCAAGATCAAGAGCATGTTGCACAAGCTTGGGAGAGAATGAAATTGATGATAAGAAATTGCCCTACTCATGGTCTAAACTTGTGGATGATTATCCAAAATTTCTATGCTGGACTAAACTTTGCGTCTAGAAATCTTCTAGATTCTGCTGCAGGTGGCACCTTCATGGATGTGACTTTGGGAGAGGCTACAAAACTTCTGGACAACATCATGACTATTTATTCTCAATGGCATACCGAGAGAGCTCCAACTCGTAAGAAGGTAAATTCCGTGGAAGAAATTGCTACTTTTAGTGAAAAAGTGGATGCTCTTATCAATATGGTTGCTAATAAAAATACTCATGTTGATACCAATGATATGCCTTTGTCTACCTTGATTGAGCAAAATAATTATGCTATTGATGTGAACTTCATCTCACGAAATAATTTCAACAACAATGCTTATAGAGGTAATTTCAATGCTAGGCCGTATCCCGACAATTCCTCTAACAACTATGGAAATTCTTATGGTAATTCTTATGGAAATTCTTCTACAAATTCTAATAGGATACCCTCTGATCTTGAAAACATAATTAAGGAATTCATTAATTCTCAAAAAGTTTTCAATACTATGGTAGAAGAAAAATTGCATGTTGTTGATACTTTGGCTAAAAACGTGGATATAATTGCTCTTGATGTAGAAACTCTTAAAAGCAAAGCTTTGCCACCTAAGCATGATTTTAATGAGACTATTAAATCTATCCAAATATCTATTGATGAAAGTAAGGAGAGGACCGCTAAGTTGAGAGCTAAGCGGGAATTCTTGGAAAAGGCTTTTCCACCCGGTTTCTACCGGAATCATGATGAAGATCTTAAAATGATTGGTGTTTCTTCCATTGATTCTTTGTTTACCTATCTGAATATAAATGATAAAGAGACTGGATATGAGTCAACTCTAGTTGAGGAGCGTCCCGTTTGCTTGGAGGGTGATGATTTTAATGCTAAAACTGAAAAAAGTGGGTTTGGAGAGGTCAAAACTTTAACTAGTGATGTGCCCACTATCTTGGATTACAAAGACCTTAATTATGATAAATGCTCTTTAGTAGAATGTATTTCCTTGCTGCAATCCATTATTATCTCAACCAATGCTTATGAACAAAACAAAGCTTTTACCGAACATATAGTAGAAGGTATGATAAAAGCTTATGATGAGAAACTTGAGCTTGAAGTTTCTATTCCTAGAAAATTGCATGATGAGTGGGAACCTACTATCAAAATAAATATAAATAAATATTAATGCAATGCTTTGTGTGACCTTGGTGCTAGTGTTTCAACCATACCTAAAACTTTATGTGATGTACTTGGTCTCACTAATATTGAAGAGTGTTCCCTAAACTTGCATCTTGCGGATTCTACCATCAAGAAACCCTTAGGTAGAATTAATGATGTGCTTATTATTGCAAACAAAATTTATGTTCCTGTAGATTTCATTGTGCTTGATATTGATTGCAATCCTTCTTGTCCCATAATACTTGGAAGGCCATTCTTACGAACTATACGTGCAATTATTGACATGAAAGAGGGAAACATAAGGTTCCAGTTCCCATTAAAGAAAGGGATGGAACACTTCCCTAGGAAGAGAATTAAACCGCCTTATGAATCAATCATGAGATCCACCTATGGGTTGAGTGTCAAAGATAACAACACTTGAAACTATGCATTATGCCTAGCTAGGGGCATAAAACAATAGCGCTTGTTGGGAGGCAACCCAATATGTATCTTAAATTTTGTTTTTACTTCCTGTTATTTTTTGATAACATGATTGTTGCCTCTGTAATGATTATGTTTTTATGTTTTAATTAGTGTTTTTACCAAGTAAAGCCTTTGGGATAATTTGTATGATGAGTAGAATTGATATGGTGCAAAAACAGAAACTTTGACGTCCAGTGCAGGAATTTTGTGATTTTACTGGAACGTCTTCTTAAGCTGAAATTTTTACAAAGTACTAATATACAAATTATACAGGTCTTCCTAATTTTTCAGAATGTTTTGAGTTACAGAAGTATGGCTACCAAATGTATCTTTACAGACTGTTCTGTTTTAAACAGATTCTGTTTTTGCATGCATAGTTTGCTTGTTTTGATTATGCTATGGATTGTATCAGGGGGTATAAACCATGGAGAAGTTAGAATACAGTACCCTATGATAAAATAAAATAAGAATCAATTTATAACAGTACCTAAAGTATTTGATATGTTGCTTATACTAACGGATCTCACGAAGTTTTGTTGAGTTTTGTGTGATTGAAATTTTCAAGTTTTGCGTGTTATCGCGATGGACCACGGAATAAGGAGCAGCAAGAGCCTAAGCTTGGGGATGCCCAAGGCACCCCAAGTAATATTCTAAGGAAAACTCAAGCGTCTAAGCTTGGGGATGCCCCGGAAGGCATCCCCTCTTTCGTCTCAATCCATCGGTATGTCACTTGGAGCTACATTTTTATTCATCACATGATATGTGTTTTGCTTGGAGCGTCGTTTGCTTTTGTTTGCTTTTACTTTTAGTTTGCCACAATCATCGTTTGCTGGATACATCTATTTGAGAGAGATACGCCTTCATCATGATTTGTTAGAATACTCTATGTGCTTCACTTATATCTTTTGAGCTTGGCAGTTGCTCTAGTGCTTCACTTATATCTTTTTGAGCATGGTGGCGTGTAGATTTTATAGAAATAATATGCTCTAGTTCTTCACTTATATTTGTTTGAGATCTGAATAAATAGTGACAGTAATTTGCATGGGTCATAAGGCTAGTCAAAAAATAATAGGTATTTAATGAATGATAATCGAAACCATCATGTAGCACATATAGAGAAATTTTGTGTTAATGACATTAATGTGGTAATATGAAAAAGGTGTGAGTCCACAATTATTGATCTGTAGAAGTATCGATATTAAGAGGTGCTGACTTGTTATTCATCTAAAAATTAAAAAGGCATGGTGATGATGTGTGAGCATTTCTATTCCTCGTTAAAATCCTAGTGTTGTTTCGAGTCGGGGGCGCGTGATGGTTAACTCCTACCAACCTCCTCCCTCGGGGCATGCGAGGAGTACTTTGATTTGTGATAAAACTAATAAAACTTTGCAATAAGTATATGAGTTCTTTATGACTAATGTGACACCATGGACATACACATCTTCACCTTTTCATATTTGCTAGCCTCTTCGGTACCGTGCATAGCCCATTCTCACCTCGAGGATTGGTGCAACTTTCGCCGGTGCATCCAAACCCCGTGACATGATACGCTCTGTTGCACATAAGCCTCATTATATCCTCCTCAAAACAGCCACCATACCTGCCTATCATGGCATTTCCATAGTCATTTCGAGATATATTGCCATGCAAATTCCATCGTCACTTCACATGACTGGTTCATTCATCATCATATTGCTTTGCATGATCATATAGAGCTGACATAGTATTTGTGGCAAAGCCACCGTTCATCATGTTTTTGATACATGTCACGCTAGATCATTGCACATCCTGGTACACTGCCAGAGGCATTCATATAGAGTCATATCTTCCTATCAGTTCTTCATATTGAGTTGTAAGTAAATAAAAGTGTGATGATCATCATTATTAGAGCATTGTCCCAGTGAGGAAAATAAAAATGGGGGAGGCCAAATGAGCCCACCATATATATATATATAAAAGAATGGGGGAGGCAAAAAAAAAAACCACCATGAAAAAATATATAAAAAAAATAAATGAGAGAAAAAGAGAGAAGGGACTTTGCTACTATCCTTTACCACACTTGTGCCTCAAAGTGGCACCATGTTCTTCATATAGAGAGTCTCCTATGTTGTCACTTCCATATGCTAGTGGGAATTACCTTTTCATAATAAACTTGGCTTGTATATTCCTATGACGGGCTTCCTCAAATGCCCTAGGTCTTCATGAGCAAGCAAGTTGGATGCACACCCACTTAGCTTCAGTTGAGCTTTCATACACTTATAGCTCTAGTGCATCATTTGCATGGCAATCCCTACTACTTGCATTGACATCTATCGATGAGCATCTCTATAGCTCGTTGGTACGCCTAGTTGATGCGAGACTATCTTCTCCACTTTTTACCCCTTTGATTTCTACCACCATACTCTATTCCACCTATATGCTATGTCCAATGGTTCACGCTCATGTATTGCGCGAAGAATAAAAAGTTGATGCATATTGAAAAAGTACGATCCAATTGCCTGACTTGGGCACCGTGGTGCTTAACATTTGTATTAATGTGGTGAAGATGGAGCCATGCCTTGCTAATATAATAAGATGAACGGGGGTAAACATTATTTTAGGATCGTATACTTTGAAAATCAATGATTTTGTTTCTTACACTTATAAATATTACTATATTGCTGTTATTAATCCATCGTTTCTCAATGAGCATACATACAAAAGATTACATAATGGGTATCATGTCAAATAAAAAATTCTGTTTTTATCATTTACCTACTCGAGGACGAGCAGGAATTAAGCTTGGGGATGCCGATACGTCTCCAACGTATCTATAATTTTTTATTGTTCCATGCTGATATACTATCATTCTAGGATACTTTTTGGGCATTTGTTTACCAATTTATAATATTCTTGAGCACTAACCTATTGACCCAGTGCCCTGTTGGGGAACGTTGCATGGGAAACAAAAAAAATTCTACGAACACCCAAGATCTATCTATGGAGATCAACAAGCTACGAGAAGGAGAGTGGATCCACATACCCTCACTAGTAGAAAACAGGCCATTAGTCCCGGTTGGGAAGGGCCTTTAGTCCCGGTTCCCCAACCGGGACTAAAGTATAGAGACTAAAGGGTCCAAGCCTTTAGTCCCGGTTGGCTACGAACCGGGACTAAACCCTGGCCACGTGGTCGGCAGCGCGCGCCAGGGCATGGGGACCTTTGGTCCCGGTTGGTAACACCAACCGGGACTAAAGGTTTAGGGGTTTAGGGGTTTAGGTGTTTAGGGGTTTAGTGTTTATTGTTTATTTTTCATTTTCATTTTGTGTTTTCCATTTAATTCTTTTTCATTTCAAACATATTTTACGCTACTACATACTGTACACGTTATGCATATATAATAGAATACTTCGTAGAACCGATCATATATCATAAAATTTCTCGTACAAGCAATCATATATCATAGAATTTCTCGTACGATCACATGCATACACACATATATATATACAACTTGGTATATACAATTTCTCGTACAATTTGCAGATCATTTGGGGATCGGGTAATGGTATTCTCCGTCGGGAGATATGACCTGCTCAAGCAAAAATCCCGCAATTTCCTCTTGAATTGCTCGTATGCGGTCCGTTGGTAGGAGCTTATCCCGCATCTCGTGCATCTTTAAAGAAGGTGATCAATATGAACATGTTAGTTGTGTGTATATGTATTAGATCATCATAAAAAATATGAATGGTGTTTACGTACCCAAAGATCTCTTGCACTCCTGTTGCTTTCGGTCATAAAGCGAATGTTCTCGCAAACGTAATATGCACATAGTTCAGTCCCCTGTGCCTGCCTCATGCACTTTAAGAGAATAGAATTCAATCAGATAATAATGAAGCATGACAATGGTATTGAAACTAGAATTAAAGAGATGCGCGGACATAGCTAGTACTACTTAATTACCCTGGGCTTTCGCCATCTCAGCTCCTCTTTCCATTCACCTCTAACATCTTTGGTGAACTTTTCCCAAACCCTGCCCGGCAAACAAAATGAATAAAGGAGTTATTAATTACTTGATATCAGGAAATGAACTAATAAAGAAGCCGACATAGTGCGTCAATGATTGAAATTACCTTTCGAGCACCAAATGCAAGCTTTTGTAATCTTGAGGGTCTTTACTTAGCGAGTCCAGTACTTCAACAGTTCCATCGTCAACTCTAATGATTAGAAGGATCCAGTGGTAGCTGCGCACACGATTTGTATAAGCGGGCATGCATAACTCATCAACTACACTAAACATCAAGTATATATATATATATAAGCAAAAATAGAATTTGTAGTACAAGAAAGTAACACTCACTGGAAGTTCCAAGGTAAAAGTATTTCTGCTTTGTACTTTAGGGCCTTCAAAAACCTTAGAAGCATTTTCTCCGTGTCTTTAGGGTCCCTTCTCAACACTTCTTCATTGACGGTATTTGGGTCAATGAACCCAATGCCATAGACTCCAACTCTTTTCAATTCAAAAATCTTCATTCTACATAATACCACAGAAAAGAATATAGTGATGAGTATAATAACAGGCAATGAACGAGCTGAGCTAGAGACTTAAATTACAGAAAGAAATCACTTACAGACAATAGCAACTGACGATAGATTTGTCGAGTGCTTTTTGATTGAATAACTGAAAAAATTCCGAGTTTTCAATCCACAAATCATTTTTATGGACGTAATGCTCTTTCTTGACTTTCGCCATGAGGCTCTCCATCCCGTTCTTTATTTCTCTCATGTACCAGGCATGCAATTTGTACATTTGTGTTGTTAGAAGCTTCTCGTCGTCAGGAAGGACCAGAGGTTCCCCGGGGACATATTGCCGTTCTATTTCGTTCTGATCTAACGGTGGAAATTCCTCGATCTCTAGGAATTGTTCAACGGTGATACCGAGCATTCTAGCAGTCTCTCTATCAGCGTCGGTTATTACCACGTTATTGGCACTCACCTTGAGTGGGCTGATCGATTGGACTGCTTGTTCTCCGAGCTGGGGAACAGTTTTCCCGCATTTACTGCTACCGCTCGACTTCTGTCTTTTCTGGGATGATGCATAGGACTTGGTAATACAGCGTTCATAGTCTGATACCGGTCTTTTCTCCGCCGGTTTAGCTGCATCAATAAAGTGTTGTACGACCTCCTCGGGTATTTTCTCCTTTGGCGGCGGGGGCGATTTCGGTCCAAAACAGGCACGCAAAGCGAGCTTCACTGATTCTTCGAGTTCCTCGTCAGTCTTCTCGTAACATAACTTCTTTTTGGCAGGAGGCTCGGGTTTCTTCTTTTGTGTTCTCTTCCGCTTTGGAGACGCTGTTTTTTGATATCGCGGACGTCTCGCACTAGGCTCCGTCTCGGGGTGGGATGGACTCTGCTGACGTGGTGGAGCTTGATATCGCGGACTCGCCATGCGCTCCGTCTCGGGGTGGGATGGATTCGGCTGGCGCGGTGGAGATGGATTCGAAGGACTCACCCTGCGCTCCGTCTCGGGGAGGGTTGGAGTCTGCTGACGCAGCGGACTTGGAGGAAGAGTCGGTGGCCTTGGCACCGAGTTTGGAAACACGATGCATTCCTTTTTCCATAAAATGACACAACGCCTGGCTTCTCCCAGTGTCCTCTCCCCTTCACCTCCAGGGTAGTCAAGATCTAGTGTTTCATATGCCGGCACAACTTGATCCACCCCGACACGAGCATAGCCAGGTGTAATCGGATTGCCGTGGAAAGTTGCTTCATGTCCACTCAGTAAAGCAAAGCCGTCCGCCGCCTTCATGGATATGTTCTTCAGTTTCACGTGTAGCTCACAAGGTGTCGACTCTAAGATATCATCCACGGGGTAGCGAGCCAGCAGTGCATCATCGGCCGGGACCTCCGTGGAACCCACGCTGCTTTTCGGCATAGATGATGGAATAGTACCATCCAATGCTGGATCTGGTTGCTGCTGCTGCTGAGACGCGCTTTGCTGGCTAAGTTTGTTGATTTGCTCCTGATGCATGTTATATTTGCGTTCCAAGTCCTGGATCCGATCTACTTCACGCTTCTTCTTTCTGTCACGACTTCTGTAGCTGTCGTTCCAATCCGCAAACCCCATAAACCACGGAACCATGCCTTTGCCTCGTGTTCGTCCCGGGTGTTCAGGATTCTTGAGGGTGCGCGAAAGCTCGTTGTTCTCTCTCTCCGGCTGGTACACACCCGCTCGAGCTTCTTCTATTGCTTTAATTATCTCGTCCGTGGCATCTTTAAGACTGGCCTGTTCAAGAACCTGGCCTGTCTTTGGGTCCAACTTTCCCCCATGTGCATAAAACCAAGTCATGCACCTCTCGGGCCAAGTATCTGTTACTGGAGAGACCCCTGCAGTCCTCATGTTTCGCTCAGATTCATCCCACTTAGGCAACCCAGACTTGTAGCCGCCTGGCCCCAGACGATGGTGCCACGTTTTTTTGTCGGCATTTTTCTTGTTTATTCTCGACCGTTTCTTAGCTTCTTCTGATTCCTTGAACTTCACAAATTCATCCCAGTCATCTGCTAACTTCACATATTCTCCTTTGAATTCTGGAGTCTTCCTTTTGTTTTCCACGTAACTTTTCCATAATCTTTTCTTCCAAGACTGGAATTGTGTGGCCATCTTCTTAAGAGCACACTTCTTGACTTTCTCCCGTTGGAGATCTGTGAGAGCCTCTGGTAGGGTGAAATGTTTCATTAGCTCCTCCCAAAGCAGATCTTTTGCTCTTTGGCTGACAAAAGAAACTGCTTGGGTATTTTTTGGCTGATTCCATTCTTGAACGGTGATTGGGATTTGGTCCCTAACGATAACTCCGCATTGACATATAAATTTGTCCGCATTCTCTTTAGGAGCAATCGGTTCGCCATCTGCTCTGATTTGATCGATGTTAAACTTTATGCCTTGTTTCAAAAAAATTGTCGGGCCACGTTTAACCCTTGTAGAAGATTTGCTCGATCCGGAGGGCTAAAAGGAAGAAAGATTCATTAATATATACAAATCAATCAATACATCTGATGATCACCAGAGGGCAAATTAATACCTCGCCGGACTCTGTTAAATGGACAAAAATTTCTTCGCCATCGTCATTGTCAGCTGGTTCGCCTTCGTATCTTGCTTGTCCTTCCTCAATTCCCTCACCGGATGGGTTAAGGTATTGTGAGCCATCATCTACTTCATTCTCTTCATTTCCGGAGCGTATCAGGTCGTACATGGCATTCTCTTGATCACGGTCGTCCATAGCTTAACTAATCCAGAACAAATATAAAACAATTAGAATGCATTCAATAAGCAGAACCGGAGATATGCAAATCAATACAAGGCTTATGGTCCCATTATGTACACGAATTTCTGTGCTAGACCATTCGATTACCTGCACATCTATTTTTAGTTGTTCATCTTGCTTTATTAATTGATCATTTGTTGTGAGCTTCAAAGTTCCACTAAAACTGTGAAATACATCAGATTCATGATTCTTAAGAAAAGACCAACTCAAAGAGCATCAAGCAGTTAGTTAAAAATTTGTACTTTGACAATCACTTGATCTTATTTAAACAATAAAAATTAAACACACAATAGCCAAAAAATAATTTCAGCAGTGCCTCTTATCAAGATATGTTAGACAACAATAAAGCATTTAGCACTTCACCATAATTAGTTAAAGACACAGTTGCACCCATTATATACTAGTAAAAGGCATGTACCATTTACGAAACATTGAAATTTCTAGAGAAAATGATGACGCGAAAACTGGCGATGCATCCAACTTTTCACACATATCATGAACGCATATTTTTCAGCTAGTAAATAGTCAACCTAGCAACACTATATTTCACTACTTTTCTCATAGTAGGTTACATGTTTCCTCCAAGCAATGGTGTAAAATGGGAGGGGAAAACTACCATCTCTGAACCAGGTAGTACACCAATAGCAACACTATTACTTATGTTCAGTTTATTGCTCCTCAATTTTTTCAGTATTCATTAAAATAAATTGAGCAACTGAATTATGTATCCTGAAGTCTGAAAATAGAATATTTTCTTGTAACCAAGTAGTTGATTCAGAGATTAAACCCCACTGCATTTTTTTCTTGGCATACATCACTAGTAGAAAACAGACCTTTTGTCCACATCATTAGTCCCGGTCTGGTTTTGAACCGGCACTAATGTGACCATTAGT
Source organism: Elymus sibiricus (assembly GCA_039707655.1). Taxonomy (NCBI): domain Eukaryota; kingdom Viridiplantae; phylum Streptophyta; class Magnoliopsida; order Poales; family Poaceae; genus Elymus; species Elymus sibiricus. The sequence continues at coordinate 15,915,049 of CM077673.1, read as the reverse complement.
CGCGGTTCGTGACGGGCATCATTAGTGCCGGTTCGTTCCGGACCTTTAGTCCCGGTTCGTGCCACGAACTGGGACTAAAGGGGTGGTGGCAGGCTGGCGTCAGCCTGGGGCCCCACGATAACCTTTAGTCCCGGTTCGTGCCACGAACCGGGACTATAGGCTAACCTTTAGTCCCGGTTTGTGTCTCGAACCGGGACTAAAGGTCCCCTATATGAACCCTTCGGCCAGCCCGAGCTCTCTGTTCTTCCCCTTTCCTCTCCTCTAGTTCTTCCTCTCTTCCCCGAGCTCATCCTCCATTTTTGCCAAAATTTGTCAAGATTTGGAGGCACCCCATCCATCCGAGTGTTCACAAAGGTTAGCAACTTTGTCCTTTCATCTCTCATTGCTAGATTAGCTCTTGCAATGCTCTATAAGTATAGTGATTTGTGGGTTTTAGTTTGGGAGTATTTATATGTGGTAGTTTATTTGATTTATATGCAATTTGAGCTCAAATTAACTTCTTACTTTGCATGTGTAGGTATGGTTTACTTAGTGCCTTCCCGTCCCCGTCCTAACCACCGTCGATCGCCCGCACCGTCCCGTCGCCGGCACCACCTTGGTGAGCCTCTTGTTCTTATCCTTTTTATAAAAAAAAATCATGTTTGTAAGATTTAGATAGTTACTTGTATAGTTTTCTTACCTATATGGTTGTTTGTTATACATAGTGGCATGGTTTTGATATCCGTCCCCGTCGGCCCTCGTCCGGTTTATGATTCGGATGTGGTATATACTCTCTTTTATAACTGTTTGTTGCATTTCGTGTTTATGACAATTATGCCCATCAAGCTGACATAGATATTTTTATCTAGGAGGTATGTGAACCGGAAATTCCAACCGACATAGATATTCTTGTCAAGAAGTTAAATTTAGTTGAAAAAGAAAACGAGTATTTGAAAGAAAAATTGAAAAGAGTTGAAGAAGAGAAGATGAAACTGGAGTTGTATGTTGCCGATGTCGTCGATGATCACAAGATCAAGATGGATGCAATGCGCTTGAAGATTAGAAAATTTAAAAAATATGCCATTGATAGTGAGGCTTGGTATCACTATGCTGTTGGATCAATTGTTACCTTAGTTGCGATCTTGATCGCATTTGTTGTTGCATTTAAATGCTTTAGCTAGAGAGTTTGTATGTTGTTTTATGAGAACAAGTGTGTATGAACTTTATGTATGAACTTGTATTAATTTGGTCTTTTCGGTGTTGTGTAATGAAGATGAGCCGGCAATGGATGTACGATGACCGATGCTCTCCCCAGTTCATTAATGGCGTGCATACTTTTCTGGTTGCGGCTGAGGCAAACAAGCGGGCGGATGGTTTTATGCATTGTCCATGTGCTGGCTGTAAGAATGATCGAAATTACTCTAACTCAAGAACCATTCACGTCCACCTGTTTGAGTCCGGTTTCATGTCCGGCTATAACTGTTGGACCAAGCACGGAGAAAGAGGGGTCCTAATGGAAGAGAATGAAGAAGAAGAGGATGACGACAGCTATCCTGGCCATGGGTTCCATGAATACGATGGTACAACAATGGGGGAAGAAGCTGAGCCGGCAATGCGGGAAGGAGCTGAAGAAGAGGCATCAGATGAGCCCGCTGATGATCTTGGTCGGGCCATTGCCGATGCAAAGAGAAACTGCGCAAGTGAAAAGGAGAAGCTGAAGTTGAAGCGCATGTTAGAGGATCACAAGAAATTGTTGTACCCAAATTGCGACGATGACAAGAAAAAGCTGGGTACCACACTGGAATTGCTGCAATGGAAGGCAGAGAATGGTGTACCTGACAAGGCATTTGAAAAGTTGCTGAAAATAATGAAGAATAAGCTACCAAAGGACAACGAATTGCACGACAGTACGTACGAAGCAAAGAAGGCCGTCTGCCCTCTAGGATTAGAGGTGCAAAAGATACATGCATGCCCTAATGACTGCATCCTCTACCGCGGTGAGTACGAGGATTTGAATGCATGCCCGGTATGCTGTGCATTGCGCTATAAGATCGGCCACGATGACCCTGGTGATGTTGAGGGCGAGCGCCCCAGGAAGAAGATTCCTGCCAAGGTGATGTGGTATGCTCCTATAATACCACGGTTGAAACGTTTGTTCCAAAACAAAGAGCATGCCAAGTTGATGCGATGGCACAAAGATGACCGTAAGAAAGACGGGAAGTTGAGAGTACCCGCTGACGGATCACAGTGGAGAAAAATCGAGAGAAAGTGGAAGGACTTTGCAGATGACGCAAGGAACGTATGGTTTGGTTTAAGTGCAGATGGCATCAATCCTTTTGGGGAGCAGAGCAGCAATCATAGCACCTGGCCTGTGACTCTATGTATCTATAACCTTCCTCCTTGGTTGTGCATGAAGCGGAAGTTTATTATGATGCCAGTGCTTATCCAAGGCCCCAAGCAACCCGGCAACGACATTGATGTGTACCTAAGGCCATTAGTCGAAGAACTTTTAGAGCTGTGGAATGGAAAAGGTGTACGTGCGTGGGATGAGCACAAACAGCAGGAATTTGACCTGCGAGCGTTGCTGTTTGTAACCATCAATGATTGGCCTGCTCTCAGTAACCTTTCAGGACAGACAAACAAGGGATACCACGCATGCACGCACTGTTTAGATGATACCGACAGTATATATTTGGATAAATGTAAGAAGAATGTGTACCTGGGGCATCGTCGATTTCTTCAGAGCAGGCATCCCGTAAGAAAGAAAGGCAAGCATTTCAAAGGTGAGGCAGATCACCGGAAGAAGCCTTGCCACCGTACTGGTGATGATATACTTGATATGGTCAAGGATTTAAAAGTAATCTTTGGAAAGGGTCCTGGCGGACAATCTGTTCCGAATGACGCTGACGGACGCGCACCCATGTGGAAGAAGAAATCTATATTTTGGGACCTACCCTATTGGAAAGACCTAGAGGTCCGCTCTGCAATCGACGTGATGCACGTGATGAAGAATCTTTGCGTGAACCTGCTAGGCTTCTTGGGCGTGTATGAGAAGACAAAAGATACACCGGAGGCACGGGAGGACCAGCAACGTATGCACGGAGAAGACGGCATGGATCCAAAGCAGTTTCAGGGTCATGCTAGCTACGCTCTTACCAAAGAAGAGAAGGAAATCTTCTTCGAATGCCTGCTCAGTATGAAGGTCCCGTCTGGCTTCTCGTCGAATATAAAGGGAATAATAAATATGGCAGAGAAAAAGTTCCAGAACCTAAAGTCTCATGACTGCCACGTGATTATGACGCAACTGCTTCCGGTTGCATTGAGGGGGCTTCTACCGGAAAACGTTCGATTAGCCATTGTGAAGCTATGTGCATTCCTGAATGCAATCTCTCAGAAGGTAATCGATCCAGAAATCCTACCAAGGTTAGAGAATGATTTGGTGCAATGTCTTGTCAATTTCGAGTTGGTGTTCCCACCATCCTTCTTCAATATCATGACGCACGTCCTAGTTCACCTAGTCGAGGAGATTGCCATTCTGGGTCCTGTATTTCTACACAATATGTTCCCCTTTGAGAGGTTCATGGGAGTCTTAAAGAAATATGTTCATAATCGTGCTAGGCCAAAAGGAAGCATCTCCAAGGGCCATGAAACAGAGGAGGTCATTGAGTTTTGTGTTGACTTTATTCCTAACATTAAGCCGATTGGTGTTCCTGAATCGCGGCATGAGGGCAGACTGGGTGGAAAAGGCACGCTAGGAAAGAATTCACTAATATGCCGGGACGGGCATTCTTTGGCGCAAGCACACTACACAGTTCTACAAAGTTCCACCTTGGTGGCTCCGTATATCGAGCAACACAAGAATATTCTACGCTCCAAACACCCGGAGCAGTCTGACGACTGGATTACACATGAACAAACGGTGACTTTCGCCAGTTGGTTGCAGACACGTCTCATGCATGACGACACTGTTGAAGATGACATGTACTTGCTGTCCAAGTTACCATCTTCAACTATATTGACTTTCAAAGTGTACGAGATAAATGGGAATACATTTTACACGATCGCCCAAGATAAAAAGAGCACCAACCAAAACAGTGGTGTCCGCTTTGATGCAGCAAACATCAATGGGACAAAGGACACATATTATGGTTACATAGAGGAGATATGGGAACTTGACTATGGACTTGGTTTGAAGGTCCCTTTGTTTCGGTGCAAATGGGTCAATCTGACAGGAGGCGGGGTAAAGGAAGACCCGCAGTACGGAATGACAACAGTGGATCTCAACAATCTTGGGTACGCAGACGAACCATTCGTCCTAGCCAATGGTGTGGCACATGTTTTCTATGTGAAGGACATGTCTACCAAGACGAGAAAAAGAAAAGATAAGGAAGCGAATACATCATACGATGAGCCAAAGCGCCACATAGTTCTTTCTGGGAAAAGAAACATCGTGGGAGTGGAGGACAAGACAGACATGTCACAAGATTATGAAAAGTTTCATGAAATTGCTCCCTTCACAGTGAATGTTGACCCGAGCATCAAGTTAAACGATGAAGATTGTCCATGGTTACGACGCAAAGGGACACACGCGAAGAAAAAGTTTTATACCCAAAGATCCCACTCTGGGATGTGACCGGCTTCTCTAGTTAGTTTCCGGACTTATATACCTGGAAAGTCCCAATTCGGACAAACCGGAGGGAATCTTTGTAATAGTAGTGTACTTATGTGTTTTGTGCATTCAGTATGCACCATTTGAAGGCAGACCATCAATTTTCAACCCTTTCTGACTTCATTTGCTATTTTTCATGCATTTACTGATTTTTTGAGCTAAATGACCCTGAAATTGATAAGCACTACAAATGAACTCTGAAAAGGTTGAAAGTTGGCATGGTATCATCATTTCACCCACATAGCATGTGCTAAAAAGTTGAGAGGGTTACGGCAAAAACTGGACGCACTTCGTGTACAAAATGGACAATCTCTTTCGAAGTATCAGGGTATAGACGAAAACTCGTCTGTTACAAAGGCATTTCATTTTTTTAAACTTATTTCAACTCCAGACTTTTTGTGCGTTCAGTATGCACCATTCGAAGGCAGGCCATCAATTTTCAACCCTTTCTGACTTCATTTGCTATTTTTCATGCATTTACTGATTTTTTTGAGCTAAATGACCCTGAAATTGATAAGCACTACAAATGAACTCTAAAAAGGTTGAAAGTTGGCATGGTATCATCATTTCACCCACATAGCATGTGCTAAAAAGTTGAGAGGGTTACGGCAAAAACTGGACGCACTTCGTGTACAAAATGGGCAATCTCTTTCGAAGTATCAGGGTTTCAGACGAAAACTCGTCTGTTACAGCCATTTCATTTTTTTAAACTTATTTCAACTCCAGACTTTTTGTGCGTTCAGTATGCACCATTCGAAGCCACGCCATCAATTTTCAACCCTTTCTGACTTCATTTGCTATTTTTCATGCATTTACTAATTTTTTTTGAGCTAAATGACCCTGAAATTGATAAGCACTACAAATGAACTCTGAAAAGGTTGAAAGTTGGCATGGTATCATCATTTCACCCACATAGCATGTGCTAAAAAGTTGAGAGGGTTACGGCAAAAACTGGACGCACTTCGTGTACAAAATGGACAATCTCTTTCGAAGTATCAGGGTTTCAGACGAAAACTCGTCTGTTACAAATGCATTTCATTTTTTAAAACTTATTTCAACTCCAAACTTTTTGTGCATTCAGTATGCACCATTCAAAGCCACGCCATCAATTTTCAACCATTTCTGACTTCATTTGCTATTTTTCATGCATTTACTGATTTTTTTGAGCTAAATGACCCTGAAATTGATAAGCACTACAAATGAACTCTGGAAAGGTTGAAAGTTGGCATGGTATCATCATTTCACCCACATAGCATGTGCTAAAAAGTTGAGAGGGTTACGGCAAAAACTAGACGCACTTAGTGTACAAAATGGACAATCTCTTTCGAAGTATCAGGGTTTCAGACGAAAACTCGTCTGTTACAAAGGCATTTCATTTTTTTAAACTTATTTCAACTCCAGACTTTTTGTGCGTTCAGTATGCACCATTCGAAGCCACGCCATCAATTTTCAACCATTTCTGACTTCATTTGCTATTTTTCATGCATTTACTGATTTTTTTGAGCTAAATGACCCTGAAATTGATAAGCACTACAAATGAACTCTGGAAAGGTTGAAAGTTGGCATGGTATCATCATTTCACCCACATAGCATGTGCTAAAAAGTTGAGAGCGTTACGGCAAAAACTGGACGCACTTCGTGTACAAAATGGGCAATCTCTTTCGAAGTATCAGGGTTTCAGACGAAAACTCGTCTGTTACAAAGCCATTTCATTTTTTTAAACTTATTTCAACTCCAGACTTTTTGTGCGTTCAGTATGCACCATTCGAAGCCACGCCATCAATTTTCAACCATTTCTGACTTCATTTGCTATTTTTCATGCATTTACTGATTTTTTGAGCTAAATGACCCTGAAATTGATAAGCACTACAAATGAACTCTGAAAAGGTTGAAAGTTGGCATGGTATCATCATTTCACCCACATAGCATGTGCTAAAAAGTTGAGAGGGTTACGGCAAAAACTGGATGCACTTCGTGTACAAAATGGACAATCTCTTTCGAAGTATCAGGGTTTCAGACGAAAGCTTGTCTGTTACAAAGGCATTTCATTTTTTAAATAACCTAAGTATTACCAAATTGAATATAATGATAAAACACAATAAAATTAAACAGAAGAAAAAATAATGACTGAAAAATCTATTTTTAAAGTAAAGTTATTCACAAACTAGTGATTCACACAAATTTCAAATAATTTAAATTTAAACTATTCAAATTTGAAAACTACTGGCACTAACAGAAAGTTTATATTTTTTTTACCTAAAGCAAAAGGATTCAGAAAGAAACTCTAAATAAAGAAAAAAACAACTCAGAAATAAAAAAAATTAAAGCAGAAAAAAAAAATGAAAAATAAATAAATTAAAAAAATCCCGCCTACTGGGCCACAACGGCCTGCATACGACTAGAAACCCAACCTGTAGTTGGGCCAGGACGCAGGCCCGCAAGGCCCAGTAGGCCCACAGGGAATTGCAGCAGAGGTAGGCCCAGAAGGCCTGCATTAGAGAGGAGCTCAATGCAGTGCCCGCGCCGGGGCTTATAAACTGGTCGAGGCGCCCCTCGACTAGCGAGGTGGGACTAAACTTCCACCGCAGTGCGCCGTGCCAGGAACAGGTCTTTAGTCACGGTTGGTGGCTCCAACCGCGACTAAAGACCCCCCCTTTAGTCGCGGTTGGAGCCACCAACCGCTACTAAAGGGTTTCGCTTCCCGCCGCTTCGGCTGGTGAAATTCACCTTTAGTCGCGGTTGGTGGCTCCAACCGCGACTAAAGGGGGGTCTTTAGTCGCGGTTGGAGCCACCAACCGCGACTAAAGGTCCTCCTATATAAGCAGCAGTTGAATTTTTTTTATTTTCCCTCTGCTTCTTCGTCTCTTCGACCACTGAACAGAGGAGATCGCCGCCGCGCGCCCCCGACGCACCGCCTGCCCCGACACCGTCGCCGCCCCCAACGCGCCGCCCACGCCGTCGCCGCCCCCGACGCGCCGCCCATGCCGTCGCCGCCCCCGTCGCGCGCCGCCCCCTCCTCGAGCTCGCGCGCCGTCGCCGTCGCCGTCGCAGTCGCCGTCGCCGTCGCCGTCGCCGTCGCCGTCGCCGTCGCAGTCGCCGTCGCCGTCGCCGTCGCCCCGCTGTGAGCCCCTACCGCCATGCAATTTTTTTTATAAATGTTAATTAGATGTATATAATGTTAATTAGATGTTAATTAGATGTATAGAAATGTTAGATATTAGGGTATACTAATAATGTTAATTAGATGTATAGAAATGTTAATTAGATTTTTTTAGATGTTAATTAGATGTATAGAAATGTTAAATGTTAATTAGATGTATAGAATTTTTTTTATAAATGTTAATTAGATGTATATAATGTTAATTAGATGTATAGAAATGTTAATTAGAATTTTTTTTCATAAGAATTTTTTCTCGGAGTCAACGATGCCTGGCCCCCATCCTCGTCATCGACTCGTTCGCGACGACGTCCTGCTTCAGAGGGGCAATGTTCGGGACTGGGCTCCACCGGGCTGGCACTGGGAGGCGCTACCTTCAGGGGCGCGCAGCTTGGTGAGGAACCCGGGTCCCGTCGTCGACCCGGAGCTTCTTTGGTGGCGTTCGCGTGGGCCACTTTCGGTGCGGAGGCAGCCGGCCCCGCCGGAGGTGGTACGTCGCCGTGTCAGGGAGGAGGACGAGCACGTCCGTCGCTACATGGATGCGTTGGACGTCAGGTTCTCCAATACCTAGCAGGTTCTTCAGGGATCTCACCCGAGCTATGATCCTGTGATGGTTCCTTCTCTTTGGGTGTCCACCGCCCGCGCCTCAGGAACCGCGAGTGAACTAGATTCTTCGATAATATTCGATCTGTATTAGCTAGTGATGTTATATATATGATAATATTCGAGATGTATTAGTGATAATACTCGAGATGTATTCGAGATTATATTCGATAATATTCGAGATGATTTATTCGATGATGCATATTATATGAATTATTCGAGATGCATATTATGTACTATGATTCAGTTTTTCCTTATTGATTGCATGCATTCTAATTTGAATACTAAATTGTTTTATCTTTCTTCTGGATTAGTTAAATAAAAGCTATGGACAATACCGGCAGAGAAGGAGAAGAGGCTCTGTTCGACATCATACGCTCCAAGAGCCCAGAGCATGAACCTGAAGATGATGACGGCTCGCAATATCTGAACAATTCCGGTGAGGGTTGTATGATATTTGATGAAGACGAACGAATAGATGAAGGCGACGACAACGATGTTGACGAAGAAAATGTTCTTCAAATAACAAAGACCGGCGAGGTATATTTATTATATAAGCCATCCGGTGATCATTACATGTCTTAATTGATTTGTATGTACTAACGAATCGATCTTTCTTCTTTTAGGCCTCCGGATCGAGCAAATCTTCTACAAGCGACAGGGTAGTTCGAGGCCCGGCCAAAAAGTTGGATGAAGGCGTAAAGTTCAACATCGATTCCATCCAAACATCAACTGGCGAACCGCTTGAACCTAGGAAAAATGCGCCCAAGTTCAAGAATCAATGCGGAGTTATTGTCAGGGACCAACTCCCGATCTCCGTTCAAGAATGGAAAAAGCCAGCAAAGGGAGATCGAGCAGGCCGAGTTACTTTTGTCGACGAAAGAGCAAAAGATGTGCTTTGGACTACTCTCATGGAACATTTCACCCTACCAGATAATTTGACAGATGCAGATCTGAAGAAAGTCAGAAACTATGCTCTTAAAAAGATGGCGATCGCATTCAACACCTTCAAGAAAAATGCATGGACTAAGTACGTCAAATCCGGAAAGAAGACTCCAGAATTCACGGGAGCACTGGTGAAGGCAAAAGACCACTGGGACGCTTTCGTGAAGTTCAAGGAATCGGAAGAAGCCCAGGAACGGTCGAGAAAAAACAAGATTAATGCTGGGAAAAAGAAGTGGCACCATCATATGGGGCCAGGTGGCTACCAGGTGGCCCTGCCTAAGTGGGATAAATCTGAGCAAGAGATGATTAGTGCACGGGTCAGTCCAGTTACATTGTCATGGCCCCCTAGGTGCAGGACATGGTTTTATGCGCATGGGGGGAAATTGGACCCAGAGACAGGGCTGGTTATGGTGAAGGCAAGTCTTAAAGAAGCGACAGACGAAATACTTATTGCAATAGAAGAAGCTCGAACGGGGGTGTTCACGCCCAATAGAGAGAACGACGAGCTTACGCGCGCCCTGAAGAATCCTGAACACCCGGGAAGAACACGAGGCAAAGGCGTTGTTCCGTGGTTTGAGGGGTTTGCGGATTGGAACGACGACTATAGAAGCCGTGCGAGAAAGAAGATGCAGGAGGAGAAGAAGAAGAAGGAGGAAGCACTCCGCCTTGAAGGCCTAGAATCAAAGCACCTGGAGTTGGAACGATTTGTCAGGCGACAGCAGGAGCAGATCGACTCACTCAGCCAGGAAAGGGCGTCTCAGCGGCAGCATGAGCAGATCGATCCAGCATTGGATAGCACCGTCCCATCTATGCCGAGAAGCAGCGTTGGTTCCGCCCCGGCCGATATCGATAATGCACTGCTAGCTAGCTACCCTGTGGATGATATCAAAGACATGACTAACTGTGAGCTACACATGAAAGTGAAGAACTTATCCATGAAGGTGGCGGACGGCTATGCTTTAGCAAATCCCCCTGAAGCAACCTTCCATTGCAATCCCATTCCAGCAGGCTATGCTCGTGTCGGGGTTGATGAAGTGATGTCAGGATATAACGAGCTACAACTTGACATTCTTGGAGGTGACAAGGAGAGAACACTGGGAGAGGCCATACATCGTATCATTCTATGGAAAAAGGATTGCATCGTCTTACCAAGGCCACCGACTCCTCCTCCAAGTCCGCCGCCGCGTCAGTCGACTCCTCCTCCTCCAAGTTCGGCACCGTGTTAGCCGACTCCTCCTCCAAGTCCGGCACGACGTTAGCCAACTCCTCCTCCTCCAAGTCCGCCGGCACCGCATCAGCCGACTCCTCCTCCAAGTCCGGCACGGCGTCAGCCTAAGCAACAGCGGAAGAGAGAGGCCGCAGCTACGACGGCTAGCGGTACAACATGCAAGAAATTCAAATATGGTCCAGATCTCAAGCCTCTTTCGAAGTTGTCTTACCACCTGACTCAGGAGGAACTCGACGCCGCATGTGATGCCCAATTTAAGGCCCATTTTGCACCGAAACCGCCCGCGCCGCCAAAGGAGAAAGTATCTGAGCATGTCTCACAACACTTTATTGATATGGCTGCACCGGCTGACAATCAGAAGGACTCCGACTATGTGCGGTCTATCAAGAAGTCATATTTGGCAGGGCAAAAGGAGTCGAGCTCGAGCTCGAGCCAAGCAGTTGGCAAAAAAAGCGGGAAAACTGTTCCCCAGCTGGGAGAACAGGCAGTGCAATCGATCCCCCCGCTCATTGTACAAACAACTGTGAGTACCGCCGATCGGCCGGTAATAACCGACGATCTTAGAAGGCAGGCTAAAGAGACCGGTGTCACTGTTGAACAACTCCTAGGCCTTGAGGAAATCCCCGGGATTACAGAGGAGGAAGTAAAATGGCAATATGTCCGCGGCAAACCTCTGGTCAAGCCTGACGAAGTCAAGCTTCTACCAACGAGAATGTACGATTTGCATACGTGGTACATGCAACAAACAGCAAATACCAATGAAGAGTCCCTCATGGTGAAAGTCAAGAAAAGGCATTACTTCCATAAAAAAGATGTGCGGATTCATTATTCAGAGTTGTTACAGTTATTCAATCAAGACGCACTCGACAAATCTATCGTCAGTTGCTATTGTCTGTAAGTGATTTCTTTCAGTAATTTAAGTCTCTAGCTAGCTAGCTGTGCTCTCGTTCATTACCTGTAATTATCCTCACTATATTCTTTTCTGTGGTATTATGCAGAATGAAGATGTATGAAATGAAAAAAGCTGGACGCTATGGCATTGGGTTCATTGACCCAAATACGGTTAATCAGGCGATATGGGAAGATAAATATTCGAGAAAAGACACAGAGAAATCCCTGCTAGAGTTTTTGAAGCAACTAAACACCCAACCAGAAATACTACTTCCTTACAACTTCGGGTGAGTGTTACTATATCTTGTACTACAAATTCTATTTTTTGCTTAATTACTAGATGTTAATAAGTGTAGTTGATGAGTTATGCACGTGCCCGCTTATTTATACAAAACGTGTGCGCATGCAGTTACCACTGGATCTTGTTAATCATTGAAGTTGACAAGGCAAAAGTTGAAGTACTGGACTCACTATATAAGAATCCATCCGAATACGCAACCGTGAGGGGGATGGTCGACAGGTAATTTCAATCATTACCGCACTATGTCGACCTCTTTACTTCATTTCCTGATATCAACTAGTTAATAACTCATTTATTCATTTTCTTTGCCGGCGGGTAGGGCTTGTGCCAAGTTCGTCAAACAGGTCCCAGGCGACTGGGAACAAAAGCTGACATGGGTGCGACCCAAGGTAATTAAGTAGTACTAGCTAGCTACGTCCGTGCATCTCTTTAATTCTAGTTTCAATACCATTATCATGCTTGATTAATTATTACCTGATTGAATTTTATTCTCGTAAAGTGCATGAAGCAGGAGCAGGGGAATGCTTTATGCGCATACTACGTTTGCGAGAACATTCGCATGATCACGTCTGAAAGGAGCATAAACGAAAGAAATCTTTGGGTACGACGTTTGCCAGAACACTATCCATATTTTTTTTATCATGATCTAGCTAATATATATACACACAACTAATATATTCATCTTGATCTCCTGATTATAGTTGAACGAGATGCGGGGCCAGCTCCTACCAACGGCTCGCGTACGAGCAATTCAAGAGGAAATAGCTGGATTTCTGGTCGACCAGGTCATAGATCCCAAAGGAGAATACCATTACAAGATCAAGAAGAAGTAATGCCCTGCATATATGTAATGATCCGCAAATTGTAGGAGAAATTATATATACCAAATTGTATATATATGTATGTGAATGGTCGTCGTATGAGAAATTCGATGATATATATATATATATATATATATATATATATATATATATATATATATATATATATATATATATATGATCGGTTCTACGAGAAATTCTATTTATATATATATGCACAACGTGTACAGTATGTAGTAGCGTAATATATGTTTGAAATGAAAAATAATTAAATGGAAAACACAAAATTAAAAGAAAAAATAAACCATAATTAATTCATAAACACCTGAAGGATTAAAAGGAAAAATAAACCAAAATTAAAAGAATTAAATACTTTTAGTCCCGGTTGGTATTACCAACCGGGACTAAAGGTCCCCCAGCCCACGGCGCCGGCAGGTGCCACGTGGTGGGCCTTTAGTGCCGGGCCGTGTTGAACCGGCACTAAAGGGGGGGGGGGCTTTAGTCCCCACCCTTTAGTGCCGGTTGGAGAACCGGCACTATAGGCCGATTCTGCACTAGTGCATGATCATATTACTACTACCATCATGGCACATCTTACAGAAAAATGTTCAAAGAAAAATGTTCAGATTAGCCATTTTACAGAATTCTTTGATTTTCAAAGAAAAATGTTTAGATTAGCCATTTTTACAGAATTCTTTGATTTTCACCTTTCTTTTTCGTGTGTGTATCTTTTAACTACAGTATAATAGTTTCTCCACATGATAAAATCTAACCAAACTTAGACTACTGCATAACAAATCAGAATGACCTTTCTTTTTCTGTCCATGAATTTCTTTTTAAGACAGCGGGAATTCATTCTTTCTTGAGCCGTCGAATGAACTGAATGTATCACAGCAGGTCACTGAAGAAACTATGTACAGCACGATTAAAATGGTGCTTGCGGCGTGGAGGAGGAGAGCGGCGCCGGCGGAGCTGACGGCGACGGAGTGGAGGAGCGGCGCCGGCGGAGCTGAGGGCGCCGGCGTGGAGGAGAGCGGCGCGCGGCAGAGTCGGCGGAGGTGAGGGAGGATCGGCGAAGCTGAGGGCGACGGCCGGCGGCTGGGAGGAGCGGCGCCGGCGGAGCTGAGGGCGACGGCGTGGAGGAAGAGAGCGGCGGCGCGTGGACGGACGGCGCCGTCGATCGAGGGCGCGGGCGGGGCAGCCTGGCGGCGTCGTCGAAGCGAGTGAAGACGGAGTGAATTTGGGGGAGGAAGGAGAAGTTGCTATATAGGAGGACCTTTAGTCCCAGTTGGTATCACCAACCGGGACTAAAGACCCTTTAGTCCCGGTTGGTATCACCAACCGGGACTAAAGGCCCCCCTTTAGTCCCGGGCCTAAAGAGGCCTTTTCGGCGGCCCAAATTCGCGCGGGAAGGGACCTTTAGTCCCGGTTGGTGGATCCAACCGGGACTAAAGGTCCATTTTCTATTTTTTTTGTTTTCTTGTTTTTATATTTGGAATAACTGTTTTTATATTTGCAATAATTGTTAGAACATTTATAGTTTTTTAATGAATCTTTTTGCTTTAGGTCAAAACAATTACAAACTTTCTGTTAGTACAAAATGGACAATCTCTTTCGAAGTATCAGGGTTTCGGACGAAAACTCGTCTGTTACGAAAGGATTTCAATTTTTTTAACTTATTTCAACTCCAGACTTTTTGTGCATTCAATATGAACCATTAGAAGCCACATCCTAAAATTTCAACCCTATCTAACTTCATTTGCTATTTTTCATGCATTTAATGAATTGTTTTGAGCTAAATGACCCTGAAATTAAAAAGCACCACAAATGAATTCTGAAATGGTTGAAACTTGGCATGGTTTCACCCACATAGCATGTGCTAAAAAGTTGAGAGGGTTACGGCAAAAACTGGATGCACTTCGTGTACAAAATGGACAATCTCTTTCGAAGTATCAGGGTTTCGGACGAAAACTCGTCTGTTAATAAGAATAACCATAACAAGTATAATTTAGAACAAGTATATAATAAGAATCATAACAAGTATAATTCGGAACAAGTATAATCAGAATCATAACAAAGGAAAATTCCTATGCATTTCCTATCCTATGAATCAAAAGAAGCCACTAAACTATGACATGTTCTCCCACGATGGCCAATATATATAGGGATTTTTACATTTGTGCCCCTGGTTCCTTAGTTGTACTCATTCATCCCCACGCTCTTAACTTTTGCTCACTTTTCCCCACTCCCTTGCCCGAAACCCTCAGAACAGGTTACAACGGACGTTGCCGTCGGGTCAATGCCTCTGACCGTTAACTCTGACGAGTGGGGCCGCTCCCGCGCATGCAACTGACCGCGGTCGTGGGGTAGCACGTGTCCATGGGACTTGCCCGAAACGTCCCATCGTATAAAGAGGGGGAACCACCTCCTGGCGCATCGCCCCTACCATTTCCCCCAAATCCCCTCCCTGCCGCATCGTCTTCCTCTCCCCCACCGCGTCGTCTCGCTTTCCTCCCCTGCCTCCACCGCACCGTCTCGCTCTCCCCCACCGCATCCTCTTCCTCACCTTCATCGCCTCCATCTGTCCGATGGCGGACGCTCGTGGCGACGCCGGAGCAGCGGCCGGAGATGTAGTAGTGGAGCTGTAGGGCGCGGTGACGGCGGATGAAGTGAAGGACGTTGGCGGCGTCCATGGCGGTGCGGGGAAACTCGCAACCGTTGCGGATGTGGAGAAGGAGGTGGCGGGCTCCGCCTCAGCGCTACCGGAGCTAAAGGTGACGGCGTCGAGCGGCGCAGTACATCCCGATGCGCAGCCTGGCGAGGAGCAGGAGGTATTTGCACTTGCTTGTTAGTTCCAATATTTATCTTGTAGAGTTAGTTGCATTGGTTAGATTGTGTTTTGTACTGTAGTACAGATGGTTAGAGTAGTTGGTTTGACGGATGGGCCGGGGTTTTCTGAATTGGGGGGGGGGGGGGGTTGGGGTTTTTGTACTAGGGTTTTTTGGATTACATTCTTTGCAAAAAAATGCTAGATAGATGTACTAGGGTCCCCTAATTCATAAAGAA
The DNA here is from genome assembly GCA_039707655.1 of Elymus sibiricus. NCBI lineage: Eukaryota > Viridiplantae > Streptophyta > Magnoliopsida > Poales > Poaceae > Elymus > Elymus sibiricus. The sequence goes on along the minus strand of CM077673.1, from coordinate 15,899,389 downwards.
CCAATGCTACACAGATGTATGCTTATTAGATTTGTTTCCCTTGTTTATAATGCTACACAGATTGGGGTTTTTAATGCTACAGACATGTATGCTTATTAGATTGGGTCCCTATTAGATTTGTTTTTGAATGCTACGCAGATTGGGGTTTTGAATGTCATATGCCCAAATGGAATCCATTGATTAAGAAGTTATTTGATTCATTAGTATATAAATTTGTCCACAATATGTAGTTATATTAGCTCTGTTGTTCAATGTGTGTGCATGACAATGGAAAATGCAAATAGGATCATAGTATATTAGCCCTATGATCAATGTGTCATGTGTGCATATCTAAATTTTCAATTGGCTTCTGTATTTACTAGTGATGGATGTAATTGTATATTCAGGAGGATGATGGTTAGGGGAAAAAGAGGAAGCTGGACCTTACTAGGTTCAAGGACCCGTACGATCCAGGGTATGGTGACGACGAAGAGTATGAGGTAAGCCTACTTGAAATTTAGATTGTTCATTTAGTTCCTTTGACATGGTGTATATGAATCTATAATGTATTAATGTAATTCATTCGTGTGCAGTATGTCTCTGGAGAAGATGTGGATGTGGACGACGGCAACTTCGTGTCCTTCAAAGCGAAGGAAGAGGAGAAGATCAGGGCCAAGGGAGATGATTACTACTACAAAAGCAAGACCAACACTTGGCGCTGCCCCTACTGCACCACCAAGCCAAAGCCAAAGTCCGACCGCTTCGTTCACCTTCTAGCTCATGCAGAAGATGTAGCCAACCACGGCGAGGACTACAAGATCAGGCGGCAGCATGGTGACCTCGCGAAAGTCCTGACTCCCCTTCCCAAGTGATGTGATGATGTGATGATGTGATGATGTTAATTACTTTTGGTTGTTTGGTGAACTTTGTGTGTGACCTATCTATGGATGGTATGGTACTATGATGGTATATATGGCTATCTATATTGGGTATATATGATGTTTTTTAAATTTTTGATGATGTTTTTTAAATTTGTGATGATGTTTTTTAAATTTGTCTGCTATCTATATTGGGTATTTGTGTGAACTATCTATGGATGGTATGGTACTATGCTGTTTCAGTGTTGCTTCACTGATCAGACATGCTGCAAAGAATAAGAAAAAAGAGCAAATAGTCCATCATTTGAATGAAGATGTAATGATTTTTTGTAATAAAGGAGTAGGTTTATTAATCAAATGCATGCTTTTTCCCACCATGTCTCATTATCCGATGTTTTGAACTGACATTCGACAGGACAGTATAAATTCAAAAAAATGCAAAAAAAACCCTTGGCAACCTATCTATGTTTGTGTAGAAGATCATGTGTGCAAAATTTGAGGTGATTTAGAGGAGGTCAAAGAAATTTGAATTTGAGAAATGTGCTCCAAATGAGCTCCCAGGCTAGGGTAAACAGCCCCATTTGTAATCAAGTTTTTTTTGGACCTACTCTAAATGAGCCAAATGTTTTTTATTAACACCTATTCAATCTATATAGTCTAGATTCGAAGTCTCACTATTTTTTGAATTAATCTTCATATTTTTACATTTTCTTTTGAAAAAATATGCTTTAATATAAAAACTATTAAAAGCACGTTTAAAATATGAAAATGGAAAACTAAGTTCAGATCCTTCTTATTCACTTTGAAATAAAGCTTTGGTGATTTTTTTGATTTTTTAAATTTTTTCAAAAACAGAAGGTAACCCTACCTCCTCTCCTTGAACGTGATAGCTCATATGTGTGAAGGTTTTTTCATGAAAATGACCATAGACCAAGTTTGTGATTTTTGGTTGGTAACATGTCACATAAGACAGTATTGTGCGCAAGTTTTATATTTTTTTGTTTTTTTTTAAATTAATGGTGCTCATTTGACCTCGATCGTGCCAGCTAGTTTTTTTTTTTGAAAATGTCCGTATACCAAGTTTAGTATTTTTCCTCGTTAGTGTGTCTTATAAAACGACGAACGGTGAAGGTTTCATATTTTTTCGATTTTTTTTAAATTATTTATGCTCAGTCAAAGTCTTGGAAACCCCGTTGACCAGCTCAAAACTCCTCAAAACCCCTCCTAACCCTAGCTCCGAACGTCAGCCGTCCGATCATATGGACGGCTCCGCATCGTTGGATCGTGGGGCGATCCGCGAGAGGCGATCCTATTGGTTGTGCTCGGCTGCTCGCCCACCATTGACTCCGCGAAAAAAAAACGTAGTTATTGGGCCCAAAAGGAAACCAAGCTCTGGTTGGGCCGTCGAATTGCGTCGTTTTTTTTGCATCGTTTGCTCTGTTTTTAGTGAACGTGCTGGCTCTGTTTTTTTTTTTGCATCGTTTGAAATTACACAACAATTTGTTCAATACAAATGCAAAATGACCAAATTTATAAGGCCCAAATTTATTTTTATCATGCAAAATGGCCACAAACTAATCAAAAATTTATAAGGTTTTATTATTATTTTTGCATTTTTTTGGAGCACATTTCTCAAATTCAAATTTCTTTGGAGCACATTTTTTTTTGCTCTGTTATTGGAATATTTGCTCTACATCGTTGGATCGTTGGACGGCTCTGCATCGTTGGATCGTTGGATCGCTGGATCACCCACTCGCTCGGCTCCCCGTCATTATCCATAGACGTCTATTTAAGCCGGAGGGCGTCCCCCAGCCCTAGCTCATCCGCCTGCTCCCTCTCCTCGCCGGCACCCGAGCACTCCCCTCTCCGAGCCCATCAGCCATGCCACCACGCCGCCAGTACTACACAGTCAAACATCGCCTCTTCCTCCTTCGGCAGGCCCAAATCCGGAGGCAAGCGAGGCTACCTATGGAACCGGAGGAGGATTTTGACAAGGGGTCGGAGATGGGGGAGGAGGAGCCAAAGGAGGCACCGCCGCAGCCGGAGGAGGAGGCGCCGTCGCAGGAGCCGGAGGAGGAGGCACCGCCGCGGCAGCCGGAGGAGGAGGCGCCGCCGCAGGGGGCGGAGGAGGAGGCACCGCCGGAGGAGACAGAAGTGGAGGCACCGCCGGTCTACTATCTGTGGCCCGACCAGGTGGTGATCCTCAACTCCATCCGGTCGGAGCAGGCCCGGCGTCTTCGTCAGGAGCAGATGGAGGCAGCGCGGGCGGCGCAGGAGGAGGCGCAGGCGGACCAGGCTCCCGCGCAGGCGGATCAGGCCATCTCCGACGACGAAGACGCGTAGTGCACTACGTAGTACGTAGGATATATATTGTATGCTGCTATTATGCTCTCTGAGCTTTATTTCTAGGGTTCCCTTATTTCTATGTCGTGTTATATAATGTTTGGGATAATGTTTTATGTAAGAACTATCTATCTATGTTAAGAACTATTCTATGCTTCAAATTGCATGCTTTTGTACATGGAGGGAGTGACATATGGGTGGGTAAAAAAGGTCGTCGAAGCTCGCCCGTAGTACTGCACCCTGGCCTCAGTCTGTGGCACCTGGAAGGTGGAGACGCGTGCGAGAAGAGAGGAACCAGTGGTAGCGACTGTCGCTACGTTCGTGGCGGCGCATCGGCGCATGCAGGCAGGCTAGCTGGATCACGTGGTGTGCATAGCAGGCTTGCTGGCGGCGCACGTCGATCGGTATGCCCTAGAATTTAATTGCCACGCTGAATTGATGCTGCGGAGGTCAAAGGCTGAGACGGTGTGAACTGTGAATCGGTCGAGGAGGCGCGTGCGAGAAGAGACGAACCGGCAGCAGCGACAGTCGCTGCGTCCGTGGCGGCTCACAGGAAGGCTGCGTCCGTGGCGGCTCATAGGAAGGCTGCGTCCGTGGCGGCTCGCATCGGCGCATGCAGGCAGGCTAGCCGGATCATGTCGCGCATGCATAGCAGGCTTATCGTGGCGGCGTGCATCAGCGCATGGACGTGGGCATTTAATTCAACGGCCCATACGAAATCACGGCCCAACGGTCCAACCAGCGCCACCGTCCAACGGGCGACACAGTCCAGCGCGGCCCCACACGTCAGAATGGTCGAAGGAGGGCGACACAGTCCAAACGCGGCCCCACTTGGCAGGTCCAACGGGCGACACAGTCCAACGCGGCCCCACACGCCAGAGTTAACGGTCAAACCATTGACCCGACGGCATCCCCCCGTGTGACGATTTCTGAGGGATTCGGACTAAGGAATGGGGAAAAATGATCAAAAGTTAAGAGCGTGGGGATGAATGAGTACAACTAAGGAACCAGGGGCACAGAAATAAAAATCCCATATATATATGCAACTACAAGGAAAATTCTTATGCAATTTTCCTGTCCTATTCCTATCCTCCTATTCCTATTCCTATGCAATTTTCCTAATCCTCCTATTCCTATGCAATTTTCTATTCCTATGCAATTTTCTGAATCAAAGAAAAAGCCCCAATTTTCCTATGAATCAAAGAGAAGCCCCAATTTTCCTATGAATCAAAGAAAAGCCCCAATTTTCCTATGCATTTTTCCTATGAATCAAGGAAACTATGACATGTTCTCGACATTCCCAATCCTCCTATTCCTATATGCAATTTTCCTATGCTATGAATCAAAGAAAAGCCCCGATTAAAACTATGACAAGTTCTGTATTACCTTGCCCACTGGAAGACCATGACATGTTGCTTCAAACAAAGTTGGACGACGGCAACATTGCGACCATCGGCCGTGTACTCGAGATCGAGGCCCATGAACTTGTGTTTTTCCTCTTGAAGCCATTCCTCGAACATGGAAAGAAAACCCTCGACTTTGGTGCTGTCATTCGTGTATACGACATGGAGATTGGTCGTGCCATGTGCGAGCACGTTCCCGTAGCGAGTTCGTGGATTCATGGTGGAGGATGGGGAAGAAGAGAGGAGAGGGAGACGAACAGAAATGGTGGCCGGTCGCGTTACTGTAGCGTTTCCGATGTATATGATCTCGCGCGGAAAAACTTCCAAGGCGCGAGATTTGAACGGACCTTTAGTCCCGGTTGGTGACACCAACCGAGACTAAAAGGGCTCGCGCCAGGCGAACGGTTGCCACCACCCCTTTAGTCCCGGTTGGTGACTCCAACCGGGACTAAAGGGTCCTCACGAACCGGGACTAATGCTTATCGTCACGAACCGGGACTAATGGAGGCATTAGTCCCGGTCCAAAATGCGACCGGGACTAATGCTCCGGTCGAAAGGCCTGATTTCTACTAGTGCCTTGTAGATCGCTAAGCGGGAAGCATTAAGAAACGATCCAAATCGCAAGCCGTCCCGCGATCCAATCACGATCTAGTGCCGAACGGACGGCACCTCCGCGTTCAGCACACGTACAGCTCGATGACGATCTCCGCCTCCTTGATCCAGCAAGCGAGGGCGGAGAGGTAGATGATTTCTCCGGCAGCACAACTTCGTGGTGGCGGTGGTGGTGAACTAATCCGGCAGGGCTTCGCCGAGCTCTACCAAACTAATCTAGAGGAGAAAGACGATCTAGAGAGGAGAGGGCAGCACGTGGCCTTTTTTCAGGTGTTAGGTTGCCCTCAAACCTCCACTATATATAGGAGGAAGGGGTGGGAGGAGGCGCCCTAGGGTTTCCCCTAGGGCCTTGGCCGCCGGCCAAGAGGTGGACTCCACCTCCAACAAGGAGGTGGGGCGCGGGGGAGGAGTCCTACTCCAACAAGGACTCCTCCCACCCTCCACCTTTTTCCTATTGGGCGCATGGGCCCTCATGGGGTCGGCTGCCCAGCCCACCAGGGGCTGGTGCGCCACCTCTTGGGCCCATGTGGCCCCCCGGGGTGGGTGCCCCCCCGGTGGACCCCCGGAACCCATTCGTCACTCCCGGTACACTACCGGAAATACCCGAAACTTTTCCGGAACCCAAATACCACTTTCCTATATATAAATCTTTACCTCCGGACCATTCCGGAGCTCCTCGTGACATCCGGGATCTCATCCGGGACTCCAAACAACCTTCGGTCACCAACATACATAACTCAATAATACCGAAGCGTCACTGAACGTTAAGTGTGCAGACGCTGCGGGTTCGAGAACTATGTAGACATGACCGAGACACCTCTACGGCCAATAACCAATAGCGGGACCTGGATGCCCATATTGGTTCCTACATATTCCACGAAGATCTTTATCGGTTGAACCTCTATGTCAAGGATTCAGTTAATCCCGTACGCTGTTCCCTTTGTTTATCGTATGTTACTTGCCCGAGATTCGATCGTCGGTATCTCCATACCTAGTTCAATCTTGTTACCGGCAAGTCTCTTTACTCGTTCGTAATACAAGATCCCGTCACTATCTCCTTAGTCACATTGCTTGCAAGCTTCTTGTGATGTTGTATTACCGAGTGGGCCCAGAGATACCTCTCCGTCATACGGAGTGACAAATCCCAGTCTCAATCCATGCCAACTCAACAGACACCCTCGGAGATATCTGTAGATCATCTTTATAGTCACCCAGTTACGTTGCGACGTTTGATACACACAAGGTACTCCTCCGGTGTCAGCAAGTTGCATGATCTCATGGTCATAGGAACAGATACTTGACATGCAGAAAACAATAGCAATAAACTGACACGATCATATGCTACATTCATAGTTTGGGTCTTGTCCATCACATCATTCTCCTAATGATGTGATCCCGTTATCAAATGACAACTCATGTCTATGGTCAGGATACCTTGACCATCTTTGATCAACGAGCTAGTCCATTAGAGGCTCACTAGGGACACAGTGTTGTCTATGTACCCACACATGTATTTGAGTTTCCAATCAATACAATTCTAGCATGGATAATAAACGATTATCATGAACAAGGAAATATAATAATAACCACTTTATTATTGCCTCTAGGGCATATTTTCAATAGTCTCCCACTTGCACTAGAGTTAATAATCTAGCTCACATCACTATGTGATTTACATTGTAATGTATCTAACACCCATACAGTTCTGGTGTTGATCATGTTTTGCTCGTGGAAGAGGTTTAGTCAATGGGCCTGCGACATTCAGATCCGTGTGCACTTTGCAAATATTTATGTCCTCCTCTTTGATGTAATCGCGGATGGAATTGAAGCGTCGCTTTATGTGTCTGGTCCTCTTGTAAAACCTTGGTTCCTTGGCCAGAGCAATGGCACCAGTGTTATCACAGAACAGAGTCATTAGGTCCAGTGCACTGGGCATAACCCCAAGATCCGTCATGAACTGCTTCATCCAGACACCTTCCTTAGCCGCCTCTGAGGCAGCTATGTACTCCGCTTCGCATGTAGAATCAGCTACCACGCTTTGCTTGGAACTGCACCAGCTTACCGCTCCCCCATTGAGAATATATACATATCCGGTTTGAGACTTAGAGTCATCCGGATCAGTGTCAAAGCTTGCATCGACGTAACCCTTTACGACGAGCTCTTGTTCACCTCCATAAACGAGAAACATTTCCTTAGTCCTTTTTAGGTACTTCAGGATATTCTTGACCGCCGTCCAGTGTTCCATTCCTGGATCACTTTGAAACCTTCCGGCCATACTTATGGCAAGGCTGACATCTGGTCTTGTGCACATCATTGCATACATGATAGAGCCTATGGCAGATGCATAGGGGATGACACTCATCTTTTCTCTATCCTCTGTAGTCACTGGGCATTGAGTCTTACTCAACTTCACACCTTGCAATACAGGCAAGAACCCTTTCTTGGACTGATCCATTTTGACTTCTTCAAAACTTTATCAAGGTACGTGCTCTGTGAAAGTCCTATTAAGCGTCTCGATCTATCTCTATAGATCTTGATGCCTAATATTAAAGCAGCTTCTCCTAGGTCCTTCATTGAAAAACTCTTGTTCAAATATTCCTTCACGCTTTCCAAAAATTCTATATTGTTTCCAATCAGCAATATGTCATCCACATATAATATTAGAAACGCTATAGAGCTCCCACTCACTTTCTTGTAAATACAAGCTTCTCCGTAAACTTGTATAAACCCGAACGCTTTGATCACCTCATCAAAGCGCTGATTCCAACTCCGAGATGCTTGCACCAGTCCATAAATGGATCGTTGGAGCTTGCATACTCTGTCAGCATTCTCTGGATCGACAAAACCTTTTGGTTGCATCATATACAACTCTTCCTTAAGGAAACCGTTAAGGAACGCTGTTTTGACATTCATCTGCCAAATTTCATAATCGAAAAATGCAGCTATTGCTAACATGATTCTGACGGACTTAAGCATCGCTACGGGTGAGAAAGTCTCATCGTAGTCAACTCCTTGAACTTGTGAAAAACCTTTTGCCATAAGTCGAGCTTTATAGACGGTGACATTACCGTCCGCGTCCGTCTTCTTCTTGAAGATCCATTTATTCTGAATGGCCTTTCGCCCTTCAGGTAATACTTCCAAAGTCCACACTTTGTTTTCATACATGGATCCTATCTCGGATTTCATAGCCTCTAACCATTTGTCGAAATCCGGGCCCACCATCGCTTCTCCATAACTCGTAGGTTCATCGTTGTCCAACAACATGACTTTTAAGATAGGGTTACCGTACCATTCAGGAGCAGTACGTGTCCTTGTCGACCTACGAGGTTCGACAGTAACTTGATCCGAAGCTTCATGATCACCATCATTAGCTTCCTCTTCAACTGATGTAGGCTCCACAGAAACATGTTTCTGCGCTGCGCTACTCTCTGGTTGAAGTAAAGGTTCAACAACCTCATCAAGTTCTATCTTCCTTCCACTCAATTCTTTCGAGAGAAACTCTTTCTCGAGAAATGACCCGTTCTTAGCGACAAACACTTTGCCTTCGGATCTGAGATAGAAGGTATACCCAACCGTCTCTTTTGGATATCCTATGAAGACGCATTTGTCCGCTTTGGGTTCGAGCTTTTCTGGCTGAAGCCTTTTGACATAAGCATCGCATCCCCAAACTTTAAGAAATGACAACTTTGGTTTCTTGCCAAACCACAGTTCATACGGCGTAGTCTCAACGGATTTAGATGGTGCCCTATTTAAAGTGAATGCAGCTGTCTCTAACGCATAACCCCAAAATGATAGTGGCAAATTGGCAAGAGACATCATAGAACGCACCATATCCAATAAGGTTCGATTACGACGTTCGGACACACCATTACACTGTGGTGTTCCAGGTGGCGTTAATTGTGAAACAATTCCACATTGTCTTAAGTGATTGCCAAATTCATAACTCAGATATTCTCCTCCTCAATCAGATCGTAGGAATTTAAATTTCTTGTTACGATGATTCTCAACTTCACTCTGAAATTGCTTGAACTTTTCAAACGTTTCAGACTTGTGTTTCATTAAGTAAATATACCCATATCTACTTAAGTCATCGGTAAAGGTGAGAAAGTAACGATATCCACCGTGCGCCTCAATGCTCATCGGACCGCACACATCAGTATGTATGATTTCCAACAAGTCACTTGCCCGTTCCATTGTTCCAGAGAACAGGGTCTTAGTCATCTTGCCCATGAGGCATGGTTCACATGTGTCAAGTGATTCAAAATCAAGTGACTCCAAAAGTCCATCAGCATGGAGCTTCTTCATGCGTTTTACACCAATCTAACCTAAGCGGCAGTGCCACAAGAAAGTGGTACTATCATTGTCAACTCTACATCTTTTGGCATCAATGTTATGAACATGTGTATCATCACTATCGAGATTCAATAAGAATAAACCCCTCACATTGGGTGCATGACCATAAAAGATATTACCCATATAAATAGAACAACCATTATTCTCTGATTTAAATGAGTAACCGTCTCGCATTAAACAAGATCCAGATATAATGTTCATGCTCAACGCAGGCACTAAATAACAATTATTCAGGTTCATCGTTAATCCCGATGGTAATCGAAGAGCGAGCGTGCCGATGGCGATCACATCAACCTTGGAACCATTTCCCACGCGCATCGTCACTTCGTCCTTTGCCAGCCTCCGTCTATTCCGTAGTTCCTGCTTTGAGTTGCAAATGTGAGCAACCGAACCGGTATCAAATACCCAGGCACTACAACGAGAGTTGGTAAGGTACACATCAATAACATGTATATCATATATACCTTGTTTGGTGTTGGCCGCCTTCTTGTCGGCCAGATACTTGGGGCAGTTCCGCTTCCAGTGGCCAGTACCCTTGCAATGAAAGCACTCATTTTCTGGCTAGGGTCTAGTTTTGGGTTTCTTCACGGGAGGAGCAACTGCTTTGCCACTCTTCTTGGAGTTACCCTTCTCCCCCTTGCCATTTTTCTTGAAACTAGTGGTTTTATTGACCATCAACACTTGATGCTCCTTCTGTATTTCTGACTCAGCGACTTTCAGCATCGCAAATAGCTCGGCGAGTGATTTGTTCATCCCTTGCATGTTATAGTTCAACACAAAGCTTTTGTAGCTAGGTGGCAGTGATTGAAGAACTCTGTCAGTGATTGCCTCTGTCGGGAGAGCAATTCCCAACTCAGCCAGGCGGTTGGAATACCCAGACATTCTGAGTATGTGTTCACTGACAGACCCGTTCTCCTCCATCTTGCAAGCATAGAACTTATCGGAGGTCTCATACCTCAACTCTTGGAACATATCATATGCTCCATGACGTTCAAAACGTCTTTGAAGTCCCGGTTCTAAGCCATACAACACTGCACACTGAACTATTGAGTAGTCATCAGAACGCGCCTGCCAGGCGTTCATAACGTCTGTAGACGACTCTGGAGGGGGTGGCGCACCAAGCGGTGCATCAAGGACATAAGCCTTTTGGGAATCCGTGAGGATAATCCTCAGATTACGGGACCAATCTACAAAGTTACTTCCATCATCTTTCAGCTTGGCTTTCTCTAGGAACGCATTGAAATTCGGGGGTGCTACTGCGCGAGCCATTGATCTACAACATAGAATTTGCAACTTAGACTATGTTCAAGATAAAGAGTTTAGTTAATCATGTTACTTAAAACTCCCACTCAAATTGACATCCCTCGGCCATCCGAGTGTTACATGATCCAAATTCACCAACCCAAGTCCGATCATCACGTGAGATGAGGTGGTTTCAATGGTGAACATCTCAATGTTGATCATATCTACTATATGACTCATGTTCGACCTTTCGGTCTCTTGTGTTCCGAGGCCATGTCTGTACATGCTAGGCTCGTCAAGTTTAACCCGAGTGTTCTGCATGTGCAAAAACTGGCTTGCACCCATTGTATGCAAACGTAGAGTCTATCACACCCGATCATCACGTGGTGCTTCGACACGACGAACTTTCGCAATGGTGCACACTCGGGGAGAACACAATTTTATCTTGAAATTTTAGTGAGGGATCACCTTATAATGCTACTGTCGTCCTAAGCAAAATAAGATGCATAAAAGGATTAACATCACATGCAAATTGTAAGTGACATGATATGGCCATGAACTTGTGCTTTTGATCTCCATCTCCAAAGCACCGGCATGATCTCCATCGTCACCGGCATGACACCATGATCTCCATCATCTTGATCTCCATCAACGTGTCGCCATGTAGTTGTCGCACCAACTATTGCTTCTACAACTATTGCTAACACATAGCGATAAAGTAAAGCAAATGGTACAAATTAATTAAAGACAACCCTATGGCTCCTGCCGGTTGCCGTACTCATCGACATGCAAGTCGTGATAATCTGTACAAAACATGATCATCTCATACATCACATATATCACATCGCATTTTGGCCATATCACATCACAACATGCCCTGCAAAAACAAGTTAGACGTCCTCTAATTTGTTGTTGCAAGTTTTACGTGGCTGCTATGGGCAACTAGCAAGAACCGTTCTTACCTACGCATAGCCACAACGGTGATATTCAAGTTGCTATTTAACCTTCTACAAGGACCGTCTCTGTCGAATCCGATTCAACTAAAGTGGGAGAGACAGACACCCTCCAGCCACCTTTATGCAACGAGGTTACATGTCAGTCGGTGGAACCGGTCTCTCATACGTGGACGAGTAAGGTTGGTCCGGGCCGCTTCATTCCACAATACCGCTGAATCAAGATAAGACTAAGGAAGTAAGCAATCTGAACATCAACGCCCACAAACTCTTTTGTGTTCTACTCGTGCATGTTATCTATGCATGGACCTAGCTCATGATGCCACTATTGGGGAACGTTGCATGGGAAACAAAAAAAATTCTACGAACACCCAAGATCTATCTATGGAGATCAACAAGCTACGAGAAGGAGAGTGGATCCACATACCCTTGTAGATCACTAAGTGGGAAGCGTTAAGAAACGCGGTTGATGTAGTCGAACGTCTTCCCGATCCAAATCGCAAGCCATCCCGCGATCCAATCACGATCTAGTGCCGAACGGACGGCACCTCCGCGTTCAGCACACGTACAGCTCGATGACGATCTCTGCCTCCTTGATCCAGCAAGCGAGGGTGGAGAGGTAGATGAGTTCTCCGGCAGCACAACGGCATGGTGGCGGTGGTGGTGAACTAATCCGGTAGGGCTTCGCCGAGCTCTACCAAACTAATCTAGAGGAGAAAGACGATCTAGAGAGGAGAGGGCAGCACGTGGCCTTTTTTCAGGTGTTAGGCTGCCCTCAAACCTCCACTATATATAGGAGGAATGGGTAGGAGGAGGCGCCCTAGGGTTTCCCCTAGGGCCTTGGCCGCCGGCCAAGAGGTGGAGTCCACCTCCAACAAGGAGGTGGGGCGCGGGGGAGGAGTCCTACTCCAACAAGGACTCCTCCCACCCTCCACCTTTTTCCTCTTGGGCGCATGGGCCCTCATGGGGTCGGCTGCCCAGCCCACCAGGGGCTGGTGCGCCACCTCTTGGGCCCATGTGGCCCCCCGGGGTGGGTGCCCCCCGGTGGACCCCCGAAACCCATTCGTCACTCCCGGTACACTACCGGAAATACCCGAAACTTTTCCGGAACCCAAATACCACTTTCCTATATATAAATCTTTACCTCCGAACCATTCCGGAGCTCCTCGTGACGTCCGGGATCTCATCCGGGACTCCGAACAACCTTCGGTCACCAACATACATAACTCAATAATACCGAAGCGTTACCGAACGTTAAGTGTGCAGACCCTGCGGGTTCGAGAACTATGTAGACATGACCGAGACACCTCTACGGCCAATAACCAATAGCGGGACCTGGATGCCCATATTGGTTCCTACATATTCCACGAAGATCTTTATCGATTGAACCTCTATGTCAAGGATTCAGTTAATCCCATACGCTGTTCCCTTTGTTTATCGGTATGTTACTTGGCCGCGATTCGATCGTCGGTATCTCCATACCTAGTTCAATCTTGTTACCGGCAAGTCTCTTTACTCGTTCCGTAATACAAGATCCCGTGACTATCTCCTTAGTCACATTGCTTGCAAGCTTCTTGTGATGTTGTATTACCGAGTGGGCCCAGAGATACCTCTCCGTCATACGGAGTGACAAATCCCAGTCTCGATCCATGCCAACTCAACAGACACCCTCGGAGATATCTGTAGATCATATTTATAGTCACCCAGTTACGTTGCGACATTTGATACACACAAGGTACTCCTTCGGTGTCAGCAAGTTGCATGATCTCATGGTCATAGGAACAGATACTTGACATGCAGAAAACAATAGCAATAAACTGACACTTTCATATGCTACGTTCATAGTTTGGGTCTTGTCCATCACATCATTCTCCTAATAATGTGATCCCGTTATCAAATGACAACTCATGTCTATGGTCAGGAAACCTTGACCATCTTTGATCAACGAGCTAGTCCATTAGAGGCTCACTAGGGACATAGTGTTGTCTATGTACCCACACATGAATTTGAGTTTCCAATCAATACAATTCTAGCATGGATAATAAACGATTATCATGAACAAGGAAATATAATAATAACCACTTTATTATTGGCTCTAGGGCATATTTCCAACATGCCCAGTGCTAGTTGCTATTTTCTGCGTGTTTTTGACTTTTCAGGTTTACAGTACCAAACGAAGTCCAATTGCCACGAAACTTTTTGATGATTTTTTCTGGACCAAAAGAAGACCTGGAAGCTTTGGGAGGAGGCCGGGAGAGCCACGAGGGGCCCACAAGCCAACAGGGCGCGCCACCAGGGGGGGCGCCCTGATGGCTTGTGCCTCCCTCGGGCTCCTCCCGATGCCCCTTTCTGGCCTATAAATTCTTATTTACCCTAAAAAACCCAGAGGCAGTCCCGAAACACTTTTTCCGCCGCCGCAAGTCTCTGTTCCGACGGGAGGCCATCTAGAGCTCTGTTCCGGCACCCTGCCGGAGGGGGGATCGATCACGGAGGGCTTCTTCATCAACCTTGCTGCCCTCACCATGATGTGTGAGTAGTTCACCACAGACCTACAGGTCCGTAGGTAGTACCTAGATGGCAATCTCTCTCTCTTGATCTTCAATACAATGTTCATCGCATCTTTGCCTTGATCTATCCGATGTAATCCTTATGTATGGTGCGTTTGTTGGGATCCGATGAATTGTGGGTTTATGTTTAGATTATTCATGATAAATATTTGAGTCTTCTATGAAATCTTATATGATTCTTATGTGCATGATCATCATAGCTTCGTAATGCTCTCCGATCTATTGATGTAGTTTGGCCAACTAGATTGATATTTCTTCGGTGTGAGTAGTGCGTTGTAGTAGGTTCAACCTGGCGAGTTTCTATATCCCAGTGACAGAAGGGGACAAGATGCGTCTTTGTGTTGCTGCTACTAAGGATAAAATGATGGGGTTTATTCATATTGATTGAGTTTACTTTGTCTACATCTGTCATCGTTCTTCAAGCATTACTCTGTTTTACTTAATACTCTAGATGCATGCTGGATAGCGGTCGATGGGTGGAGTAATAGTAGTAGGTGCAGGCAGGAGTCGGCCTATTTGCTTATGGACATGATGCCTATATACACATGATCATTGCCGTGAAAATGACATAACTATCCGCTTTTCTATCAATTGCCCAACAATAATTTGTGTACCCACCACATGCTATTTCTATGAGAGATGCCACTAGAGAACTCTACGGCCCTCGGGTCTATTCACTTATATATTTACAAATGCTATCATTACCTTGCTGTTATTTATTTGCTTTTAGTTTATTTTGTAATTTACAATTATCTATAATTATCTACACACCTCACTTGCTTGCAAATAACGAGATCAAGGGGATTGACAACCCTCTTGCCCGTGTTGGGTGCAAGTTGTTTGTTTCTTTTTGTGCAGCCGCTGAAGACGGTTGAGGATTGGTATTCCTATTGGTTCGATAAACCTTGGTTTCATAACTGAGGGAAATACTTACCCACATTGTGCTGCGATAACCTGTTCCTCTTAACGGAAAACCCAACGCAGATCACAAGTATCAGTTGTGTGGTACGATGTTGTCTCTGGTAGGCTGTTGTGTTTTGTTGCTTGGACGACATAGGGCCCGTTCAAAAGTTCGCTGGCTTCCCAAAGTGGCTAGCTTCTCATGGAGCCAGCGCAAGCCGGCTCCTCAAGGGAGCCAGAGCTGCGTTCGGCAGCAACGGCTGCTTTGTATGCATGGACTGACAGCCCACGAAGCATGCATAAAGCCCATGCGGGTGGTTTCTGCTGCCGCTCTATAGCTCAGGTGGGTTTCCGTAGATCGAATCGGTACGCAACCTCACTTCGGGATGGCATGTTCTTTAAATTGCATCAACTTCTCCTTCCGTTCTTTTGGAAGTTGGGCTTCCGGTGCTCCACGAAAATACACTGGTCGGGGACGGGTCTCCACGAAGCTGGCTTCCAGGAGATGGAGCGTTCGAGATGAACTTTTCATGGAGCCGGGGGCTGGCTCACGGAGAAGATCCGAACGGGCCCATAGTCATTGGGGCGCAACCTTGTGGTTGGTGTGTGTAGATCTATATCAATTTTTTAACCAATTTCCATATAGAATGATCGATCTTCTTCTTCCATATGAAAAGTCAAAACTCTTGCTAGTGGCTTGAAAATAAAAGGTTTTGGTAGACAACTTTCTATCATCGGATCGACGAAACATGATCTTGGTATCGTGCAGTTGTAAATCACGAGGCTAAGGGTCAGTTCTCTTGACTCAATTATGAAGAATCGCGTTCTGGGAAATCAAAATCGCAAAAGAACTCATCTCTGCCCCAGAAATCGTCTAGAATTAATCCAGAATCGTAGTGCAATCTAGAATCGTCAAAATTTGGCGATTCTGGCCAAAGTTCGGTAATCAAAAGGAAGGGATCGTATAAAACGCGGGGGAGGGAGTGCGCGGGTCGGGGTTGAAGTCGTAGGGGGGGACACGCGGCGGCGCGCCATGCGGGAAGGTGTCGTTGGGGTTGAATCCGCCGTGCGCGTCGCCGTCGGAATAGCCAAGCGAGGGTGCGTACCCCCAGACCGGCGGCGAGAAGTTGGCCGGTGATGACGCGGCGCTCTGTTGGCTCCCCCACTTGGGTTGTTGGCAGTGGACGGGCGGAAGGTTCATCCCCGCGCGGGACGTCTCTCCCTGCTCCACCGTCGCCGCCGCCGCGTCCCTGGCCCTCTTGGTGATGAGCCTGTTCCGCCGGTCGGTGGTGACCGCCTCCCGGCGCTGAACATCCGCCCTCCACTCGGCGTTCGACATGCCCGGCGGCCTTGCCATCGGCGCCCTCGGCTTCCTCTGCTTCGGCTGGGTGGAATCGGTGGCTAGGCCGGGGGGGGGCATACTTCTTCGGCGGCATGGCGGCCGGAGAAGATGAGGAGAATGGGGAGATGGAGGGGGGGGGGACGACGGGAAAAGGCCTGTCTGTCGCCGACAGCGTGGGTCCACGTGCCTTTTCGCTTCGGCCGGCGCCCCCAGGCGCCCCCCGGGGCGCTGGGTTCGGCTTGGGTTCGCCGGCTGTAATTTCGGCCCAAACCGGCGATAAACAACGACCTGGGGGCGCGACTGGGCCGATTTTTCGACGCCGGCGCTAAAAAAGGCGCCCTGGGGGGGCTGTTTGGGGGGGGGGGGGGGGGGCGAGTGGAGATGCTCTTAAGTTGTGTTCGAAAAAAAAATGGTATAACAAGCAACAAAGAAGAATGATAATAACTTGGAGATGCACGTTATAGTGATTTCAAGCATCAATGGACGTGAATATCAAGGAATACCAAACATGACTTTTTAAGTTCAGCAATTGAGAACAAATATGATGTGTGAGATTCGAGCAACAAGCCCTGTTACAAGGGCGCAAAAGCAACCTACAATAGTAAACCGACACAATATAAGTCAAACCCAAGCTTGAATTTGTTAGGGCAAAGCACCCAAGTATCATACTTGAACCTTGGTGAAGACAAATACAAGTCAACATGTTACCAAATTCGAACAGAAACTTGAATATGTTAGTAATGCTGCCTAACACTAATAAAAGAACAACAAGCTATAGAATTCAAGCCTAATACAAAACAAACTTTTGTCGAGCATTCATATAATGAAACAAGTCAGCAATGATGCGGAAACCTGAGCTTCCATCAAGCCAACACTACATCAATTTTGTTAGGAATCGAGGATCTTTTAACAATACCCTATTACAACACAATACATTGTCGAACACTAATACAAGCAACACGTTATTGACTTGAACATAGAATTGAACTTGTCATCAACAAGTTATTATGATATCATACGTAGCTCTTTTTTTTTCTATAAAAGGAGGCTACAACCCCGGCCTCTGCATCATAGCTTACGCACCCGCTAGGATTTTTTTATTTAAATTCCTCAATCAAATGGAGATTTTGTGTCACTAAGAACATCTATAGAACATGCCCCTAAGGACACCATGAATCAGGGGCGGATCCAGCCCAGCCCAGCGCCCCCTTCGCACGCTGTAGCAAACGCTACAGTATTTCGCTACAGTATACGAATGAAATGGGCCTCGCGTCCCGGGCCTGCCCCCCCCCCCCCCCCCCCCCCCCCCTTACCTGGGGTGTAGATCCGCCCCTACCATGAATTACTTCCCGGTGGATCGACGGTTACACGAGAGACTAGTAGCCTTGCACGTGCACGCACGTCTCTACAAAACACATGTTATAATTCAATCGAATGGCACTTTTTAGTTTTTACATACACAAATGAGTGTATATGGTATAGACATATAGTGTGTCACTTACTCTTAGTTCAGTTAATTTGTGACCACGGGCACCCCTGGCAGCAAGGAAACACAACATTGCAGCCACGAACTCATGGTTGGCCATTACACCTCCCATGATTCTTTTTTTTTCAAAAGCATGCTTGAATGACTAAGAAGAGACAATGATTGAGCCGCTGTAGTATCGTGAACTTCAAATCTGGATTCAGTTTGGTCCAAACTTGACAAGAATACGCATCAGTCGACTTGGCATTCGATGTGAAGACGAAACAAAATATATTTGTAATCTGCATGCTTTAAAGAGATTATTGAACAAAAAACAAGCAAAGTCAATTTGCCAGACCAAACTTGTATTGACGGGGAAAAATATCACAAAATTAAATACAAAACTCGTAAATCGGCGCAAATCACCATGGACAAAAAAAGTACAAACAATAATATCAATAACAAATTGAAATCGAACCGAATAAATATTTGGCAATGTGGTTATTCTAATTGTGAGGAGAGAATCTCCGGTATACTTTTATCTTCAAAAGAATTTTGTAATCATCTAGAATCTTAACCTTGTAGATCAAGCACCCTGATTAGCTACCAAGCGGCTAGCTTGGTAAGCTACCAACAAAAAAAGCACCCTGATTAGCTCATCTCGCATCAAACGGAGCAGACCATTATGATCGTCTAGCATCATAGCTGGTAGTTCCAATATATATTTTCCAGTGAACCTTAGCCTGAAAACGATCAACCAACATCAGAATATCCTACTCTAACTAAACCAGCATAAGAATATAGTCCAAACGAACATCTTAACTTCTCAATGATTGGAATAGAAGAGAAACATGGACAAATGCAAGCATGAAGAAAATGGACTACATAATAAAGAACTCCAAGTCAGTAGATTCACTGTACTTACTCCAAATTAGCAACAGTGTATGAGTAGAAAAGTAAAAGGGACAACACCAATAACTCAGAAATTAGTTCCCTATAGTACCTATAAAGAGATGGCTGAAATTCTTAGAGGTTGTCACAATGAAAGATATTAAATAAAAAAGAAAGCTTGCAACAGCTGCATTAGTATATAATTACAGTGGTCAATTGTTCATCAATAGAACTGTAAACAACCTGTTCTCATCTCATGGTTCCTTCACGCCAGTATCTTCACCTCTTCACGCTTGTTTTGAATTCATGAACCAAAAAAATTGACCACAAACAAAGTGAGATACCTGATAGATCGCACCTCTACATCACTGCAGTCGTCCACCTTGCTGACGCCACTGGCTTGGCAAGGAGGTTTATCCTGCTCGGCCGGCGCCGACCTGACCACGTTGGACGTCTACAATAACATAGTGGTTCCTTGCTAAAGATGGCTCACAGCATAACTCTTCTAGTATTGGAAGTATTGTTATTTCCTTTTTGATGTGTCCTTACCATCTACTGCGTTAAATCGGAAGAACAAGGAGGAGCTAAAGGAAAAACACTGTTACAAAGCAAATGGATGAAGAATCAAGAAAAAAAAATCAGAAATCATATTAGCTGTCAATAGGAGAACAAAAACTTGCAGAACTTGACACGTTCTAATACATGATCAATCTCCATTACTGAACGAAAAAAATAAGTTCATTCGGTTTATGAACAACTTCTCTCATAGCTCCTATACACCTAGCAAACTTATTTGACCTAAAATGCAATTCAGACACATGAAACATCATCCAATCTATTCAGAAATTTTAATTTATAACTTATTTTCAAATAAAGTGGTGCCTCAGCTCATGTGAAAAGTGAAATAGATAGAAATATAACTTCAAAGATTACAGTGATAATACAAAAAGTACAACCCAGTAACTTTTTAAAATACATAATTATATACCGGAAAAATCAGATCATTTCTTTTAGGAAGGTGTCCTTCATGCCCTTATTCCACCCCGACTTCATGTCGGTCGTCATGATGTCCTCCACCGGGATCATCTTCCTGCACATAGTCCTGATGAGCAAGTAGCAATCAGTGTTTATCATAGCACACAAAATCAGCTTATTGTTCTACTGAAGACATGCACCCAAAATTGACACTTCATGATTCAGAATGAATGTGCAGGCTATCAATAATACAACTGAATTGTCACACCGAACCAAAAACATAATTGCATTTCTTAGGTTTAATCTACACCAGCCAACACAGGCTCCAATATTGAAGAATGTACTACCTCTTGAAACTTAATTAGCAATAAAAAATTATCACATGTGTACAAGGGAAAGGACACTCGCCTACTGAATTCGCCACCGCCCACCTCATTGAGCTCTTAAGTGTGTGCGGGTGTACAGGCTGTCAGGCTGGGAGGTAATTGAACCACCATCTCGTTTTGCTCACAAATCCAAAAGTGTATACAAAGTTTAGAACCACACTGATCCGGCTAAAGGGAATGAAGTGTAGCAAAAACTCAATTGCAACAGCAGAATCCGCCATGCCTGGTCCAATAAAAAGGGGTCAAAGTGTTCACCTACAGGAGAAAATGCCCCCCCACCGCACCTCCTCTGAATCCCAACCAGTACCACACGGAGAAAACACCTAAACTAAACAGGCAACACATTGACCCCCAGATTGCTGTGCCTAGAGTAGAAAATACGATAGAGTAGAGCGCAATTGTGCTCACTTGCGGTGGAGGATCTTTGTCGACGGATCACTACGCCATGATAGACCATCCGATGCTAGCTCCTCAAATCATTGGCCTTATATCCAAATAATATATCCAGCTTCAACTTCTCTGGCATCGTCGATTTCCCTGGCAATTTTCACTTCTTCGTGATCCCTTTGTACATATCCTCGAGAAAGCACGCAGGTTCCTCTAATTGTGTCACTCAGGTTCCTCTAAATTCGTCACGTTGGTGACGAAGATGGACAACACTGGATAGACTCCACCGGGATCTGTCTCTCGATCTGGTCGTGCCGGTGTCGATCCAGTGAAGGGGCGAGCAGCGGAGACTACGACATGGCCACGGGGAGTGCGTTGGTGCTGCGTGCAGGCAGCTGGGAGTCGGGGAGGTCCGGCGAGGCGGCAGGGAGGGAGGCGAGGCTCCAGCCGACGGCCGTCCTCCGGGGACCCTTTGCTCGGCCAGCGACGGATCTGGCGACTTGGTCTCCCGCATCCATGGAGACCACGAAGCAAAGGAGGACGACATCGATGGGCCATTCCCTTGACCTCTCCGCGCGCGGCGCCCTCGGGAGTAGGGGCGGCGACTAGAGCAGCCGTTGGCCGATGCACCGCGAAGTCCTCCGTCGGGAGCGCACAAGGGGCCTGGGTCTCCGAGCGGACGGGCTCTGGCCTCTCATCGCACGGGATGTTAGCGCTAATTATGCGGCGTGGGATCCTTGTTGCTACTCTTGCGGACGTGGGAATGGGACCGGCAGAGTTTTCGTCCGCCGAGGAAAATGCTAAGCGCAGTTTTGGACGTGGATTAGTGTAATCTTGACGGTTAGATGAAATTATGTGATCTGATCGGGAGGCTCTAATTCTCCTGTGTTGTCATGTGTAGGCTAGATTGGGTGCACTTAGCGATGAATATGTTTGCTTGTTTAATAGTAGTAGAGATTCCTGACGCCTGACGCCACATGGAAGCAAAACAAAGCATCGACCGCTTGGTTGTTTTTTTCAAGCACGAGCTGAAGGAAACAGATCGCTTGGCCTTGTTGCATGTCCATAATTAGCGACTATTTTTTTTTGAAGGGGATTAGCGCCTCTAATTAGCGCCTGGCATAAGAACAGGAGGCGCTTAGGTGTCTTTTTTCGGATTTCTTTCTTTCTTTCTAAGTGTCTATATACGTGTCTTGCATTGTACATGCTCTAACTAACACAACTTATGATGTTTTTGGTAACTGGTTACATGGGATGAATAACAAGTTTACAATTCTTCTCAGGATGAGAGCGCTTGCCGTGGTTTGGTCGCGTTGTCTATGTAGAAATATAAGGTTATTAATGATAAAAGTTCCTCTCTTCTCGAGCACGGCGTTTTGGTGCTCAGGCTCAGCTGCACCTGATATCCTGGACGCTCGGATTTGGGAATATGTCAGGGAAGTCAGTGGTGTGGTTCACTGGAAAAACAAATACGAGGCGTATCTACTACCCCTA
The DNA here is from genome assembly GCA_039707655.1 of Elymus sibiricus. Lineage (NCBI taxonomy): Eukaryota > Viridiplantae > Streptophyta > Magnoliopsida > Poales > Poaceae > Elymus > Elymus sibiricus. The sequence goes on along the minus strand of CM077673.1, from coordinate 15,877,219 downwards.
AAAAAGGACGAAAGACGGAGATCCAAAATATCTGCACCGTCCATCTTTTCACATCCAATGTACCAGATTGTTCCCATGTTTAACATCAAGCCACTAACCACGTTTTTTAGCACACGTAATTACCCACGCTGCCATCGGTGCCACGCATCCACGTTTTACCCACAAAAAGGTCATCACGTATTCACGTCTATTCCCACGATTTATTTTCTCTGCAGTTTCCTTCTTTCCCGTGATACATTTCCAAACCTGCCCCACGTTCGATCTGGACTAGAGGGGTTGCCCCATCCCCGTTCCTCACGTTGGCCGTGGAAGAGAGCGAGCGAAGAAAAGCGCGGCGACGGTGTCAGCTGTGGTGGATCTAGACGAGGGGTTGCCGTCTCTTCATTGCGTCCACCGGACGAGAGAGATCGAAGGGACGAAGCATGGCGGTGGTGCCCGGCTGCCCTTTCTCCTCATCGAGCGCGGCGCCTCTCCGCACCTGCTGTCCTGCTCCTTAGCAGTGCGCCTTCGCACCCGGCGGCCCTTGCTCCTTCGCCAGCGCGCCTCCGTGCTGGGCCGCTGCTGCTCTGCCCTGCCGCGCCCGGCCGCCGCCTCGCGCGCCGGCCCTCCACGCTTCCCCACGCACGCCGCTGACAGCCCTCCACACCTCCCAGGACACGCCTGGGGAGCTCTTTCTGTGATAATAAATCCCTCACCAACTGGCGCGCCGACGACACCCATATCCTTTTTGGTAAATCATGTTCCGGTATTTATGTTCAGTTATATGCTTGTACTGATTTCTTCACTTCCACAAGTATTTATGTTCAGTTATATGCTTCACTTCCACAAGTATTTATGTTCAGTTCTATGCTTGTACGGATTTCTTAACTTTCCCATGGTTTTACCTTCATCCACATGCATCTTGAGGGTCCTAAAAACAAACACTATATACTGCTTTATCATCTCAACGATGTTCAGATGCATTTTGGGGGTCCTCTGATTTTCACAATAAAAAACAACTTCTGTTGAAGATAAACATCATGACAAATGCCCCCAAACCAGAAGCGAAATCACCTAACAAATATAATGCCATCAGATGCAATCCTGAATCTCTCATCAATGCAGAGATGAGTGGACGTTCCAAAAGTTTTCTCTCCGTTCCCTGCTGGTTCGAGATCCGCACAAGTTTCCTCTCTTCCGTCGTCGGCCTCATATGAAGGTATTCTTCCCCGGCCTTGTCATTCTGCAAGAGACCGTTGAATGTTTCGACAGGTCTCGCTCCTCTCCCAGTTCCCGCATCGGGGTCTCGCTCGAGGCCTCTCCCAGTTCCCGCATCGCCGCCGTCGGCCCTCGTCGCCGCCCCCGCCCCCGCCGGCCAGCCTCCCTCGCCCGGTCCTCCGTGTAATATTTAGCACTTTTTATGACATTCGTGAATCACTTTCGTTACTGTTAGAAACAACATACTGTTAACAATTCAGGAAACAACTTCTGTTTAAGGGTAGTCCAGACATTTCAACACACAACACTTTCCAGAATCTCAAACTACAATCTCCGAAAAGAACTCGACGACAGATTATGGGAGAAGCAGATTCTAGGAGAATTTTCCAGAATCTGGATTCTGTAGAATCCTGGGTGAAAAGAACTGGCCCTAAGATCCATACAGCCCTGACCAGTTGCAGGGAGCCGGGTGGGACAAGCAGAAGATGAAAAGCGCATCAACAGCACGGGGAAGGTCAATCCAGAAACTCCCGGGTTGACACAGGTCATGTGCAAATAAGTTCAGTGACTCCATGACTGTAGGCTGAGAAATTGATGCTCTGTTCGTACATACGGTGTAGGGATGTTACTATTTTTGCACTGAAAATGGTTAGTGGCAGTGATGTAGTTAGCTGTGAACATAATGCATTTTAGTGTTTTTCTGAGCATCAGTGAAGAGCAGGTATAGTGGAGGCTGGCTTAAGAGTTTGTGTGATTATGAATTTTCAGGCCACGGCTTCGGAGCAGGGGCGGAGCCAGGAATTAGACATAGGGGGGCGAGTCAAATACTAAAAACTTCGCATCCCACACGGCTTATTGTAAATAGGTCTCTTTGCCATAATTTATATGTATAGAATTTAATTTGTAGCTTGTAAAATGTTGCTCCCAAAATAGATTGAACATACAACAAAGAAATCGAATTTGAACATAGATGGGTAGTAATTAAAAAAATATTGGTAAATTAATCCGTTGTCTATATATGCTAGATTAATTAGGCTGCTTGGTTACCCGCCAAGAAAAACTGCTAGGTCGTAATCCACTGGAAAAAGTACTAGCGACAAAGGTTGTATGTATTGGTGTACCTTTGAAATTAAGCCTTAGAGCAGAGAAGAAATACTTGGCGGATCAATGACACGGTTGTATGGTAGAATCATCTGAGCGGCTAACACCGTGGAAGTGATCTTCATCAACGTCGTGATCTGGCAACCGGAGCAGCGCCGGTGTCTGGCAAACGGGAGCAGCGCCGGCTGTTGCATAGCGGCACAAGGGGAGCAGCAAGCCCTACGAGCGGCGCAGCGCAAGCCCTAGAAGCTGGCAGATCGATCGTGTATATCAGATAATCAGGAAGTTCGCTGAGGCCTGGGGATAAGCAGAAAAAAGGGTGATCGGGCCTGTTAGAATTGGACGGCTCGGGTCGGCTGAGAATGGTTCATGTTCCATCCGTGCTTGTGCTTGGCTGACCCGGCGACGACGAACGACGCCCTACCAGTCATAAATGCTGCAGACGAATTTCTATTTTATCTCTCGTACCCAGGAGATACACACAGAAATACATGAACGGTCTCGGATCCCAAGGAACCTGGGCGGCAGAGATATAAGGTGCCTATGAACGAGACCTATTTACGGAGGTGTACACGCTTGGAGGGCACGACGAGGGATACTTTTACCCGACATGCATGGCAACAAGAAATTCTACTTTTGTAAGAAAAAATGAATTTTATGGGCAGTAGACATTGTTGAATGTTGTATGTATGTTCAGATTTCCGTGAATAAAAAACGTTCATAATGCTATGTGTAAAAAGAAACGATGCCCCCCCAAAAACTACTATTTTTAAAAGCATTTTAGAGTGCTGATTTTGATATATTTTTAAAAGCAGGCAGAAATGAAACTAAGCAATGTTTGTTGTAAAAATATATATTAATTTATTATTATTATTTTCGACTTTAATGTTTACACACGAGCATTTGAGCTCGGGAATAGAAGACCGCACTTGAAATCTATATATGGTATATACAGCTGTGACCTGTGAGGATCGCGGGTGCGTGCCGCCTGATTGTGTTGCGCCGAGAGGCAGACGGCCCCACGAGGCAGAGTACTCGCGCACCTGTGCCGCGTCCACCTGCCCATTTGCTTTCGCTCGCTTCGGGCGCGTCAAACCGATCCGTTCGCTCGTTGAATCAATATCCGCCCGTCACTTCTCCGCTCGCCCGCCTCCGCCCGTCACTTTCCGTCCGCGCGGAGGAATCAGATATTGCGTCGTCCATCGCTATATCTGCCGCACCGTCGTCGCCTCTCCGACCCGGCGGCCACTTGAACGGGCTGAACGTACTGATAAACCGCATCGGGGAGGGACGCGTTCCATTAGACTCACACAAGTAGACGCCGCCGGAGCCGAGAGAGAAGCGAGCCAGGTCAGAAATCCGGCGAGATTGAGCAACATTAACTCCTGTTATACATATATGGTGGGGCACCATGACGCCGGCGTCAACATAGAGCCCTCGCCGGCCGCCTTGTTATTAGCTGAAAAAGAAGTACTGGTGGGTTCAATCGTGAGATTATTACCCGGCGGCGGCCGCGGCGAGCATGCCACGACCGTCGTTGCTGTGGCAACCTTCCTGACGGAGTTCAGTGGCGACGGAGCAATCCCGTGGTTGCGCATGTACCGGTCATTCCCGGCTTGGCAGCAGCAAAGTAAGCAGTATCATCACTAGATTACAAGTTGTTGTACCATCACGTATAATTCCTACTCACCCTATCACATCCATACAGGCGAGCTTCTGAATGGACAGTGCGGCAGAGGTACATTTCCGCAGGTGTTCTTCACGCTCCTCACCCCTCTGGGTGAGGGGAACGGATTTGACAGGAAGGCTCTGGGAGGCGGATCATGGAAAAGTACCGGTGCGGTGAAGACCATAGGGAACGGGGAGGTCGTGCTCACCAAGCTGTATTACAAGAAGGACGACCGATCCAGGGGCGGCTTTACTGCTTTCGAGTTCCATCTTTCAGCGGACCGGCCCTTACATGGACAGGTTTGTTCGAAATGTTCAGATTTTCGTGCTCTCATTAATTTGTTCAAATTAATACAGGACCGAGGTTTCTTCCAAATGTTCGGTCTGCTAGATTTACTTTTTCCCTTATTTTTAGGGGAAAAGAACGGAGGATTTACAAAATTTTTTTTTGTTAGACAAACGCAGGATTTACATGTGTCTTCTCTTAAACCCCACAAGAGCCCAGTTCCATCTACTTAAACCCCTCGTGCATGAGCCAGCCCAGCTGTTAGAGCCCAGGTCCAGCTACTTAAATGCGTGAGCCAGCCCAGCTATTAAAGCCCAAGCCCAAGCCCAGCCAGTGAACACCCTCTTCTTTCCTCGTCCCGACCCTTTCGTGTCAGGGTCAGGGTCGCCGCCGCCGGCAGCCAAGCCACGCCGACGCCACCCCCTCCCACCCCCCACCGCGAGCCCAAGAAAATAATATGCTGATCTTTCGTGTTTGTTTTTTTCTAGCCCAGGGTTGCTCTCTGCGTGCTGCATCCGACGGACTATCGCCACTGTGCTCGGGATCTGACGAATTACGCCAAGCGGGTAAATATTTCCTGTCCTCTTGAAAAATTGTTGTTGCGCACCTGGATTCACAGGTTTTTCTATAGCAATTTTGAATCGGACCACCACAGTTTATGTGTAATGTATTCCTACACACTTTCTATATGATTCTAGCGAAAGGTTGGAACCTCATGGAATCTACACCACATTTTTGGTCGGCTGATTTGAACTTGACCCAAACTGCTTCGATGCATTTCAACGAGAATCCCATTTGTTTTATCAAATCTGTCAAGTGGTGTTCACCTGCACTTAAGTAATTGAATTGATTTGGTTACCGTAAAAACTAAATTGATTGGGTTACCATAAAAGGTAAATTGTTTACACTCTGTATTGTAAGTATGATTCTTAATTTTATTTGAAACACGGTCGAATAAGATTGCATGCATACTTATTATTTAATCTACTCTCTTCTTTCAGAGATGGTTTCCGGAGATGAGAAATCAAGCAAACAGGCATATGGTGCAATCTTCGGCAACATTTTACCTAGGTATCTGCACATTGTAATTGTCAGTCTAACTGAAATGGGCACCAACTTTATGATTATATTTTGGAATAATAAAGATCTTCGATCTAGGTATAGTGGTATACATATAAAGCCCTGATTTTATAACCTATGTCTGTAGGTTATTATTGCAATACGAAAAGAAGTGGTAGATTGATTTGGTATTTATTCTTATTACTTAATATCTTGTACTGCTACATGTAATTGCTGCAGACAAATTGAAACCCCCATGGCTGACACTATCCACAATATATATAATATTGCTTACTTTTTCTTGTGATGAAATGATATTTTTTTAGTTAATAAGGTAAATACAGACATCTAGTATCTTAATACATGATTAAAGATGAATCGATCACTGCAAAATGGTATTGAACTTTGTGGTTTAATTATTAGTCATAACTCATAAGATAGCCATATGGTTTCTCTCTGTCCTCCTATAACATGAAGTTTTAATCTGGGCTGTATATAATTCTCCGTGTTGTGGCATATTAAGTTGTATGGTCTTACACTGGCAAAAAGTTACATGCTTTACTACCTTTCTTGCAGACCCCTATGTTGATGGTGCTAGATTCATGAATGGTCCACATGTTGATTACACCAATAATCTAGCTTCTAACAGTGGGGTAACTGTCCTTTCATACCAGTACAAGTTATTTCCTGCCTTGAGTTCAGTTTCATGTGTAACCTACTAACCTGTATGTTTGCCTACATATATACGTACCACACCTCGAAGTTGTATGTACTAGGTAGAAGAAGTTTTAGTTAGTACATTTTGGTGATACATATTTGTCATTAATTTGCTTATTGGTAATGGAGTAGGAAATATGCTATTACACTTAAAAATCATGTTAAGAACCAAGGGTCGTACTCTTTACATGTCATGTTTACATGGATCCCGAAAAGGTAATTTTGATGGGAAGAGAGTATTAGCAGCAGTAGCATACGTACATGCCAACTTGTACTCCCTCCGTAAAGAAATATAAGAGCGTTTACATCACTGCTTATATGTAGGTTAAACGCTCTTATATTTCTTTACAGAGGCAGTATATTACTATGATTTTAAGTTATATCGAAACCCCGCTTTACTAGATTGCTTACTCAATGCTGAACTCATCCTTTTCATTTCAGACAAACATTCCGGGTGCAAATCAAGTGGACCAGATGGCAGTGCAACATGAGGGACAATATTTAGGTAGGTGTTCATAAGAGGGTATTGTTTGTTCAATGAATACCCTTTTTGATCAGTCATATAGCCATACCGTTTTTCTCTGCCCTCATATATCGTGGAATTTAATCTGCTCTATATGTAATATCTCCAATTCTCTGCGATGTGCCATATCAAATTGCATGGTCTTTTTTACAGTGGCAAAAAAATTACATGCTTTATTACCCTGTTTGCAGCCCCCCATGTTGGATTTACGAATGGTCTACATCCGGATTATACCCATAATCTAGATTCTAACCCTGAGGTAACTGGTCCTTCCATACCAATACAAGTTACTCGTGCCTATAGTTCAGTTTCATGCGTAACATGTATGTTTGCCGACATATATACGTACCTACGGATACCTCTAAGTTGATTCTACTCCGTTTTTGCTAGAAAGAAGCTTAAGAACATTACTATGATTTTTAATTTAATTGGAAACACTGCTGAATAAGATTGCATGCATAGTCAATGTTGAATCTACTGTCTTCTATCAGGGATGGTTTATGGGAGGAAGCCAAGCAAACCTGCCGATGGATCAACCTTCTGAACCAATTTATCAAGGTATCCGTAGATAATAATGGACAGTTTAACTGGAATAGGCACCAACTGTTTATTGGAATACTGATCTTCAATCTAGGTTCATAGAAAGACCTGATTTTATATACCTATGTCCGAACCTTAATAATGCAATATGATTAAAAGTGATTAATTGATCTGTTATTTGATCTTATTAATTAGAATTTATGTACTGGTACATTTCATTGCTGCAGCCAAAATAAACCCCCATGGCTGACATTATCCACAACGTATATAGTTTTTGATAAAGTTAGTAAGTTAAGAATGCATACGTCTAGAACTCCAGATGTATAGTAGAGACATCTGCTATATGAATACTTGATTGAACACAAAATTGATCACTGCAGAATAATAAACTAAGCAGTTTTTCTGTCATAAGTTGGGCATATTGTTTTTCTCTGTCCTCCTATATCGTGTATATAGCTCTAATTCTCTGCATTGTGGCATATTAAATTGTATGGTCTTACACTTGCAAACAAATTTACACTTTACTACCTTTCTTGCAGACCCCTATGTTGCTGATGCTGGATTCATGAATGGTCCACATGCTGATTACACCAGTAATCTAGCTTCTAACAGTGGGGTAACTGTCCTTTCTTTTCAGTACAAGTTATTCCGCCTTATTAATTTTTGGTGACACATGTTAGTCATTAATTTTCTTATTGGTTATGGAGTAAGAGAGATGGGACTATACTTAATAATCATGTTAGGAACTAAGGCTTTTGCTCTTTACATGTCAACTTGTATAGGTCTACGAATTTAATTTATTTTGAAACGCTGCTGAACTAGATTGCTTACTCAATGTTGAACTCACCCTTTTCGTTTCAGAGAAACATTTTGGGAACAAATCATGTGGACCAGATGGCAGTGCAACACGAGGGGCAATATTTAGGTAGTTATTCATAAGAGGGTATTGTTTGTTCTCCGAATACCCTTTTTGATCAGTCATAAGATAGCTATATTGTTTTTCTCTGCCCTCCTATATTGTGGAATTTAATCTGGGCTATATGTAATAGCTCCAGTTCTCTGCGTCGTGGCATATTCAATTGCGTGGTCTTTCTTACACCGGCAAAAAGTTTACATGCTTTATTACCTTGTTTGCAGACTCCCATGCTGGATTTATGAATGGTCTACATGTTGATTACACCATTAATAACACTGAGGTAACTGGTCCATTCATACCAATACAAGTTACTCCTGCCTATAGTTCAGTTTCATGTATAACATGTTTGTTTGGCTAGATACATGTACCTATGTACACCTTTAAGTTGATTCCACTCCTTTTAGCTAGAGATGAGCTTAATAACACTACTATTATTCTTAATTTAATTCGAAACACCGCAGAATAAGATTGCTCACATAGTCAATGTTGAATCTACTCTCTTCTTTCAGGGATGTTTTATGGGAGGAAATCAAGCAAACCTGGTGATGGAGCAATCTTCTGAACCAATTTATCCAGGTATCCGTAGATCATAATTGATAGTTCAACTGAAATAGGCACCAACTGTTTATTGGAATACTGATCCTTGATTTAGGTACATAGAAAGCCCTGATTTTATATACCTATATGTCTGTTCCTTATTAATGCAGTATGGAAAAAAGCGGTAGATCGATCTGTTATTTGATCTTATTACTTAGATTACATGCTTTACTACCTTTGTTGCAGGCCCATCTGTTGCTGGTTCTGGACTCATGAATGGTCCACATGTTGATTACACCAATAATCTAGCTTCTAACAGTGGGGTAACTGTACTTTCTTACCATTACAAGTTATTCCTGTCCGGGGTACAATTTCATTTGTGGCCTTATGCCATTATCTATCAGTGTCGGCAATGCAAGTGTGGAGGCATGCATTGTATGCGCATTTTAAAATATAAAACTTCGTCTCCAGTCTTTTTTGTAAATTTTCACAGAACTAAAAAGCATTTAATCACCAAAATATTATCTAGTCTTCCTTAGCAATCTATCGGGCAAGGGGTGTTCAGTTTTTTCCCTAGTTATGAAATGGACAGGCGCTAATTAGTCTGCCTTAGTGCCTTGTATATGACTTCTTCTAGATATGGTTGTGGTTTTTTTCTATGGATACTCCCCTACAAATTTTGCTTGCTCGAAGGCAAAACCAGCAACACATGCCTTTTCCAGTAGAGAAACTTGCACTGTGCATCATGTAGCTGTGTGCCATGTAGTCATGGTTGACCCTCATTTATATTTTCATTCTATTGTGGTGAGCATATATATTCAAAGTTTATGAACTAACACTGGCCATTGCCCTCAACTCCACAACCAGTTAATTATAGTCAGGACTTAGGTGTGGAGAATAGGAATTCTGGAACAGCTTATATGTATATTGATTCAGGTAGTAAAGGACCTCCAACTTGAGAACTGAAATTGATACTTAAAAAGCGAATATCACCTCTGTTATGATTGCAAGGGGAACTGAAATTGATACATACCATGTTAGATTCCTCCGACATATAATACATGCCATCATTGATTGGGTAAGTGTTGGATAGTGTATTTCTCTGAATTTCGGCAAGAGGGTGGTATCCGGAGCTCTGTAAAGACAGAGATGGGAATACTTAATTGGGAAATCATGTTCAAAACTAAGGCATGAAGTCCTTTGATGTTCTGGGTGTACTCTAGTAAACAATATGCAATTCAATTGAGAATGGAGTATTAGGTTATTAACATGCAGGACTAGCCTACACATTATGAGATATCATGCATTCTGTTTATACCATGTTATAAGATTACTGAAAATATTCTTAAGTGATATATCTCAACCCCATGCACAATCAATACTCCTTCACAAGTCTTAGTCGATGACAAAACCAGCAATGCATGCCCTTTTCCTGTAGAGGTGACTTATACTGTGTAGTACTCCCTCCGTCCGAAAAAGCTTGTCCCTCAAATGGATACACCTAGCACCAAATTAGTGCTAGATACATCCATTTGAGGGACAAACTTGGGACAAGCTTTTTCAGACGGAGGGAGTATGTAATTGTATACCATGTTTGACCCTTCATTTTTTTTACTGTATGATAGTGACCATATGTATAAAAAAATTATGAAGTAATCCTGGCCACTGCCATTTATTCACAGAGTTCTGGATACTATCCTCCTGCTGGAATACAGATGGATGTACCATCCAACACTTGTCTGATGAATGACGACATGTCTTATATGCCATCGGAAATTAACATGGTATATGCACACTTCATGTGTAATTTCCCTTGCAATCATAGTGGAGGTGATATCTGTTAAATAATTTTCAACTTGGTGCTGTCCTTCAATACATAGCTAGACATCAATACACATATAAGCTTACTCCACTCTTACATATCATTTACTTGCTAGACATAATGTTCCAAACTTGATTCATTGATCGAGGCTGAAAGTGCTACTATTTTGTACTCCCTCCGTCCCAAAGTAAGTGTCGCAAATTTAGTACTAAGTTAGTACAAATATAGTACTAAAGCAGCGACACTTATTTTGGGACGGAGGGAGTAATATCAATACTCAACTTGGTGCAGTCCTTCACTACCTAGCTAAGCATCAATAATTCAATTACGTATAAGCGGTTCCAGAACTATTATTCTTCACTCTTAAGTCCTAAGTCCTAACTATATATTTTTAACTTGCTAGACATAATTGCCCGATCTTAATTCACTGATAGAGTCTTAAAGTGTTACTGTTAGATATCTGTATGAATTAATTAAATTATGTGGACCATTTCTAGTATCTTGATATTGTTACTATCCTAGCAATTTTTTTTTTTGTATGATCATGGCCATAATTGTCCGATGATTTCCGTGTTCTAGTTGCCACGTATATTGAATTGATGCCACGTATATTGAATTGAACTGAACCTTTTGTTGCAGTTTGGTGGACAATATTCTCATGCAAATACCATGTCGATCCCGAGAGACTACTGCAATACTTCGTTTTGGAATAGTAACATGCATGCTCCAATCCAGGATGCCACGGTACGCTCCCTTGCTGTTGAGAACATCGCTTTTTAAACCGACAAGTAATTTAGACCGGGATACAAATAGGACATAGATGATCCTTCCATGTACTGATCTCGTTGGGTATCGTGTGTATACCTATATACCATTATAAGATTACAGTAAGTATTGATAAGTCATGACACCATTATAAGATTACTATAAGTATTGATAAGGGATACATCTCGACCCCATTCTTAATTAATTATTTAATTGCAATGCTACAAAATTGGATCTGGCAGCCGATATAGTGTGATTTCTCACATGTTGTTTTTATTATACAGAACACTTGTTAGTAGCTAAGTTAACGTACATTATTTGGCAAGTTAATTTTTTTGCTTGTTGATAATCTGCTTACAGCTACATTTCGCAACATAACAACTTGAATTTGAACAGACTAGTTACAGTCAGCCATCGATTCATTCCTCTGCAGCTCTGGACCAACCTTTTGATCAGCTCCTGTTATCAGAATACAACTCAGTGCCCGAGGTACTATAATCAATATGCATTCTCAGTCTTGCTGCGTCACCGCATATTTGTTTCTCTGTCAGTAACATAGACAACATTCAAGTATACAGTCTTGCGAAACAAGAACGAAAGTTTGTAGGACTGTGTTTTAATTGCCACATATATTGGAATTGAAGTGAGCATACATTTCCCCTTGTTTGCAGCCTGGTGGACAAAATTCTCATGCTGATGGGGCGTCAGCCCAGAACTACTACTACAATCCTTGTTGAGAGTTTTGAGATTGTGATGTGCTATATGAGTATGTGAATTGTCATGTTTTTCTTGGATAATCGTGTCCTGTTCCTAGGACAATGCTATATATGTAATAGTATTGATTGATAGACAAGTACATGTGCTGCTTGCTTGTGGAATGATCTCTATATTTATGTACTCCCTCCATGCATTCCAAAATGTAGTGTATATTGTGTTTCCTATAAAAGTCAAACATTCTATGTTTGACCAAATTTAAAGAAAGATATATCAAATCCACAGTATAAAATTTGTATCATTAGATTCATCAGGAAGTGTACTTCTATATTTTATTTATTTAGTATTTTAGATTTTCATATTTTATTTTATAAACCTGGTCAAACATAGATATATTTGACTTTTGAAAAACCCTAATATGCACTACATTGTGTAATGGAGGTCCTATATGATGATGTTATTCTATATGGTTGCTGGTGGATAGACATATATGTGAGGAAGCAAGTACAAAACACATGTGAAGGAACAATAGAGACCTTTGTAGAAGTACAAGGCCTTATTGACGGGCCTGGAGAGTTGCTCTTTTTTGTGTGTGTAATCTGAGTAGTCCAATTCCAACGTTATCTTGCAACACTGAGATGGACAAAAATTGAATGCCTACTCTTTAATTGTTATTTTTAAGTGAACGCCAAGTTTTGTGCGTTCACTCCTCAAAACAAGGAAAAAAAGGCTATTGTATTCATGTAAGTAATTTTCTTTGCACTGGCACAGAGCAACTAGATGATATCAGAGGGAACTGCTGTCTTTGTTACTGTGAAGAGGGGCGCGTCTATACGTCGCCTCATGCGACTCGTATATACGGCTAGCCTACAACTCGGCACGTTGGCAGGGCCCAGCAACCTTGATGCATGCCACAGCGACAGCGCATTGCGTGCGTCACTGCTTTATTATTTTTTCTTCTTTCTCTATTTTGTAGGTAAATATGCAAATATATTTTTAGTGATACATGAACGTTATTTCAAACATGTGAGATTTTTTTTCCCAAACCATAAACATCTTTTTTGAGATACATGAATATTTTCTTGTATACAAGATTTTTGTATAAAACTTATGTAGAAAGATACATGAATAATTTTAGGGATATATGAACACTTTTTTGGAACATGTGAAACTTTTTTTCAAATCATGACTTTTTTGAGATACATTAATATTTTTTAGATACAGAGATTTGTTTATCTGAAAAATTATGAACGTTTACTTTAAATGCATGGACGTTTTCTTGCAAAACATGCCATTTAAAAAAATCCATTTCATTCAAAACACGTTCAAAGCATAAAAAATATATTCAATTTTCCAAAAAATGCTATGTAATTATCAACTACTTAAAAGATGTTCATTTATTTTAAAATATTTGCGTAACTAAAAAATGTTAGGAAAGCAAATAGGAAAAACAAAAACAAAACAAAGAACAGAACAAAACAAAAAAAAAGGGAATTCGGGCCGTGCACACTTCCGTTTCTCTGCTGTACTAGCATAAGTTGGTTTCTGCATTTCTTTTTCTTTTGTTAGTTATCTATGGTTTTCTAGTCCGGTTGTTTTATTACTTCACCGTTCATAAATATATGATGTTATGGATATTTTAATATAGACTACATGCGGACTAAAATGAGTGAACGGACACACTAAATTGCGGTCAACACATTCAAATCAGGAAAAAAAGATAGAACATCTTATATTTGTGAATGGAGGGAGTACCTTTTTTGTCTCCGTTTCCTTCCCTTTCTCGATTTTAGCTGCTTTCAGCATTACTTTTTGCTTCCCTTTTATATTTCGTATTTCCTTTTTTCCTTTCAATCCTTTTCTTTCCTTGTTTTTTTTCTTATTTCTTCATACCGATTCTTTTTTCTGTTTTCCCTTTTTATTTTTTCATGACTGCTTTTGTGTGTGTTTTCTTTTTCTTTTTATTATCTTTTCTAAAATCGATGAACATTTATAGAAAAAGAATAATGATCATATTTTAAAATTTACATTCGAGCAAAATGTGTAAGGTGGCCTGGTTTCTAACGGAATTTTGAAGTTGGCATTGGGTTAGACAAAAATAGACAATTATCTCCCATGCGTCCACAGGGCAAAGTTTCGGTCAAACAACTTTGACTAGCTGGAAGGGCATTCTCGTGACCTAAAATGCTTTTTAGGGGCAAATTTGAGTACATCAAAAAGTTAGAGGTAAATCTGAGAGTGGATGAAATTAGGGGCATAAATGTAAATGTCCTGGAAAAAAAATGTATAGGGTTTCTCCTGCGCTTGATCTGCATTTCAGTCTTGAAAATAACTGTTGTATCGTCTTTTGAACACCACCAAAATTTATACATCAACATGTGGATTTCAAGAATGATCTTTAGAATACTTGGATGCACACATTTTATACACTAGATAAGTGTGCTACAAAGAATTCAAATTATTTTCCATCGTATGAACTTTTGCCCATAAAAACCCGTCACAATTATTCATCGGATACTTTTTTCTGAAAGATCCAGCAAACGCTGGTTTTGATAAATGTTAAGCAGAAGGTAAACAAGTTGATCCAGGGATCAAGGATAAAAAGAGAAGAAATAAGAAAGAAAAAGGAAAGGCTCTAACCCAAAGGTAGGGTGATCTCTCGTGTTGGATCCCCGAACACATTTAGGGCGTGTTTGGTTGCCCGCGCTGCACCTGCATGGCATCCCAGATGCAATTTTCAGCTTGTTTGGTAAACTGTATGGCCATCTGGGCCTGGCCCAACTGATGCAAGAAGTACCCTCTCAACCAGGCTGAGAGCTACGCCGGATTCGGCCGTTCCTTGGATGCATGCACGAGTTGTGCAAAATGCCTGCACCCACCCCTGCATCACGCGTGCAGCTTCACGCGGCGGGTCACGGCCCCCCTCACCATAACCCATTTTCTTTCGCCTCGTCCGCCCAGCCCTTCTCCTCCCACCCCGTCCGCCCGGCCTCAGACTCGTCGCCGCTGCCTTCTCACCCTCTTCGCCGTCGCCTCCTTCTCCTCCTCTCCGCCGCCGTCCCTTTTTGCTGGTTGCCGTCCACAGGAGATAACACAGGAGAGGAGCAGAGCTCGATCTGGCGCGGGATCCATGAATTCTTGCACGGGTCGCTGGATCTGGCGCGTTTGAGGCCGAGCCGGGCTCGCTCGACGTCGAGCGCCGGCAAGTGGATCCCGCGACGACCGCCGGCAAGTGTCTCGATCCCGCGGCGGTGGGGGGCGCTGGGCTCGCTCGAAGTCGAGCGCCGGCAAGCGTCTCGATCCCGCGGCGGTAGGGGGCGCTGGTCGGTGGTGAGTGCCACGTGATCTGGATCTCATGGTGGCGGTGGTTGCATGACCAAGGAATGGCAACAACAACCAGATCCGGTTGTGCCCATACTTTGTTTCTACCGTGTTGATCTCCAGCCCGAGGAAGTTTTGAATTGTTCTGAAGTTTTGACTGAATTTAGTTTACAGCTACATTCTGACGGCTAGTGCCATGGCTGATGTCTCCTGTGTCTGTTGTTGTATTTGTAAACAAAGATTACCTGTTAATTTCATCTGAAACAAACATGCTTCTTTTGGAACCAATTAACCAAACAATATCTCACTCATCCTGTGGCACCTCATACAACCTACCAAACACATATTTAGCCTGGCCAGTCCCACGGCACACAAGCAACCAAACACACATCTCAGTGTACCATTGCATTAGCCCAGCCAGGCCACAATCAGCCAGCATGCTAGATGCGATGCAGCCAAATGTGACCCGGGCAACCAAACACGCCCTTAGCACCCGCCAGACGCTGGAGAGCCAAAAATCTTCCAATTGCTACGACCACATCGTTGACATCTGTAATTTTTCCTCTGAAAGGGCAGTCGTAGTTTCACCCCTGCCATAGCTAATGCCTTCATGATGATCAGCGAGTTTATTCCCTTCCTTTAATCACCTACATAATCGTTGACGGCCCATGCCGTGCTGGCCACCATCGGTACCATGGAAGAGGCACACACATGAGCACAAACGTTCGTATGCATGAAAGAGGATGACCTTCATGATGAGCCAAGATGTTGTAATTGCTGCAAAAACAAGAGGATAGATAGTAACTCACGGATCAAGGATGAAAGACTGGTAACCGACTAAGAGCAATTTATTTGACAAAATATGAAAATACTTGGAACGAAGAAAAAACATTCTTCTTCTAAAATTGTACCCATGCATTTATAAACAACACAATGCATGATTCTAGGTTTTACAAACATCTTGGGCGATGAAGAACCCTTTTTACAGATATGTAGAACACATTTCTTGCACATGAGCAGTATAATCACTTACAAGCAAAGTGTTCAAGAAAACCAAACATGATTACTTCAAGTTAAGCAATAGAGAACAAATTGCGTTTCTTATCTACTAAATAATAGAGAACAAGTAGAACACCCTGTATAGATGCATTTTCATCTGCAGTTTACACGTAAAGAGAGGCTAATGCTATATTTCTCGCTTCTTCAGCATCATCATGAGCCCATTTTTCATATGCAATGTACAAGACAACTTGGGCTGGATGCTCTGACCTTCCAACAGCTCAATGTCGAAGTTCCAAACCACTGCCGCAACGACGATTTTCATCTGCACAACAGCGATGTCCTTCCCGGGGCACATCCTCGGGCCCGAATTGAAGGTCAAGAACTTGTGTGATGGTATGTGCCTCATCTTGGTGCCGTCCTCCGAGAGCCACTTATGTGGGTTATAGTTGCGACAATTCTTTCCCCACACGCCCTCCATTCTCACCATGGAGTGGAGAGAAATAAGGACGGTATCGCCGGCATGCACCTCATGGCCACTTGGCATGATGTCATCAGCAACCACTGTCTTGCGCTCTATTGGTGCCGATGGGTACAATCTGAGAGTCTCGTACAAGGTAGATTTCAGATAGACCAGGTTTTTGGTCTCCTCTGGCTCAAAGATCACCATGCCACTCCTATTCATGGCTACTTTGTGTGACGCAATGGGTGAGAGTTCATTGCGTATGATTGAAACGATGTTAGGGTTCTGCACAAGGCTATAGAAGATCCATGGCAAGGTAGTGCCAATTGTGTCCCTCCCAGTCTCCCACCGAGCATGAGGCTAAGGAGCTTTGCACGGAGCAAGGCATCATCGGCGTAGTCTGGGTCATTGATGTAGGAGGACAGAACATCTGCACGCTCTTGCTCCCCGTTATTACACACACGTCCTCCACTAATCCTTTTCATCTCAATCATCTCCATGAAGAACCGATGTATCACCTTTTGCGCCGCATCGAGCTTCCTCTCGGGGCCGATGTTTAGGCGCCTCATAGCCTTCCAACAAGAGGCCGGCATGACGTGCCTAAAAAAGCCTACCTCCATGACCATGTCCATGGCAACCGCAGCCTCCATGGATGGCATGTCCGAGGATAGGAGGCCAAGGTCCACGCCGAAGAGAGGCGTGGCGGCCAAGTCAAATACAAACCTCGAAATCACTTCTTGCATGTCAAATGGAGTGTGGGTGTTTGCCATGTGGGTAAACAAGGGGAGGAGGTCATTCTCCACCTTGTCGCGACAGCAAGCCACCATATTGGAAAGCAACCCTGGGCTGCTGAGCACGCTCTGGAATTTTGCGTGCTGCCGTCGCCACTGTGAATATGCCTCCATCCATTATGTCGAAGATGGCTGCGAACTCCGGGCCCTTGGGGAAGTTTGCATGGTTCGTTGTGAAGATGTGACAGACATTTGTAGGGTCGCACGTGAGGAAGATGTGCCTTTGGGGAATATGTACCCTGAAGTTGTGGCCTGCTTCGGTAAGAATTGCGGCAAAATAGTCATGTGCATTATGGAGGTTGGCAATGACTCAAGGCAACATGTGCATTTATTGGCCAGTTCGTGGGGAGCATTGATGGGTTCTGTGATCTACTACTAGACCTGAAGTACAAGTAGAGGGAAAGAAAAAGCACGAATACCATGGAGATGAGCAGCCCTTGCAATGGAGAGATCGACATTGTTGTGAGGGACCCAGTTTCACCGTTGCTATTCGTCATCGCCATTGATCCGCTACAACGACTCCTTGACTTGGCTGCCCGCAAGAAATTGCTCCACCGTATCCGTGGAAGGGGTGTCATGGTGCGTACCTCGCTTTATGCGGATGATGCCGCGGTGTTCATGGCCCCCATAAAGAAAGACATTGACAACTTCTCGGCAATTTTACGTTGCTTTGGGGAGGTCACCGGGCTGTGCACCAACTTTCACAAGAGCTCCGTTGTGCCTATCCGGTGCAATAACCTTAACTTGGGACATATTCTGCAAAGCATGCCGGCCACTACGACGTCCTTCCCTCTACGGTACTTAGGCCTCCCGCTATCCGTCTGGCAGCTGAAGAAGGCGGATTTCCAATTCCTTGAAGACACGGTGGCGAGCAAATTGGTTGCGTATGAGGGGCAGAACATTACTACCATCAGGCGCACGACTTTAGTAAAATCTGTCATCTCCTCACTTGTGGTCTACTTCATCACCTCCTTGGTTGTCCCTCCGTCCATCTTGCAAAATGTGAACAAGCTGGAGCGTGCTTTCCTGTGGTCCGGGTCGGATAAGACCATGGGAGCAAAGTGCAAGGTAAATTGGAATATAATGTGCCGCCCTACGGAGTATGGTGGCCTTGGAGTCCTCAACACCGCCAAGTTTGCTCGCGCCTTGCGGCTGCGATGGCCTTGGTTTGAATGGACGGAGCCAAATAAGATGTGGGTCGGTTTGGGCAACCCTTGCGATGAGGCGGACATGTCTTTCTTCTATGCCTCAACCACCATCTCTGTGGGGAATGGGGCCAAAACGCCCTTTTGGGAATCCCCGTGGCTGCATGGAGCCAAACCAAAAGATGTTGCTCCCCTAATTTTCGAGGCCTCCATGAGGAAAAATTGGAAGGTGCGTGAGGCCCTCAAAAACAATGCTTGGATTCTCAAGATCAACCCCTCCACGACCGTCTCCATCGAGCACATCCGGCAATTCTTCACCCTTTGGATGCTCTTGCACAACTTCCATCTTGATGAGCTTTCCGAGGATTCCATTATATGGAAGCACATGACCGATGGCCGCTACTCCGCCGCCTCCGCATATCAAGCACAATTCCTCGGGCTGGTTCTCTCCTCCTTGGAGCACATGATTTGGAAGGCTTGGGCACCTCCAAAGGCAAGGTTCTTCGCATGGTTGGCGACCCAAGATAGAATCTGGACGACGGATAGGCTCGCCAAGCGGGGTTGGCCGAACTGTGGTCTTTGCCCTCTTTGCAAAAGAGAGCAAGAGAGCGGCTCTCATCTTTTCTTCAAGTGTCGTTACACCATCCGCCTTTGGAAGATGGTCATTGAGAAATTTCAGCTTACGCACTTGGACACCTCTTCATGGCATTTGGAGGCTTCCGTCAAGAGTTGGTGGGAAAATTTGACCGGCACAGGAGTTCCTGACAGAAAGGCGATGGCCTCGATGACTATGCTCGTCTCGTGGACCATCTGGAACGAAAGGAATGCACGAGTCTTCCGGCACAAGTGTGCTCCGCCGGCTATTTTGCTCGCTTCCATTGTCAATGAGGCAAAGCTTTGGGTCACTGCCGGGGCAAAGAAATTAGGGGCCATTATTTTGCGCGAGTAATCTCTCATGCCGTGTAAGGGTGCCTATTGTAACAAAACCTCTCCTCTGCTTAATTAATATATGAGGCAAATCTTTTGCCTCGGTTTCAAAAAAAAAAGAGGAGTGGGATATGCAACTGCTTAGATCTATGCTGCAATGGACATGGCCATGGCTTCATTTATATAGTAGTAGCAGCTATGTGCACTGCAGGTTTTCACATTGCACAGGAAAATTAATTAATTGGTCAAGCATTGATGTGCACACGTACGATTTCACATTGTACTGTGCATATCGACCAACTAGTTATTAGCCTACTATACAAGATATATCTTACAACCCCAACAAACAAATTAATTAATATTTATAGGAAAATTGCCCGTGCGTTGCAACGGGATACACTGTTACAACTTTGTCATTGGAGCGAAAATGGGCAAGGAAAAAACATTAAAGGATCACGTGTGTTTTTACCTCACATCGTATCCTAGTTGACACCCTTCCTTCCCCTCATCCGTAGAACGAAGTGACAGCGCCTGAGATCCTGTCAGGGTACCACCGGCCGAATTAGTTTAAAATGAACGCCGTATATATACCTAAGTTTAGGCGGAACAAAAATTTACCAAATTAAACCATGCAAGTCACACGCCATCTACAACAGTAATCATTCTAAGCGCACCTAGCAAATTCTTTTGTTAACCAGAGCAACACACGACAAAACATATAAAATTAAGAAGATGCACGCTATTATCTAGTTCAATGAGAGGAACTGGCATGGGGCTAAGTTCCAGTGGCGCACGCTACAACAACGGAAAAATGAATATAATATCTTAATGAACTGGCGTAACACAAAAGGTTAGATAAATCATATTTGTTTACTTTTTTCATATCTATTTACTCAAGATAAATCATGTATTTCACGTAACGTAGGATACGATGCGGGACGAAACCAAGAATATCACATTGCTTTATTATTATATTATAATCATATATTATATTATATGCCCGTGCGTTGCAACGGGAGAGAAAATTAACATGTCCATCGAAACGTCCACCAGCGCGACACGACATCTGAACTGAACGGTGCCACCCGGCAGGATAAAATTCGGTGGAGACCGAATGCAAATCTCATCCTGTGCGTACCCTATGCGATCTATCGAATTTGCGGGACGAGTTTAGAGGACATGTTCCGTGCCAGAGGCCTCGCGGTACCGTAACAAAATTTACAGGCCTCCCGTAAACGAATTTTGCGGGACGCGGCTTTACCGGATCTGCTAGAGATGGTCTAATTAACTATTCACGTGAGATCTCCTCTCCCTTTGTCTCTCCTGTTAGATGATACAGTTACATGGTGGGCTATTCCACAGGAGATGATCAGTCCACGTCTATCCTTGCATGCATGCAGCACTCACGTAGGAATAGGATCCTTCTGTTGTTGAGTTGTTGTAACCCCGAGAGGATAAATACCATTGTGTGAGCAATTCACTTGGTGTTGATATGTCCGTCTGAGGGATCGTACAGTGTGTGCTTTGCTCGGCCACTCCAGCTATTCCTCTTGGCTCGCGCAGCCAAAAATTGCAAGACCGTCGGCTCGCGCAGCCAGAACAAACACGAGCGAGAGGGAGGTGTATTTGTTGCCGCACCAAAGCGACACAGTTCTTGGCCTCCTTGAAGGCATTGTCGTTCGAGGGTTATAGTGGGAGTGGCAGAGGTTGAGCAGCACAGCGTGGAACTGGGTGGTGGCGCCATCCTGGATGAAGATGGTCTCGTGGGTCTCCACAGCACGGCAAAGAGCGTGCACAGGTCGGCCTTGCCCTTTTTAATGGGGGCGTGAAACTCTTGCCCGCGGTGGCTCATCTGCATCTGTCTCTGCATGATACCAATACCGGAGCCATGGTAGTCCACGAGCTCTGCCTACGTTCTGGAGCAGATGAGATTGAAGCTGCACGTGCGTGCAGCCGATACTTTTAGCCGTGACCCTTTGTTATTAGGCTGGGCACCCAAGGCTTCCTTTTTGAGCTGCGATCCTTGTATTAGGTTGGACACCAAGGCTGCTTTTCGTTTGCTACTTAGCAAGTCCTCTTTGATTGGTCGTATATGCGTATGTGTGACTTTTCTTTGGCTAGAGTCATCCTCTTTGTTTGGTCGTATATGTGTATGCGTGACTTTCCTCCGGCTTCCCTTTTAGGATATCTTCGATGGTACCCAAGGCTGCATTTTTTTTGTTTACTTATATCCCACCAAATCCCGCCATCAGCTAAGTTAGCTTCTTCGTTTCTCCTGGATAAATAGAACCCATATCTCATCCTCTTTTTATTTGTGCCTTGGCTTGTGATTCTTGCAACTCACAAAGGTATATAAATTGATAGAATTTGATGTAAAGAAGCGGGGTGGGACTATTACTAATAAATAAAGGAATCTGATATTCAACTAAGATAGCTTATTAGTTGGCTGCCACCCTAAGCTGGCAGCCCAGGTCGTGAGGTCTATTACTCAGAATAGCAAAAGTAAATAAATAACGGCCCATAAAAATCTGGCCCACGTGAACCCAGAGGCTCGATCCCAGCCGACGTACGAAGGAATAAACGCCCAGCCAACGCAAACGACGTACGAACGAATAAACGTACGGAATTTTCGGAGGAAGAATCGATCCTACTTTTAATTTAAAAAAAAATAGTGTATATAGAAAATATGCCCGTGCGTTGCAACGGAAGAGGCGAATTCTCACACTGACAGTCGTGAAACTATAAATCCATGTCTACCAGTGACATGGACTGCGCTTCGGTGCCTTAAGGCACCTGCCTTTGCATGTATGACATGTGGGCCCAACAGGTAGCTGGCCCACATGTCACGGACCTGGCACCAAAGCTGCATCGCAATGACATCCCTATCAATTTAGTTGTATAGCTTATCTGGGGCATGCTAGGTATTTTTATGTAGTTACTATTGGTATGAATTGTAAAATAAGGAACTCATGCTGGATAGTTATGGAAATGCATATTAGATGAATTACACAGGTGAGTTAAGAAAAGTAACTTGATGTACTAAAAAGTTAATTTGTTGTGATCTAGTTATGGTAAACAAAATATGTCTATCTAATAAATAAGACCGGTAGGCATGCAACATATGACACAAATCTAAATTTGGAATTAAACAAATTGACGGTAAAAAATGATCTGAAATTCTATCCAATATGAAGCTGCGAGTTTAAGCTGGAAAGTTTTTGTTTTCTTGTTTCGAAGAGCTAAGTTGAATTGAATTGAATAAATTAAAAAAGACACGGACAAAGGTTCGGGCTGACGGGGGCGCTACTAAGCATGCCGCCTCCTCCACAATTAGGGTTTCTCTTCCTCCCGTCGGTGCCGGTCCGCCTCGTGTGGAGGTGTGTTTTCGACGAATCTGTCCTTGTTGGATTTGCTCGGATTTTTTCGTCGTTGTCTATATTCGTGTGTCTTCAAATTGGATCCAATTAGCGTTTTTCTATGAGGAAAAACAATTAGAGTGCACCACAAATTGAAATCTTAACTAAGACGCCCTAATACATCTGGATCTCTCTCTCCCATTAAATTTCAATTTTAAGTGACTACTCCTGTTTAATTAATCAATTGCTGCAATGAGCCTCCATTTAATATTCACGATCCCCCTCTCTCCTTTCAATATGACGCATGGCTAAGTGTGTGTGCATGGTCCGATTTAATTTGGTCTTTCCCCCACTAATTCCACCATACAGTCATGGGATTCGTCAGGGTGGCCATGTCCTGGGATGCAACGTGCATGCACATGCCGTTGACAACCTCGTTTTCGAGCAACTCTCGTACGTTTTTTTTAGGGTAACTCTCGTACGTTTATAAATCTGTAGGATTTGGTAAGAAAACTGGTTGGATGCCCACTTGCTTGGCAGGCCCAACCCAATACAGGTGGAAGCTGGAACGCGCGGCCCATACGGGTGACAGGTGACATACGAAACGTATCAGACCATGTGGATCGTGTGTTTTGTTTAAAAGATACCACCTCAGGTATATATCGTAACTAAAAGTTAAAATCATCTAAGCGGGACGAAACCAAGAATATCACCTTGCTTTATTAGTAGGTATAGATATAGATATAGATTCGTTTATGGAATTTTACTCGACCATCTGTTTAGACGTACTATATTCACAAATAGGCAAAACATATTAACACCACCGAAATGGTCGAAGTCTCGAAGTACATGATCTCAAACGTATGGTTAGAGATACGCACTATTGAAAAATACGTAAAACCCCGAAAACTAGGCATTCTCTCCGTGCTGGAAGAAAACACATATAAATTTTGATGAAGTTAAACCATACAAAGTTTAACCAAGTTTGTAGCGAGAACTGTCAATAACTAAAACACTAAATAAAAACATATATTTTGTAGTTTGGATGTGAGGGAGGAAGTATCATCTTGAAATTAAGCCACTTGACTTACACGTACAGCTTGATAGCGAAGTGTGAGATCCTAACACCAGGCATGATGCATAGGGTGTTGATGAATTAATAGAGACAGTGTACGTCTGGTCTCTGTCTCACCAATCTAGCTAGCTAAGTGTCTGTCTCACCAATTAATAGGGGTAAAATCAGTCGCAAGACCCGGCCGGCCAC
Source organism: Elymus sibiricus (assembly GCA_039707655.1). Taxonomy (NCBI): domain Eukaryota; kingdom Viridiplantae; phylum Streptophyta; class Magnoliopsida; order Poales; family Poaceae; genus Elymus; species Elymus sibiricus. Next base: position 15,853,108 of record CM077673.1, on the reverse strand, counting down.
GGCGTAAAACGATGCATGTCCTATGTGAATGTGAAGAAGACCGGAAAAGCTTATAAAGAAAGAATATCCAAAGGCATATTTTCTTCTAACCTAATATAAAGGGTGCAAGCAACCCCAGGATCGTTCGGAATGTTGCGTACAGTGGTCTAACCTCCGGCGACGACCGGACCCTGCTACAACCGGCGCAGCGATGTTGTGGATCCTCCCGCGACAAACTGATGCAATGGCGGACGAGCTGGTGGTGCCAATGCAAGCCCACCGGCGACGGTGACGGCTGCAACCCTACGCTAGCCGCGCCTGTATACAGTGGCGAATCTAGCATTACAATCAAGAGTAGGCTCAAAATATCAAGTTTCTAAGTCTAATTAGCAATTGCATTATGATTCTTACATGTAAAATGTAGAGAGGCAAGTTGACAATACAATTATCGATGTATTGATGGGGTGCCGGTGCACGTATATATAAGTACAGGGTAGACCTCAACCTCAACTATACACAACTAGGAGGTGGGCCACAACACAATATACATGCAACACAAATATATACTCAACACCCCCCGCAGTCGAAGCGTCACCGGAGACACAGAGACTGGACCGAAACTCCTCGAAGACGGAAGTAGGCAATCCCTTAGTCATCACGTCAGCAAACTGTTGGGACGTCGGAACGTGGAGAACCCGAACACGGCCAAGGGCAACCTGCTCTCGCACGAAGTGAATATCGAGCTCAATATGCTTCGTACGTCGATGGTGCACCGGGTTGGCGGAAAGGTAGACTGCGCTGACGTTATCGCAGTAGACGAGGGTGGCCTTGTGAACATCACAAAGCAACTCCTGAAGCAGCTGACGTATCCAAGAGCACTCGGCCACGACATTAGCCACGGCGCGATACTCTGCCTCGGCGCTGGAGCGGGAGACCGTGGGCTGCCGCTTCGATGACCAAGAGATCAACGAGGGCCCAAGGTAGACGCAATAGCCGGACGTGGAACGCCGGGTGTCGGGGCAGCCGGCCCAGTCAGCATCCGAGTAGGCGACGAGGTCGGTGGAGGCGGAGGCCGTCAGGGTGAGTCCCAAAGGCATGGTGCCGCGTATGTAACGGAGAATACGCTTCACCAGGGTCCAATGAGAGTCACGCGGGGCGTGCATGTGGAGGCACACCTGCTGGACAGCGTACTGCAGGTCGGGGCGAGTCAACGTCAGGTACTGTAAGGCACCAACAATGGAGCGATAAAATGCTGCATCGGACGCAAGAGACCCCTCCAGAGCAGAGACCTTCGCCTTCGTGTCGACGGGTGTGGGCGCCGGCTTGCAGTTAAGCATGCCGGCACGCTCCAGAAGCTCGTGGGCGTACTTCTGTTGATGCAGAAAGAAACCGTCAGCCCGTCGGACCACCTCGATGCCGAGGAAGTAGTGCAGGGGCCCCAAGTCCTTGAGGGCGAACTCATCACGAAGATGAGCCGTCAGCCGCTGAAGGAGCTCGGGGGCGGATGCTGTGAGGACGATGTCGTCGACGTAGAGCAGCAGATATGCAGTGTCAGCTCCCTGATGATACACGAAGAGCGAGGCATCGGAGCGAGTGGACCGAAATCCCAGAGACTGCAGGAAGGCTGCAATACGCTGGTACCAAGCCCGAGGCGCCTGCTTCAACCCGTAGAGGGAACGGGAGAGCAAGCACACGAAGTCCGGATGCTCAGCGTCGACGAAACCAGTGGGCTGCTCACAGAACACCTGCTCAGCAAGATGACCGTGCAAGAAGGCGTTGGAGACATCCAACTGATGCACAGGCCAGGCTCGCGAGACCGCCAACTGAAGCACTGCGCGGATCGTGCCCGGTTTAACAACCGGAGCGAAGGTGTCGGTGAAGTCCACATCTGCGCGCTGCCGAAATCCGCGAACCACCCACCGAGCCTTGTAGAGCTCGAGAGAACCGTCCGGACGAGTCTTGTGGCGAAACACCCACTTGCCAGTGATGACGTTGGCACGAGGGGGTCGCGGAACAAGCTGCCACGTGCGGTTGCGCTGTAGGGCGTCGAACTCATCCTGCATCGCTGCTAGCCAGTGGGGATCCCGAAGGGCAGCGCGAGCGGAGGTAGGGACCGGTGATGGCGTCGTCGTCGAGGCGGCGCACACATACTCATTGGAGGAGTAGCGCGTGCTCGGCCGAAGCACACCGGCCCGGGCGCGCACTACTAGGAAAAACCTTATAGGCAGGACAATATCAGTAGCGCTGGAATGTAACAGGCGCTGCTGCTAATTACCAGTAGCGCTGCATTTAGGAAGTGCTACAAGTAAGGACTTAGCAGTAGCGCTGGAAACATAAAGAGCGCTACTGCTAAGCGGGACACGACGAGCCCACCGACACTATTGGTAGTAGCAGCGCTGTCCAGAATACAACGCTACTAGTAAGATTTTATCAGTAGCGCTTTATTTGGTGGAACCGCTACTGATAATGGGTCCCACTTAATAGTAGCGTTCTTTCTGGAAAGGGCTACTAATAAGTAACATAGCAGTAGCGCTTGCTGAAAAACAGCGCTACTGCTATGCGTGGCTGGTGCCACCTTTTCACCCCCTTCCCCCTCCTCCCCCATTGCCCTCTCTCCCCCTCCTTTCCCCTCTCCCCTCACCATTGTTGCCCTTCTTCTCTCTTCCTCCTACCTCTTTTCTCTCCCCATTAATGCCCCCCTCCACCATAACTCTCCTCCATAAATGACCTTCTCATCTCTAGCTAGCTCCATAAATGCCCCCCTATCTCATTTGTTTGGCTCTCCCTCCATTCCATTAGATATATATCTAGCTAGCTCATCTCTCTCCCTCTCCATTAGTTACCTAGAGTCATCTCTCCTCCCCAACAACTTGATCTAGCTAGCTATTGACATGTCCCCAACAACTAGATCTAGCTAGATCTAGCTAGATATAGGTGAGTAAAACTTAAGTTGTTCATTTCAAGAATGGGAATATGTGTGTGTGAATGGGAATATGTGTGTTTGGGATATGGAGAGATTTGTGCGAGTGACATGCCCCCGAGTTGCTTATGTTTTGCCGAAATGTCGATTTATTTCCGTTTCGGTGAATTTCGAGCAAACTAGATATGTCCTATTTTTAGGCAAGGTCATGCCAAATTTTTATATGACTTTGATGCATGCATGCATTTTGTTTATAACCCTTTTGCTTGTTATACTGTGCATGCAGTCGGTCATGAAGGTGAGTGGATGGAAGGTGGAGCGATACATGCAATCCGCGGTGATGGACATGCATGCAAATAATCGGACTAGGATTAGATGTCCGTGTACAAGATGCAAAGAAGGAGTCCTTTTGGACCCTTATGATCGTGGCAGGTTGAAGGCGCACCTGCTGATGAATGGTTTCATGGATGGCTATACTCGGTGGATAAGTGAAGATGATGATGATGAGGACGTCCACATGGCAGGGAATAACGACATGGGGCTAGACGAAGAGATGACCGATCGACACGAAGACGATGGCGTCGGACATGGCGGCGGGGAAGAGTTAAATGACGGTGGCGGAGAAGATTCCGAACATGGCGGCGGAGAAGATTCCGGATACGGCGAAGAAGAGTCCGGACATGGCGGAGAAGCAGAGGCGGCGGTCACGCCGCAGTCTTCAACGCGACTAAGTGCAGTCGTGCAGGACCCTCATGTTCGAGACCTCCTTCGCAAGAGTACGACTAGCGACAGAGCTGCTTCTAGAGAGGAGGCCAAGCTGGTGCAACTTGAAGTAAACTCGAAGACTCCATTGTATGACGGTTGCGATCCCGAGGTGACCCGCTTGAGTTTCACGCTCGAACTTCTAAAGACGAAGGCCAAAAACAAATGGACAGACAAAAGCCTCGATGAGCATTTGAAGTATCTACATAATAAAGTTATTCCCGCGGGGAACCTGTGTCCTACTAGTGTCGATGAGGCCAAGAAAATCGTTTGCCCTTTTGATTTGCCGCACATTAGGTACGATGCATGCATCAACGATTGCATCATTTATCGGGGGGAGCACGCGGAAAAAAACAGCTGTCCAGTGTGCAATGCTTCTCGATACAAGAAGGCAGGAAAGAAAGCTCCTCAGAAAGTTGTATGGTACTTTCCGATCACTCCCCGTCTGCAGCGGTATTTCGTAGATCCTAAGGAAGCAAAGCTCATGCGCTGGCACGCGGAGAGGAAGAAGCCCGACGATGGAGATGATCCGAAGCTGAGACACCTCGTAGATGGTAGCCAGTGGAGAGCATTCAACACCGTATATGGATTTGCTGCAGAAGATCCAAGGAACATCGTGCTTGGTGCGAGTACCGATGGCATGAATCTGTTTGGAAACCAAAACACCAACCACAACACATGGCCGTCTTTGTATGGATGTACAACCTCCCCCCATGGAAGTGCATGAAGACAAAGTACATACACATGAGCATGCTGATTCAAGGGCCGAAACAACCGGGAAATAATATTAACCTGTATATGGGGCTTCTGAAAGAGGAGCTAGACACGTTATGGAAAACACCGGCATGGACATGGGACGCCAGCAAAGGAGAGTATTTCTATATGAGAGCCGCGCTGATGACGACGGTGCACGACTATCTCGGTTACGGGTACACCTCAGGCCAGGTGTGCCACGGATACTGCGGATGCACGAGGTGCATGGATGATACAACGTCTCAGCAGCTTACGTCAACGAAAGATGGCGGGTCCGGGAAAATCGTGTACATGGGGCATCGTAGATGGCTCGAGAAGGATGACCCGTGGAGAAAGCGTGGAGATCTATTCAATGGGTTGACTGAGCATCGAGGACCTCCACGTAAGAGAAGCGGCGCCGAAATCAATGAGCTGTTGAAAAACTGGGGACAGTGCCCCGCGCCGGGAACGATGAAAAAGGCGCCGGAGCCGCTACTGAAGGTATGGAAACCGAGGTCTGTTTTCTGGGACTTGGAGTACTGGCCCAATCACGACACGCCTCATTGCCTTGATCAAATGCATATCACGAAGAATGTCCTCGAGAGCTTGCTTGGCACACTGATGAACATGCCGGAGAAGACCAAGGACGGGCCGAAGGCAAGGAAAGACTTGGAAGATTTGAAGATCAGGAAAGATCTTCATCGTAAAAAGTCGATGGAGGAGACGGAGACGGAGACGGAGGAGGGGGGAAGGGGCAGAAAAGTCAACAAGAAGGAGGAGAATTATTGCCCCCCTTCTTGCTTCACCTTAAGTGCGAAGGAGATCGATCAATTCATCAAGTGCCTTATGGGAATCAAAGTCAGTTCCGGTTACTGTGGGAAGATAAGCAGATTTCTAGACCCCAAGAAAAAAAGGTTCAGCGGGATGAAGTCTCATGACTGTCACGTGATGATGACGTAGATACTCCCGGTTGCCATTAGAGGGATAATGGACAAGCACGTCCGTGACACGCTTACTGGTCTCTGCAACTTCTTCGACGTTATCTCTCGAAAGTCCATAAGTGTGAAGCAGCTCCGAAGGCTACAGGAAGAGATCGTTGTCATACTATGTGAGCTTGAGATGTACTTCCCGCCCGCGTTCTTTGACATCATGGTGCATCTGTGTGTCCACATCATGGACGACATCATCGACCTCGGGCCGACATTCCTTCACAGCATGATGCCGTTCGAGAGGATGAATGGGGTCATCAAAGGATTCGTTCGTAACATGTCCCGTCCCGATGGGAGCATCGTCCAGGGGTATCTGACGCATGAGTGCATCTCCTTTTGCGAGAATTATATATGTTGGAAATATGCCCTAGAGGCAATAATAAATTGGTTATTATTATATTTCCTTGTTCATGATAATCGTTTATTGTCCATGCTATAATTGTATTGATTGGAAACTCAAATACATGTGTGGGTACATAGACAACACTGTGTCCCTAGTAAGCCTCTAGTTGACTAGCTCGTTGATCAAAGATGGTTAAGGTTTCCTAGCCATTGACATGAGATGTCATTTGATAACGGGATCACATCATTAGGAGAATGATGTGATGGACAAGACCCAAACTACGAACGTAGCATATGATCGTGTCAGTTTATTGCTATTGTTTTCTGCATGTCAAGTATCTGTTCCTTTGACCATGAGATCATGCAACTCACTGACACCGGAGGAATACCTTGTGTGTATCAAACGTCGCAACGTAACTGGGCGACTATAAAGGTACTCTACAGGTATCTCCGAGGGTGTCTGTTGGGTTGGCATGGATCAAGACTGGGATTTGTTACTCCGTGTGACGGAGAGGTATCTCAGGGCCCACTCGGTAATACAACATCACAATGAGCCTTGCAAGCAAAGTGACTAAAGAGTTAGCCACAGGATCTTGTATTACGGAACGAGTAAAGAGACTTGCCGGTAACGAGATTGAACTAGGTATAGTGATACCGACGATCGAATCTCGGGCAAGTAACATACCGAAGAACAAAGGGAACAGCATACGGGATTAACTGAATCCTTGACATAGAGGTTCGACCGATAAAAGATCTTCGTAGAATATGTAGGAGCCAATATGGGCATCCAGGTCCCGCTATTGGTTATTGGCCGTAGAGGTGTCTCGGTCATGTCTACATAGTTCTCGAACCCGCAGGGTCTACACACTTAACGTTTGGTGACGATTAGTATAATTGAGTTATTATGTTGGTGACCGAAAGTTGTTCGGAGTCTCGGATAAGATCCCGGACATGACGAGGATCTCCGGAATAGTCCGGAGGTAAAGATTGATATATGTGATAATAGTGTTTTGATCTCCGGAAGAGTTCCGGAGTTCACCGGAAGGGGTTCCGGATGTTTACCGAAGTGTTCGGGTGCAGCAACACTTTATATGGGCCAAAGGGATAAAGCCCACGAGGTATTGGAAAGTGCAAAAGTAGTTTTGCTGCCGCGTAAGCGGTACTACCGCTTGTTGGAAGCGGTACTACCGCCCGAGCGGTACTACCGCTTGTGTGAAGCGGTACTACCGCCCAAGCGGTACTACCGCTTGTGAGCGGTACTACCGCTTGTGCGCGGCTGTGCACGATTCGGCAGGGATCCGAGTTGGACTCTTTTCCTGCGGGCCTAACCGACCTTGTGCGGGCAAAACCGACTTGAAGGAGGCTTTTACTCCAAGTTTAGACCCCAAGGCTCAACATATAAATAGAGGGGCAGGGCTAGCACACGAGATAGATCAAGATTTCCCCAAGCCGTGTGCGGCAACCCTAACCCTCTAGTTCCTCCGTCATAATCTCCGTAGCGCTTGGCGAAGCCCTGCAGAGATTGTTCCTCACCACCATCACCACGCCGTCGTGCTGCTGGAACTCAACCACTACTTCACCATCGCTCGCTGGATCGAGGAGGTGAAGGCGTCATCAAGCCGTACGTGTGTTGAACGCGGAGGTGCCATCCGTTCGGCACTAGATCGGAAGGATCGTGATTGGATCGCGGGACGCTCGGCGATTTGGATCGCGAAGACGTTCGACTACATCAACCGCGTTTATTAACGCTTCCGCTTAGCGATCTACAAGGGTATGTAGATTCACTCTCCCTCTCGTAGATGCTCATCACCATGGATAGATCTTGTGTGTGCGTAGGAAAATTTTTGTTTCCCATGCAACGTTCCCCAACAATATAGGCGTCGGAGACCCTGTTGTTGGTTTGCCCGTCAACAAGCACGATGGGAGGCTCGAAGGAGAAGGTCACAACAACGGCCGGAGGGAATTGCACGTGGACTACTCGGATCGACGGAACGACTTTGACAGGGCTAACTTAGTAGTGCTACAACACCTAGATGTGGTAGATGATTATGTGGCACGGCATAAAGAAACCATCGCAAATAAGTACCGTGATAAGGGGATGCTCAAGACGGACGACGAAGTTACTGTAGAGCACAACGCCACTTTCTTGCGTTGGTTCAAAGAGCAAGTTCTTGAAAATCCCCCGGAAGAGGACAGTTCGGACGGATTGCTCATACACGCCTTAGCACATGGCCCCGCGCCCAAACTCGCGAGCTATCAGTCATACGATATCAACGGGTACACGTTCTACACGGAGGCCAAAGACATGGACAGTGATTACCAGAACTCCGGAGTGACGATTGAATGCGTGACCGACGCTAACGGCACAACTGAAAGATTCTACGGAAGGGTCGAAGAGATCTGGGAGCTTGACTATACTGGATTGCACGATGCGACGATGTTCCGTGTCAGATGGGCTAAGGACGTCGTAAGAGAAAACAAGTATTTCACTACCATGTCTATACCACCCGCTGACGCGAAGAGCGCAACCGTGAACGTTAACGTCATCGCCAAAACTGAGCCATGGGTACACGCTAAGCACATGACACAATGCTTCTTCATAACCGACCCGACCAATCCCAGCCGTGTTGTCGTGAGGAGAGGCAAAAGGAGCATCGTCGGAATAGATGGAGTCGCCAACGAGGAAGACTACGACCAATACGGCAACCCGATGAGGGAAGATGACGATGACGATGAAGCATACGTGAAAAGAAGAATCAATACTACATTACATAAGAAAGATCGTACTCCATGGTTCCGGAAAAGTCACAAGGAGGGGCTCAATTATTCGGCAACGAACAAGAAAGGGAAGAAGCTCAATGTGAAACGTCGTCGACGCAGCTGAGAAACCATCATTTATATATATGTATCTATTTTGTGTACGCACTTAAGTAACCGTTATCGGTCAACTGATATATATGTTACCACCACATGCATGCATGGTTCCGGTGATATTCGCGCAGTGTGGGAGGGAGACGCCGTCGTAAACAGAAAGGAAGAAAGCAATACAAAATAAATACAAAAGGGAGAAAGCAATACAGAAGAACAAAAACAAAAGGGAGAAAGTAATACAAAAGAAAAAGAAAAGTAAACAGAAAAGAAAAGGGAAATAATAAAAACTAATACATATCAGTAGCGCTGGATTATGAACCAGCGCTATAGCTCATATAGTTATAGCGCTGGATCCTAAGCCAGCGCTACTACTATGTGTATTTTAGAATTAAAAAAATGAATATTAAAATAGTTAGTGGTAGCGCTGTATTATGACCCAGCGCTATAGCTAATTTAGCTATAGCGCTGGTCCTAACCCAGCGCTACTACTATATTTGAGTTAACCGCCGCGCGTGCTCAAATTTTCCAACTCCCATTCCCCCCCACCCCCACCTCTCCCCCTCCTCTCTGTCGTGCGCCGCCGTCGCCCTCCTGCCCGCCGCCGTCGCCCTCCTGCCCGCCGCCGTCGCCCCTGCCCGCCGCCGTCGCCCCTGCCCGCCGCTCTGACCTCCTCCTCGTCCGCGCGGACGCCCGAGCCCTCCCATTCCCCCCCCCCCACTCTCCCACCTCTCCCCCTCCTCTCTTTCGCGCGCTGCCGTCGCCCCTGCCCGCCGCCGTCGCCCCTGCCCGCCGCGGTCGCCCCTGCCCGCCGTCGTCGCCTCTGCCTGCTCCGGCCTCCTCGTCCGCGCCGCTGCAGGTACCCCCCTCCCCCCCACCTCCCCCTCTCTCTAGTCAATTAGGAAAAAAAATCTAGGGTTCATATCTAGGGTTAAAAACAGGATTGTTGCTACTTAGCTAGTAATAGAATGTCCTAGTACAGCCATTAAAAGCCAAACTCTAGAGAACCACCTGACCAAATTAGAATTCGGAGTAGAGCAACATAGATGCGTCAATTTAAATTGAATAGATCACAACCTAGGCAATGAGCGCTGAGCCTAATCTATGTTTGACTGCAAGAAAATAGATATGCATATTGATTTGGTGAGTCAGGTTAGAACTGAATGATACTTACAGCGAAAAATTAAGTCATCTTCACAATGCTTTACACGGTAACTTACCTACTACACTATTTAGTCGATAGTACTAATTGACTTGCATACTCCATGGCTAACAACACCAGCGGTAGACCAGTTTTCTTCCCTCCATGGTTGGTGTAGGATTCAAGATTTTGAGTGAACATGAAAATACACATGGATATGAAGAAATACTTGCTTATGGTTTCCTTCTCTTGGGCTATAACAATGTGCATTCTAGGTACCCTCCCTGTTGTGCAAGGGCCTTGTAAGAGCCATAGCAATTCCATCTATCCGTGTGTGATATAAGTTTTTGAAACTTTGGCATTTTGATATATCCGAGTGGCCTATGTTTTGCCGGAATGTTGATTCATTTCCGTTCCGGCAAATTTCAGGCGCTCCATATGTCCACTTTTTAGCAAAGGTCATGCCGAAAATTTCCGTGATTTTCGGCATGACTTGTGCTAGAAACTAGGACATATGGAGTGCCCGGGATTTGCCGGAAGGGGAATGAATCAACATTCCGACCAAATATAGGCCCCTTTTTTATCTTCATTATATCTTTTATTTACAATTGTTGAATAGGAAACATGTCTACCCACGCCTCAGCCGGGGGTTCTGCTCGCCTCGAAGAAGACCCCATCGAAGCAGCAAATCACTATTTTGATTACCTGGACGAACACCAGATGGGGGTGCATGGTGGCGGCAGTGGCACCAACCCCGACGGCGACGCCGACACCGGCACCAGCACTGGCACCGGCACCGACACCACCCCCGAGACCGGCAACGATGCTGCCGTAGCCGGTAAAGCACCGAAGCAGAAGAGGACATGAAGACCAAACGAGCTCGGCATCGGACAAATTGTGGTCACGGAGATGCACCCCAAGAAATTAGAGCCAACGGCGCCGGATGAAGCGCGCTCGTGCTGGGGCAATCAACTAGGATGCATCCTCAGGGAAACCGCCAACATCAATGACGAGAAGTTGAAGAAGATACCACATATGGAGCACATGCTCCTAAAGAAGTTGCACAATAGGTTCTTGTTCCCCGGCCGCACAGAAAGCAAAGATCCGTGGGACGATGACGCCATGACAAAGATAAACAACAAGGCGATGGTGACGTTCACCAATGACTTGTCCGCCTGGAAAGTTCGGGTGAAAAAAGCGATTGATAAGAATGAACCGTGGTCCAAGATTCATGCTGACAATCCGTCAATTACGGAAGAGGACTTTGAAAAATTCAAGGAGACTTGCGCTAAAGATGAAACCAAGAAAAAGTCAGAGAAAATGAAGGCGCTCCAGGCCAGGAACACGCCTCCCCACCGCCTCGGAAGCCGTGGTTACGAGGGGAAGAGGCACGTATGGGCCAAGGAGGACGCCGAACGTGAAAATCACGGAATCCCAGACCCCTTGGCGGAGTTCACTGACCCGCTGGAGCGTGACTGGATCAGGGCCCGGTACAAGTGGGACCGCGTCAAGAAGACCTTTTACACGGACCCGAACACGAGGGAGTTCATGAGACTTCTGGTAATTGTTATATTACCACATTATCATATTAGCTTCCAATCAATTCGACTACAAGTTTTGTCACATTATTAGTAAACCATCCACGTTCCTTTTGCAGAAAGAGCAGCACCAAAAGGCAGCCAAAAGCGACGAGTCATCACAGTCGTCGGCGAGGCCCAAGTGGGACACCCATTTCAACCGGGCCCTGAACATACTGAAAAAGGTCCCGGAGGACACACCGCCGTCCTATGGACGTGTGCACGGCGTCGTAGATGGCGCCTCGTGGAAGACGTGCTACCACGAGGAGCTAGAGGAAAGAAGGAAGAGAAAGTTGCTTACTCAACAGACCATCGACCAGAAGGTCGCGCTTGCGATCAATAAGTCCAAAGCTGAGACCAAAGCAGAGTTGGAATAGATAGTCGATGCAAGGGTCAGTGCAGGGGTAGCTGGCGTCACGGCTGACTTCACATCTTCCATTTCCAGCTTGCTTCCGGCATTTTTTGAATGGACGAAGAAAAATCCAGATAAAGGGCCAGCGGACTTTCCGCTTCCCAGCTACGTCGGGAGCAATTCGGTGAACATCGCACCACCAGCACCTGCTCACGCCACCGCACATGCTCCCGCTCCTGTTCATAGCAGCCCGTCCTCCGTCTCTGGCCAACTCGGCGGGCCTTCGTCTATGGCTGAGCTTGACGCGCTCACGGTAATTACCCGTCATAGCCTTTTCACCAGCATGTCTATATAGTCTTCCGTTTCAATTGCCTTTCGGATGTTTGACGTCGCAGACATGTCTTCGTAAGCCAACGATACCCCGTGCACCCTACTGTATGACATCAAGGGCCAGAAGGTGGCCGTGGGAAAGGCAACGATCGTGAAGCCGAAGGACCGCATGTTCCACAACCGAGAGATGCCCGATGGCGTCTTCAAGGTTAACGTGGCCAGTGTCTTAGCGGGCTTCGAGGATTTGACTCCTCCGGTACCAGTCGATGACGAGGAGACCCCTCAACGGATTGGCGCATGCAAGAGCTGGTTCTTGCCTTGGCAGAAGACTCTTCTTCTTGTCGAGGCGCCCAGTATCACACCAACGACAACTTCTCAAGAAGGTATGAACACCACCCCACCTACCAAATTACCTGCACCTGTCGTGGCGGGTGATAGCGGACGACGCGAGGGAGAGCCTCCATTAGTGCCAGATGACGTCGCCCCCGTTGTCGAAGAAGCAAATGCTGATGATGACATGGAGGATGATGATGATGAACCAGACAAGTATTTCAATACCGCCTATGATGATGGAGGATTGATGGCTCAGGACGACGAAGACTCATGCTTTGAGCGTGGAGATGATGACTTGATGCTGCCTGATTTGCCGGAGCCGGAACGTCCTAAGGCGGAATGCAAAAAGTCTCTCTTCAAGCGATCCTCGTAGGAGACGCCTCCAGATGCCACCTCTACCCAGCAACAACCCGAGGGCCGTCCACTGATTAGCCCGACGACACTGGGGGTGACAGTTAGGGAAGGTATGGTGGGCTCACTACCGCCACCCGCCAAGAAGCAAAGGAGGAGACCGGGCAAGAAAGGCGCTAAAGGCGCCAGAGCTGCTTCAAGTAGCCAGCCGCCTCTGAAGCCCCGGGAGGTAGACAGAATACCTGTCGTAGGTGCGGAGCGTTTCCATGTCGCCGGCCACCCGATCCTACCTCAGAAAGCGCTAGAGGACATACTGAACAATGATCTAAGGAGACTTCATGATGATGTGCTGGCCAGAGAGAAAAGCCTTCTCATCTCGGGAAAACCAGGATACCAGCTTTACGCGGCTCAGGTGCCGGGTGGGAAGTTGTACGTCGAGGGATGGCCCGCGAATAAGTTCATCCTGCGATTTGACTACATCTACGACATGTTCCACATGACCAAGCTGGATTTCCAGTTCATCCGCATGTATGCGCTGTATCTCAACTACATCATCAGGATCGAGAACATAAAATATATCTGCGTCGCGGACCCGTACCATATGCACGAGAGCTTCTTGGATGTCTGCAAAGAGCACCGTGACTATGCGAGCCAGTACATCGGCGGCTTCATGATCGCTAATAAGGACAAGGAAGCGATTCTCCTGCCTTATCATCCCACGTAAGTCATTCGCGCATATCCTTTCGTAAGTGTTAATCATTCCTTTGCAAGCATGGAGGCTAATTTGAGGCGTACTTAATTTGCACAGCGGGGGGGGGGGGGGGGGGGGGGGCGTCCTCATCGTTCTGTACCCAGAATACTCCCATGCTATATACTTGGACTCATCGAAGAACATCAAGAAAAAGGATTACAAGCACATAAAGAGTGTTCTCGATAGTGCCCTGTTAACCTTCAACCTGTCTGGTGGATATATCAGAGACAAAAAGTACAGGAGGAACGGGCTGGTTTTCAGCCATAAGACCGACTTCTGCTGCATCCAGCAACCGCACATCAGTAAGGCTGATGGATTCTACCTCATGCATCACCTGCTCGAGTTCAGAAGGGATAATCAACGCCTTCGCATGTCAGCTAGTACCAACGATGCCGAGATTGTCAACTGGGCCACAAGCATAGGAAAGACACCGGATCATCGAATCCGAGCTGAGTTTTATCACGTGCAGTGTGAACTTGCCCAAGTGATCATGAAGCAGGTCCTCGAACCAACAGGGATGTTCTACCATGGGCCAATCACGCAGGATGATGTCCGAGCACTGCTAATCGCTCAGCGTCTGGACCTGAAGCCTTTCAAGAAGCTCGGGTCCTTCCTCCCTGACTATGAAGATTGGACCGAGGACTGATTGTCGTTGACAATATATGTGTCACTAGCGTCCAGACGAAACTATGTGATGTAGTTAAACCGTGGTCCTGAACTAGCGTAGATCGCTCTAGTTAATTAGTTTGGGTATGAGGAACTTCGTCATTTATGTTTACTATAGGTTGCTTGTATTTTGCTAATTATGCCTCTTTGTGTTCTTAAGTACATTATGTTGCATATTATCATTCACGATGCAGGTACATAGATCAGAGATGGCGAAGGGCTGCTACGTCGTGTTCGTTGGGAAGGTTCCAGGAGTCTACGACCACTGGCCAGACGCTCAGGCCCAGGTGGACAAGTTCCCGGGTGCTAGCCACAGAGGGTTCGACAGCAGAGCCGAAGCGGAAAGTAGTTACTTGAGGTGGACGCTCGGGCAAGAGCGGGGGCGGAACCGCCAGTGCCTCAAGTACTACATAGTCGCGGTCTTGATGATGCTGATCGCTCTTCTCTTCTACATCATGGTTTAGATAGAGATGATGAAACTTGTGTGTGTGCCATGACCATGCAGTTACACTTATTCGAGACATGACATGACTTGTGTATCGCTATTTTCGAGATGTGATGATATTTGTGTTGAATGATGATGATGATGGTATGACGAGACTACTGTATGTGTATGATATGATGATAATAGTGTATGTTTATTGTGACCTGATGAAACTACTGTATAGAGCCTGTATAAATACATCACGAATACGTAGAGGGGATATGAATCTGTGAAAGCAGGAATTATAGCAGCAGCGCTGGAAGGCATCTAGCAGCAGCGCTGGATTATCAGCAGCGCTTGTCTTTATGCAGCGCTACAGATAAGTAGCAGTAGCGCGGATCAGTGCAGCGCTACTGCTAACCAGACTTAGCAGTAGCGCTGTACCAACCAGCGCTACTGCTATAACTTAGCTGTAGCGCCTTAGCAGTAGCGCTAGACCCAGCGCTACTGCTATAGGTTTTTCAAGCGCTACTAGTAGGGTTTCTCCTAGTAGTGGCGGGTCATCATGCCTAAAGGCGGGACAACAGCAGTGGCGGGGCCCGCGGCGGCGGCTGGGGCCACGGCGGCGGCGGGGGCCGCGGCAACGGGGGCCGCGGCGGTGACGGCGGCATCCGAGCCGGCAGGGGAGGTGGCGACGGGCGAGGTGGCAGTCGAGCCCGTCACCTGGGAGGCAGCGCCAGTCGGGGTGGCCAGCGGCTCCACCTCGGAGGAGGGAGACGGGGACCCGGGGGCCCGGTCAGACTCGACCTCAGGAGAGGTAGTCGAAAAACCGGGCGGCGGCGGCAGAAGGCGCCGTGCTGGGGGGGTCTCCAGGGGACGCCGCCGCGCATCGCTCCAAGCAGGGGGCGCGGGGGTCGGCATCGAGGGAGCCGAAGCCGTAGAAACCTGAAAAAAAGGAAACACCGTCTCGACAAAGTACACGTGCATCTAGGTGTACACACGATGAGTGACATGATCATAGCACCGGTAACCTTTGGTGTTGGGGGGGTAGCCAAGAAAGATGCAAGGAACGGAACGTGGTGCGAGTTTGTGTGGCGTAGTGGACGCGGTGCTAGGGTAACAAAGACACCCAAAGATGCGGAGTCCGTCGTAGGACGGCGGTGTACCGAAGAGAAGGTGGTGAGGGGCGTAGTTCCACCGAGGACGACACGAACGAATGTTAACTAAAAGAGTGGCGGTGGCAAGAGCATCGGGCCAAAACCGAGCGGGCACGTTAGAGTGAAAGAGTAACGTGCGAACACAGTCATTAAGAGTGCGAAGGATACGCTCAGCGCGACCATTCTGCTGGGAGGTGTATGGGCAAGTCAGACGGAAGGTGGTGCCATGAGAGGCGAGAAGTGTGCGGAGATCGACGTTGTCAAACTCTTTTCCGTTATCAGTTTGGAGTGCAAGTATGGGGCGACCGAACTGGGTGGTGACATAGGAATAAAAGGCGGTGAGTGTGGCTAAAGCATCGGATTTACGACGAAGAGGAAAAGTCCACACATAATGAGAGTAATCATCTAAAATCACCAAGTAGTATAGGTAGCCCGTGTTACTTGCAACGGGAGACGTCCAAACATCACTATGAATGAACTGAAACGGAAAAGTGGAAACTGTGGTAGACGCACTAAAAGAAAGACGAACGTGCTTGCCCAAACGACAAGCCTCACAAGTGTGCTCGTCGAGCTTATTACATGAGAAAGAAAAACTCCTAAGAATCTGACGCAAAACGGCGGGGTTGGGGTGGCCCAAGCGAGCATGCCAAAGGTCGACGCCGGCGGCGAGGACGACCGGTGTAGAGGTGGAGGCGCCGGCGTGCACGGGATAGAGCTCGTCGGGACTATCACAGCGGTGAAGAACCATCCGGGTACGGGCGTCCTTCACAGAAAAACCAACACCGTCAAATTCAACAGTAAGTGGATTCTCACGGGTGAGACATTTGACGGAAACTAAACTAGCAGCTAAGTCAGGTGAGACAAGGACATTAGACATAGTGATAGGTGTGGAATTAGAGGGAAAACTAGTGCTACCGACATGAGTGATAGGTAAAGAAGAACCGTTGCCAACGGTGATACAAGTAGATGTGTTAACTGGAGTGGAAGAGGATAGGTTACCGGGATGAGCTGTCATGTGTGCAGTAGCACCTGAGTCCATGTACCAGTCGCCTCCACCGCCATAGTTAGTCGGCGTCGGCGCAGAGTGCAGGGCGGCCAGGAGGGCGGGGTCCCATGGTGCAGGTACCGGCGGCGGCGGCTGGCCTCCGTAGGGCGGTGCCTGGGCGGGCGCGCCATAGCCACCGAGGGGTGGCGGCGCGAGAGGAGCACCGTAGGGCTGGTAGGGGGCGCCGAAGAACGCCTGGTGGCCCGCGGGGCGAGGACCAGGAAGACCCGGTGCAGGAGCCCGCGGGACAGGCATGTTATAGGCGTGGACGACGCCCGTCCACGGGTTCTGCCCGGCGGCCCACGGCGGAGGGGGCTGCTGGTAGTGGGGCGCTACCCCCCCCCCCCGCGCCCTGTGCCTGCTGCTGCAGCTGTTGCTGGCGGCGCAATCGGTACGGGCGGACGAGGCGCGGCCGGAGGAGCATGGCCGCCGCGGGTGGTTCCGGCGGCGAGGGCGGTGTGCTGGACCCGCTGCTTCAGCTTCGTCATCCGGCGTTCCTCAAGCTTGAGGTACGCAACGACGCGCGGGAAGGTGGGCTGCGGCAGCAGGGTGAGGTTGGACGCCGCATTGCCGAAGTCCTCGTTGAGGCCGGCGGTGAGGGTGCTCAGCATGACGTCGTCGGAGACCTTGGCGCCGATGTCGCGAAGCTCGTCGGCGAGCATCTTGAGCTTCATGCAGTACTCATCGATGGTGGAGTTGTCCTGGTGACAGCCGAAGAACTCTTGCTGCAAGAAAACAAGGCGCTGAAGTTTGTTGTCGGTGAAGAGCGCGTTGATCTTGGTCCACACGGCGCAGGCGTCGTCGTCCTCGGCGACAACCGTGTGGAAGATGTCCTTCGAGACGGTTTGGTAGAACCATCGGATGAGCGTGGCCTCAATGGCGGACCACTCCGGATCGCCCCGCATGTACTCGCCGTCCACGGAACCGTCGATGTGCTCGGTGAGATAGTACTCGCGGAAGACGAGATTGAAGTAGGTCTTCCACGCGGAGTACGACGTGCTGGAGCTGTCGAGGCGGATGGGGACCCGGGCCTCAATGTTGAGGTCACGGATGGCGGCGGCGGAGGGCTCGGGACCGGCGAAGGGGTTCGACGAGCGGGTCGTGGAGGAGCCCGGGGAGGAGTCCATGGGTGCGGCGGCGGCGGTGAAGGGCGAAGGCGGATAGGGTTAGGGTTAGGGCAGCGGCGGCGGAGACGGGCGGCGCTGCGGGGAACCGCGGCTGCTGGGAGGAGGGAAGGCAGCGGCGGCAGGAGGGAGAAGCGGCGCGGGCGGCGGCGGCACGAGCGGGAGAGGTGCGGCGGCGGCGATCGGCGCGGTGGGGTTGCGGAAGCGGGGCGGCACTAGGCGGCGGCGGCGCGACGGGAGAAGGGGAGGTGCGCGGCGGCGGCGGGGTGCGGCGGTGGTGGGGCATGGCGGCGGCGGCTGCGGCGGCGAACCCTAGGGGAGGACCGAGAAAGATGATACCATGTAGAGAGGCAAGTTGGCAATACAATTATCGATGTATTGATGGGGTACCGGTGCACGTATATATAAGTACAGGGTAGGCCTCAACCTCAACTATATACAACTAGAAGGTGGGCCACAACACAATATACATGCAACACAAATATATACTCAACATAAACCTGAAATCTTAAAAGTGCACGCGCGCTCGTTGGAGAGAACGAGCGGCCGCTCTACCACTCACATGCATGTGTACTTTTTTGTCTGCTAGTGCATGTGGTTATTGGCATTACATGTGGTTAGACTGGTCACATCGAAAGAAAAAGAACAGATCCTTGTGCAATTATTTTGGGTTTTCAAAATTTTAAAAAGCCATATCTTTCAAACCGCGCGTCGAAATTTAGATCCGTTTTCACCGTTAGATTTCTCGCGACGAGATCTTTCAAACTAGATCCCGCATGGATATGTTTCGATGAAATTTTTTTGATACCAACTTTGGTGCTATATGATGCAACTTTAGTACTGCATTGTGTAACTTTAGTACTGTATGGTGTAACTTTTTTTCAAAACCAATTTTTGGAGCTGTATGAGCCAAATTCCTCTGTGTTTGCAACCTACCAACCGTGACAACTTGATGTGCAACTAGTCCACTGCCCCGGCCAACTACCTAGTAGTTGATGTGCAACCCTCCTCCCTACTCGTGGATGTGTAGTTTTTCAACATTGGCACACCCTGCCCCACCTCCACTACCAACGATATGTGCAATTTAGTCTGTTGTTAAAGCCAACTGTCTATTTAGTCGATGTGCAACTCCTTACCTCTTCCTACTTGTGAATATGTAGTTTTAGTTGGCGAGGGCAACAAACGGAGTTGCACATAGTCTGCTAGGCAGCTGGCCGGGGCAACATACGAGGTTGCACATCTCACAGGCAGGGGTAGTTTGGATGGTGAAAATTCCACATTCATGAGGGTAGTGAAAAGTTGCATATAGGCAGGGCGCGAAAGTTGTACATCTCACTAGCAGGGGTGGTTTGGACCGGGTGCTAGCAGGGAAACCACACATTTAGGGAAAGTTGCACATCACTGTTAGATAGTTGGCCGTGATAGTATCCGAAGTTGCACATCCACTACTAGGCAGTTGGCCGATGCAACAAATAGTGAAAGCACATCCACGGGCATGAGGACAGTTGCACATCAACTGCTAGGCAGTTGGCCTAGACAACAAACGAAGTTGCACATCTCACTAGAAGGAAGTAGTTTGGGGGTGGAGGTGACATCAGTAAAAACTGCACATTCACGGGTAGGCGGGAAGTTGCACAACCACTGTCAGCTAGTTGCACATCGACTCCTAAGCAGTTGCACAGAACGAGGGACTAAATTGCACAATTTTTTTTCATTGAAACATACCCATGCGGGATCTAGTTTCGAAGAGCACGCCACGAGGGTTCCAACAGTGAAAATGGATCTTAATTTCGACTCGCGGTTTGAAAGTTATAGTTTTTTAAAATTTGTAAATCGTGAATTAAATGATAGAAAGCCATCCACGCACATGCAGTAAAAGAGGACACAGTCGGATGCATGTGGACTATTTAATACGCATGTTGGTGGGCTATTTCCTGTTTAAGTAGTTGGGACCAGGGAATCTTTCCTAATCAAGACAAGGGGACAAACACTTACCAAAAACTACCGGCTACCACGGAGCGCTAGCGAGCCAACGGCTGCTCGCTAGACGCGTCCCAACATAAAACACCTAAATATAATTTTTAAGTGATATGGTTAGCTGAAATATGTTTGTGGAGGGTAGGCTTAAACCTGACGATGCCTACCTTCCAACGAGCAACGCAACGGTTGATTGCATCGAAATCAAACGGCTACGATACGACCGCAATCTCACTCCAATCCGTCTCCGTATCTTTTTTTTAGGGGACCCGTCTCCGTATCTGACCCAGCCTCACCTGTTATAAGTCCATCCACGTGCACGTACCCTTTTTGTTTGGACACGTCTAGGGAGCGGCCGGCTGCTCCCTAGCGTTCCGGAGCAGCCGACCCAAAAAGGAAATTTCTACTCTCTAATCTAAAAATAATATATTTTATCCCTCTAATAATCTATAAATAGAAACAGTTTGTCCCCTAAGTTCATATTAGGAAAAGTTAACATGTGTGAACAGAAAAAGTAAAAAGTAAATGCAAACCACCCACTTGAACAGGTGTGAATGCACTTAATTTGGGCTTTTCGAATTTTTAAAAAGTCATATCTTTCAAACCGTGTGTCGGAATTCAGATCCGTCTTCACCGTTGGATTCTTCGCGATGAGATCTTCGAAACTAGATCCCGCATGGGTATATTTTGACAAAATTTCTTCTGTGCAACTTAGCCTCTGTTTTGTGCAACTGCCTAGCAGTGGATGTGCAGCTACCTGACAGTGGATGTGCAACTTCTCACCTACCCCGTGGAAGTGTAGATTTCACTAATGGCACACACCCCCTCCAAACTACCTCCTCCTAGTGAGATGTTCAAATTCGTGTTTTGCCCAGGCCAACTGCCTAGTAGTTCATGTGCAACTTTTCTCCTATGCGTGGTTGTGCTTTCATTGTTTGCTGCATCGGCCAACTGTCTAGCAGTGGATGTGCAACTTCGGATACTGTCACCGCCAACTGCCTACCAATGATGTGCAACTATCCCTCATACCTCATGAATGTGTAAATTCCCTACTAGCACTCCGAACTACCCCTCTAGTGGGATGTCCAACTTTAGCGTCCCGTTTATATGCAACTTTTACTACCCTCATGAATATGTAACTTTTCACTATCCTCATGAATGTGAATTTTTCACCATCCAACTATCCCTGCCTGTGAGATGTGCAACTTTATATGTTGCTCCGGCCAACTGCCTAGCAGACTTTGTGCAACTCCGTTTATTGCCCCCGCCAACCGATACTACACATCCACAAGTAGTTAGGGGAAGGAGTTGCACATCGAGTAATAGAAAGTTGGCTGGAACAACAGACTAAGTTGCACAAATTACTAGTAGGGAAGGTGGGGCAGGGTGTGTCAATTGTAAAAAAAAATTACACATCCACGAGTAGGGACAAGGGTTGCACATCGACTACTACATAGTTGGTCGGGACAGTAGACTAGTTGCACATCAAGTTCTCATGGTTGCTAGGTTGCAGCCTCATGTGAAGTTAGATCATGCAGCTCCAAAAACTGGTTTAAAAAAAATTGCACCATGTAGTACTAAAGTTGCACAATGCAGTATCGCAGTTGCACCATATAGCACCAAAGTTGGCATAAAAAAAAATTCATCGAAACATACGCATGTGGGGTCTAGTTTCAAAGATCTCGTCGCGAAGAATTCAACGATGAAGACAGATCTGAATTCCGACGCACGGTTTGAAAGATATGGCTTTTTAAAAATTCAGAAAACCGAAATATGCCCGTGCAGTTGTTTCTTTCAACCTGAAGTAACCAGTGTGAACACGTTTAATACTAATACTAATAGAGTATTAGTCCAAATTTATACAGCCATGTGATCCCGACAAGATGGCACCTGGCCATGTGCGCGACGGAATCCTACGGCCATGAACCGGACGCTCGCGACGTCTAAACAGTGCGTACGCACTTTTTAGATTTTAGGTTTTTGTTTTGTTTTGTTTTGAGAGTTACGTGCACGTACCCAAGACGGCGTACTTAGGATCGATCGACACAACCAACGAGACGAACCTCGATCTGGGAACAATTGATGGATCTAGCGGATGTCGCTCATGCCGCCTATGGCCACCTCGACGACGACGACGATGCCCACCATGACATCCTCATGGACATGGAGGAAGACGGCATCAGTCGTCCATATCCACGAGGAGAGGAACCGAAACCGAACATCCGCAGGCACATAAGCCTCGAGGACTGCCCGTCCCTGACCCGTCCTGCTAACGACGACAACGGCGGCGAGCGGCCACCCTTCTTTCTCATAGAGCCGTACGCCTACTTCGCGGACCGCCACAACGCCACCACCGCCGCCTGCGAGGTCGCGGACCCCGAGCTCGAGGGCAGCAGCATCAAGCTCAACTTCTGCGCCGTCCACCCGCCGCAGGTCTCCTACCTGTGCGTCCACGCCGTCGGCCTGGGCGACCCCGTGTTCGCCGACCCGCCTGACATCGTCGCCACGGAGGCGGACGGGAGCCTCCTCCTCCTCCGCGTCCTCGTCGGCGACACTCCACTCGGCGCCATGCTCTACAGCGGCAAGCGAGAGGAGGTCTTTGTGTACGACGCCCGCGGCCCCTCGCTCGTGCACCCCCCGCACCCCGGCCACCACGAACGCTTCATCGACGACACGGTCGTCATCGTGCGCAAGTGCCGCCGCGACCGCCATGATGGAGCCGGGCACGACTACAGCTGCGGCTACGTCATTGCCGCGCAGTTTAATTCATTGGTTCAGATTCAACAACTCTTTCAATCTCTGGTTGTACCATTCTGATACCGGCGCCTGGAGCAAGCAGTCGGTCGCAGTCGAGCGGCCACTCCCTGACATCGACCATGTCTACACTCACAAGACGATCGTCATCGGAGGGGACAAGGGTACGGTGGCCTGAGTCAATCTCTGTGGCGCCATCGTCTTATGCGACGTGCTCGACGAGCGCCCCACTCTCCTTCTTAGAGCATCTACAGCCGGACTTGGCAAATCCGGCCCCTCAAACGAGCCCGGACGCGTCCGCGGGCACTGACCGGACACCTCTCAAATGTTGCGCCGCACATCCACATATAGCAAAATCGGAACCTCAAATCCATGCAATCCATGCACGTCGATCATACGAAACAAACTGTCCGAATGCCAAAGTTCGAAAGAAAGCAAAGCAAAGCAAATCGTAGTTCGACAAACCGGACATGGCAAAATCAAATCAATGTCTGAGCGTGACCGATGGCCTCCGATCACTCGCTGTGCGGCTGCTGCGAGAAGAGGAGTGCGTCCTAATGGGGTCGGTGACCGTAATCCTCGCTGGCGCTCGGAGAGAAGGGGTGCGGGGATCCAGCCGCGGCGGAGGAGACATCTGCTCCTGCGCGTCCGAACCTCCCAGCGACGCCGAAGCCGCCGCCTCCCTCTCTCGCTGCCGGCGTCGCCGCAACTTGCGGGCGACGTTCTCCGCCTTGCAAGTCACCGCGGACGAATTCACGCCGCCGATGGACGAGGCAGACTGCGTCTCCGTCGCGGCGGTCTGGGTCAGGCTGGACGACATCTCCGGCGGTGGATCGGGACCGGAGGTGAGGATTGGGAGCAAGGGTGGAGGCGGGAGAGGATCCGGGCGCGGGAATTGTTCTAGAGCGGCGGGAGGAGGAGGAAGGGTTTGGGGGGATTTGGTACAATTTGGGGTGGGGACGGGTTGTCGGGTCCGACGTGGCGGGCGTGCCCGGGCACGTCCGGGCGCCCCCATACCCGCCTCATATTTGGGCTGGATATGGAGGGTGCCGGTCAGCCCGGACGTTTGAGGGCCGTTTGAGAGGCCCGTTTGGGTCGAAATTTTGTGACCGGACACTCACCGGGCGGCCTGCCCGGACGTTTGAGACGGGTTTAAATGGTCCGGTTATAGACGCTCTTACCGCTGCCGATGCCGGTCGAGCCAGCCGACGCGTCTACCCGGGACGTGGCCGTCCTCGGCGGCTCCATAATCAAGTACGTCGACCTGCAGCCCATCGTGCATGGCTGGAAGGCTGCGGTGTGGAGCATCGACATTGGTTTGTGCATCGCCAATTTCAAATTATTATATATTTTTGCATCAAATACACAACAGAAATATAACGAAGTTCTTGCACAACACAATGAACAAATAGTTGTGCATCAACCTCTCGTGCGCCTTAACATGTTCTCTCCGAATGAACGCACTGCCATACACGGAACTACCGTGCTTCGGTTTGTGCATCGCCACTATCATAGCAATGTCCTTTTATTCGGTCAAATCAAATTCCTTATCCGACGAGGAATCGTCCTTGAAAGACGAGTTGCATGAGCTCATCTACAATGCAAAATCACCGTCAAACTACATCTTCAACCCCGATAACAAACCTCCAAGTTTGCACAATTTTTTACCTGGGGGAATTTGCTCGAACACGTTGCAGGCGAGGTGGAAGCAATAGACCGGCGGTGGGTCGGACAGTTGATGGCCAATGGCTGTAGCGGGTGGCGGCTACAGAGGGGCGCGAAGCTGCAGGAGAACATTGCTCATGACGAGGAGGCCCACACGCGGGCGGGTGTCCTCGTGCTGCTCCACACGCGAGCGACTAGCATCGTGCGGCTCCCCTACCTCCACCGGCGGGTCGCGGCTAGCAGAAGCACCAGTACGTCCACAACCATGCCATCGACGGCATCACGAGAGCCGCAGCTTCGACGAATCTCTGGATCGAATGGGCGGCGACGAGGCAGTCAGCGTGGATAGGTGGGTGGGGTCACGGCGGGTTCAGAGATGGACGGGCGGGCGGCGGCGGCGATTTTAGGCAAAAATCGCCAGCGGCGGAGGTGGGTAGCCGACGACCATGCGGCATCTGTATAACCACTATAGAGCCGCACGATTTGAAATACAAACATCTTGAATTAAAACTTAAATTTTTTACTTTCCACAATATCAAATTATTACTAATTCATCAAATCCACAACATCAAATGCAA
Organism: Elymus sibiricus; assembly: GCA_039707655.1. Classification (NCBI taxonomy): domain Eukaryota; kingdom Viridiplantae; phylum Streptophyta; class Magnoliopsida; order Poales; family Poaceae; genus Elymus; species Elymus sibiricus. The sequence goes on along the minus strand of CM077673.1, from coordinate 15,828,291 downwards.
CAGAAATACAACAAAGTTGTTGCACAATACAATGAACAAATAGTTGTGCATCAACCTCTCGTCCGCCTCAACCCGTTCTCTCCATGAACGCACTGCCATACACGGAACCGCCGTGCTTAGGTTTGTGCATCGCCACTATCATAGCAATGTCCTTTTATCCGGTCAAATCAAATCCCTCATCCAACGAGGAATCGTCTGTGAAAGAGAAGTCGCACGAGCTCATCTACAATGCAAAATCACCGTCAAACTACATCTTCAACCCGGATAAACAAACCTCCAAGTTTGCACAATTTTTTACCCAGGGGAATTTGCTCGAACACGTTGTCGGCGAGGTGGAAGCAATAGGCCTACAGCGGGTCGGACAGTTGATGGGCGGTGGTTGGTGCGAACGTCGGCTACAGAGGGTCGCAAAGCTGCAGGAGAACACCGCTCACGGCGAGGAGGCCCACGCGCGGGCGAGCGGCGTCGCGCAGCTCCCCACGTGGGCGGGCGCCGTCGCACGACTCCACACACGGGCGGGCAGCGTCACACGGCTCCCCTAGCTCCATCGGCGGGTCGAGGCTAGCAGAAGCATCAACTCGTCCACAACCACGCCGTCGACATCATCATGACAGTCGCAACTCCGACGAATCTCTGAATCGAATCGACGGCGACAAGGCAGTCGGCGGGGATAGGCGGGTGGGGTAGCGGAGGGGTCGAAGATGGACGGGCGGGCGACAACAGCGACGATTTTGGGCAAAAATTGCCGGCGACGGAGGCGGGCAGCCAGAAGCGAAATGAAGACAATTGGGCGGTGGGTGCGCGACTGACAGTTTTACATCACCCGGCGGTGAAGATGCAAATTTGCATCTCCAGGTGTATTTTACATCTCCTCGAGGAGGTAATGTAATTTTTTTTGATCTACATCATCTGTCGGAAGTGGGTTTTTGGGCCTCGGAAATGCATAAGTAGGTTATTCTTACATCTACATCATCTATTCAAGATGATCTAAGATCAATATTTTGACGATTCCTATTTGACGCTTGAGGCGTCCTTTTATAATTGTTTTGCATCTACAACATTGTTGGAGGTGGGGTTTTGGGCCTCGAAGGTGTATAAATTAGTTATTTTTACCTCTACATCATATATTGAAGATGCTCTAAGATCAAAATTTTGACGATTCCTATTTGGCGCTTTAGACGTCTGTTTATCTGTTTTCGCAAACGGGCGCCTGAAGTCCTCCGCGCTGGGCCAGCTCAATCCCTTTCTATTATCTGTTTTCTTTTAAAGAAGCAAAAAGTGTACCGTAGAGTGTATCGAACCGGAGACCTCCCACTTCGAGGGACGCTGCCCTAACCACACAGCCACTTAGCTCGACATCGTAAGTTGCAACTTCTTTTATGTTTTTTCTCTCTCTTTCTTCTTTTCTTTTCCTTTTTCTTTTTCCCTTTTTCATTTTCTGTTTTCTCCTTATTATTTCTTCTTATTTTCTTACTATGGAAAAAATTCAATTTGTGAACGTTTTTTGCAATTGATGAACTTTTTTCATTCTTTAAGAACTTTAAAAAAAATCGATGAACTTTCTCAAATCGATGAACGTTTTCATTTTCTATGACCATTCTTGAAAATCAATGAACTTTTTCCAAAATCGATGAACATTTTTCATTTTTCGTTGAACCTTTTCCATTTTTTCATGTTTTTAAAATTCAATGAATTTTGTTCAAAATTGATTATTATTTTTCAAATTCGATGAACTTTTTTAATAGTCGATGAAGTTTTTCAGATTCAATATTTTTTTCAAATTTAATAATCTTTTTTCAAAAATGATCAACTGTTTTTGAAATTTGACGTTTTTTTTTCAAATTGGTCAACGTTTTGAAGTTTGTGAACGTTTTTTTAGCCCATGAATATTTTTAAATTCATGTTTTTTTTTGTTTTTTTGTGTATTTTCTTTTCTTTTCTCCAAAGTCAACTGATCAACCGCGACCTTCCAAATCGATCGAGCGACAGAGTAGGCGGGGGGAACTACCGAGGACGATCGAGTGACCAGAACAGGTGGGGGGGGGGGGGGGGAACTACCGAGGACGATCGAGCGAATCTAGGATGGCCCACGACCGTGCGCACGTGGGCGCCAGGATCAGGAACCAGCGCTAACAATACTGATTAGGAGCTCCCCAACATTTTTGACAAATATGAAAAATACTTGGAACGAAAAAAAACATTCATGTTCTAAATTGTACCCATGCATTTATAAACAAGGCACTACATGATTCTTGGAGCGAAAATCAACAAAGAAAGGATGCAGTATCTGATGTCTCACATATGCTAGAGGTTTTACAAACGGCTTGGGTGCTGAAGAACCCTTTGTACAAATATATAGAACACATTTCTTGCACATGAGCAGTATAATCACTTACAAGCAAAGTGTTCAAGAAAACCAAACGTGATTACTTCAAGTTAAGCAATAGAGAACAAACATACGAGATACATGCGTTTCTTATCTACTAAATAATAGAGAACAAGTATAACACCCCGTATGGATGCATTTTTCATCTGTAGTTTACACGTAAAGAGGGGCTAATGCTATATTTCTCGCTTCTTCAGCATCATCATGAGCCCATTTTTCATCTGCAGTGTACAAGACAACTTGGGCTGGATGCTCTGCCCTTCCACCAGCTCAATGTCGAAGTTCCAAACCACTGCTGCAACGACGGTTTTCATCTGCACAACAGCGATGTCCTTCCCGGGGCACATCCTCGGGCCCGAATTGAAGGACAAGAACTTGTGTGATGGTACGTGCCTCATCTTGGTGCCGTCCTCCGAGAGCCACCTATGTGGGTTATAGTCGCGACAATCTTTTCCCCACACGCCCTCCATTCTCGCCATGGAATGGAGAGAAATAAGGATGGTATCGCCGGCATGCACCTCATGGCCATTTGGCATGATGTCATCAGCAGCCACTGTCTTGCGCTCTATTGGTGCCGATGGGTACAATCTGAGAGTCTCGTACAAGGCAGCTTTCAGATAGACCAGATTTTTGGTCTCCTCTGGCTCAAAGATCACCATGCCACTCGTTCTCATGGCTACTTTGTGTGACGCAATGGGTGAGAGTTCATTGCGTATAATTGCAACGATGTTAGGGTTCTGCGCAAGGCTATAGAAGAACCATGGCAAGGTAGTGCCAATTGTGTCCCTCCCACCGAGCATGAGGCTAAGGAGCTTTGCACGGAGCAAGGCATCGTCGGCGTAGTCTGGGTCATTGATGTAGGAGGACAGAACATCTGCACGCTCTTGCCCCACCTTATTACACACACGTCCTCCATTGATCCTTTTCCTCTCAATCATCACCTTGAAGAACTGACGTATCACCTTGTGTGCCGCATCGAGCTTCCTCTCGGGGCCGATGTTTAGGCGCCTCATAGCCTTCCAACAAGAGGCCGGCATGACGTGCCTAAAAAAGCCTACCTCCATGACCATGTCCATGGCAACCGCAGCCTCCATGGATGGCATGTCTGAGGATAGGAGGCCAGGGTCCACGCCGAAGAGAGGTGTGGCAGCCAAGTCAAATACAAACCTCGAAATCACTTCTTGCATGTCAAATGGAGTGTCGGTGATTGCCATGTGGGTAAACAAGGGGAGGAGGTCATTCTCCACCTTGTCACGACAACAAGCCGCCATACTGGAAAGCAATCCTGGGCTGCTGAGCACGCTCAGGAATTTCGCGCGCTGCCGTCGCCACTGCTCGCCGTCCACTGTGAATATGCCTCCATCCATTATGTCGAAGATGGCTGCGAACTCCGAGCCCTTGGGGAAGTTTACGTGGTTCGTCGTGAAGATGCGACGGACGTTTGCAGGGTCGCACGTGAGGAAGATGTGCCTTTGGGGAATATGTACCCTGAAGTTGTGGCCTGCTTCGGTAAGGATGGCGGCAAAATAGTCATGTGCATTATGGAGGTTGGCAATGACTCGAGGCAACATGTGCATTATTGGCCAGTTAGTGGGGAGCACTGATGGGTTCTGTGATCTACTACTAGACCTGAAGTACAAGTAGAGGGAAAGAAGAATTACGAATACCATGGAGATGAGCAGCTCTTGCTCGTGTGACAAAGAGATCGACATTGCTATGAGAGGTGTGGGATATGCAGCTGCTTGGATGTATGCTGTAATGGATATGGCCATGGCTTCATTTATATAGTAGTAGCAGCGATGTGCACTGCAGGTTTTCACGTTGCACATGAAAACCCTCCTTTTCGAATGAAGAATTAATTAATTGGTACAAGCATTAATAACCCCCGCAAAAAAGGGTACAAGCATTAATAAATTGAAGTATCATCTTGAAATCTAAACCACTTGCTTTAAACGTACTGCTTGATAGGATGTTGAAGAATTAATAGAGGCGGCGTACGTGTGGTCTCTGTCTCAACCATCTAGCAAGCTAAGTCTCGAGGCCCACCCATTGAATCATCAGTTGGAAGATGGATGTATACATGAGTTAGTTGGGAAAATATCAGTCGCAAGGCACGGCCGGCCACTTTTATATGGCCGGCCGCCGCGTTAAATGATGCACCACCCTATGTGATGAAGACGATCAAAGCTTACAAAGAAGCCAAATTTTCTAACATAAAGGGTGCAAACAACCCCACTCATTCGGGCGGACGTTTTGGTCCTGCCATTCGTTCCTTTTTTTATCTAACTATCTAATTGTTCGTGCGTTGCAATGCGATCATACATATTTTAATGGTTCAAATCAATTGTGTCTCCCATGTACCTTTTATCAACTATCTCCGTCTCCCCGATCCACCTATGTCAATGGTTCATTGGATTACAATCCCTCTTTCGCTAACACCCGCACATACTTTGGATACATAAAATTGAAATTAAATCAGCGGGAGTACTTTCCGGTTTGCCAGACAATAAAATAATTACTTTTCATATTACTGAAAGAAGGAGATGTGATGTCGTGAAAATAAATTTAGAAATAAACTAGTGTGTGTGGATGTGAATTGATGGGAGATAAGATGTTGGGAAAATGAAATTCAAAATAAATCAGTGGGGTCACTACGTTTCCAATTTGCCGTTTCCATATTACAGAAGGAAGGAGATGCGACGTCGAGCAACTAAAATTGGAAATATATCCGCGGAAGGGGTGGAATCGAAGGAGACAGAAAAACCTTGGAAGTGAAGAAGCGAATGGTAAAGATTCTCAAAGGCATCCCCAGGGTTATTCGGGCAGACGTTTGGTTCATCCATACATTACCTTTTCATCTAACTAGATAATTGCCCGTTCACTGCAATAGGTGTAAATATTTTATTGTATGTTAGTCCATGATTATTTCCCATATTTTCTAAACCATTGTTTATCAAATCATGTCCGTGATTTACCTATATAAATAATTTTTAAGATTTTATTTTGTAATCACTTATTGTCTTGCCAAAGAAAATATATTTTTATTTGGTAAGTTAATAAAAGACGAGAGAAAAGCAGGAATGTTGGACGAAGGACCGAGGTGGATGACCAAACCTTACATTCTTTATAAGTAGGAGAGATACTCAAAATTGTGATGCACTGCATGTTAGAATAATTTGAGACGCATAATGGGTCCGAAGACCAAGCAATTACACGAGATACGACATCAAGATTTGTTAACGAGGTTTACCAAAACTTCAGTTAAATACACAATGACCATTTTTCAAATAAGCAAAAATAAGTGATGGATATTTTAATTTTATTATTTCCCTCTATTTTTTGTCCTTGTTTATTTTTTCCTTCTTGTTTTTTCATTATTTTTTTGTGTCTTATATATTGGTTTTTGGATTCATTTTTCCTAGTTCCTTTCTTCTGTTTCTACTTTCTCTCTCTTTTTAGTATACATGAATATTTTCTATAAAACACTATGATTTTATTTAAATATACCGTGAACTGTTTTCAAATAGGTGGCGAACATATTTTTAATATGTTATGGACATTTTCCAAATTTGCATCGAATATATTTCAGGATCCAGCGGAATTTTATTAAAGATGCCATTTAATTTTCTAATATGTGATGACTGTTTTCAAAAACATGTTTCGAAATGCATTTTTTATAAACAATCATGTTATTTTTATACATGATTACTAGTTTTTCTAAAATACGCAGTGCCTGTTCTAGAAATACACGATGATCGTTTGTGAAATACGCGATGACTGTTTTAAAAAAGTTTCACGTGAACACTTATTTTATTAATTGGAAATTTTTAAACACTCATTAATACTGTTGGAAGTTTAGAGATTTCTCTTTTTGCAACTGTTACAACACTTTTGAATTAGCAAACATTTTTGCTATAACACGTTTTTAGATTGTGTGAACATACTTTTAAGATTTGTGAAAACTTATAAAAGTTTAGTGAACACTTTTTAAAATGTGTGAACAATTTTTAATTTAGGAAACATATTTTAGTTATCAAATGAAAAAATTTAAATTGTGGGAACATTTTTTTAAATTGCATGAACACTTATAAAACTTTGGCAATTTGACTGAACACTTTTGAAAATTTAGCAAACTTATTTTAGAAGATCGTCTACGATACTTGCTGCACTACAAAAAGATACTACGGTTTTTTTTTTTTTAGAAAAGGAGGAAGGCCCCCGGCCTCTGCATCTGAGCGATGCATGCAGCCATTTTATTAATTATTCACAAAAGACCTTACAAAGTAATACATCAGTGAGACTGAAGCCACCGTCTAGGCAACATATGTGGCTACTTCTATACAGTTGATGAAGGGATGCTGATAGTCTGGGCCTAATACCAAACAGACCTCGTAGCCAAACCTAACATCTAAGACCTGAGGCCCCAACCAAGCCACCTGCCGGGTATGGGGCACCCACCGGTCCGGCGCACACTCAGAGGTCGCCGCCGCCAACTGCCACCAATCCATCTTCAGAACTGAACTGACGCATCCACCTTGCCCGGTCCAGCCGCCGTCGACGCCACCACGACGCCAGACAGCGTCGCCCTCCTGCGCGAGTCCATCTTCGCACATCAGACGCCTAATCACCAGGGCGCCACGCCATCGAGATCCGTCGCCTTCGATGTGCAGGATGAAGCACCGCTCCACCGAAGAAAACATCCACTGGTCCCCCGACCTCCAAGAATGACGCCCCCAAGGGGGAGACGACACAAGCGCGCCGCCGTCTTCTGATCTATCGATCTAGGGTTTCCCCCGGAGGTAGCAGATAGTGGTCTAGAACTTCTCCTCGGCGATGCCTTCAAGAAGGGAACAACGCCGTAGAGCGTCGCCATCGCTGGCCTTGGCATCTAGCCAAGAGCAGGTTTTCACCCAGATCTGTTCGGAGAACTCCATCCAGCTTCTTGTGCACGAGTCGCCGCCTTCTCTGCCGGAGACTAGATCAAAGGATCCAGCCGCCGACGCCTGACCGGCCGCGGCACCACCACGGTGCCAAAGCAGCCTGACACTGACTGAACCGCGAGTGGGAAGACGTAGACTGCAAAGGTGACGCCTTCAAGAAGGTAACGACGCGAAGGCGTCGTCGACACCCGCCACGACCGAAGTCGGATCACGGCTTTCACCGGCAGCCTCCCGTCCCCACTCCATGCACAACCAGCCGGCCAACCACCTCCGACGAAGAAGAAGGCCACCACCACCAAGCCTAGGGCCGGCGCCCCAGACATCCTCGTGCTGCAGATCAAGTCCAGGAGCAGTGCACCGCTGACGGCGATTGAGATCGGTAGCACAACGAATCAGCCCGACTGAGTCAAGGCCAGATCCACCGCTGCTAGTGCCGTCCTCCACCGCCGCCGCCGCACCACAGCCATGTCGCCGCCGATCTGCGCCACCGCCGCCGATCTGGCCGGAAAGGAGCGCCGCCTCCCAACCAGATCGAGATCCGAGGAGAAAAATCGCTGCCGCCGCCACGCCACAAGGGCTTTGCCCTGTGACGCCCCGGGCGACGGCGGCGGAGGGGAGAGGAGGTGGGGGGCGGCTGTAGGAAGAGGGCGGGGGCTCCCCGGTGCGGGGCGGCGCCGCCGCACGGGGGAGGGTTGGGGGAGGATGTATCCAAATTTTTGCTGTTAGTAAAAAGATACTACGGTAAAGGCTAGCTCGGTCTCTTAAAAGAAACAACCTTGTTACAAAACAAAGCAACTCACAAATTCTGATAGAAAGTAAAACATTACAAGCACAGACAAACAGTGCCAACGCCAGGTGCGACGAGATGCTGGTGCTGCGACCGGCAATGTTGGGTGATGGAACCATCGGTCATCGTTCCAGCGATTAGCGGTGTCAGGTGCTGCAAGCGGTTACGCTAGGCGCGATGAGTCCAGAGTGCCGCAACCGACAACCATCTGTGCATCGATCAATGACGATGCCAAACATGACGAGATGCAAGTGGCAACTGACAATGCTATGACAAATAGGAAGAACTCATATAGAGTAGGTTGATAAATAAATTGATAGAGTAGGTTGTGAGACAATGTAGATGCGATACATATAGGAAGAACTCATAAACCGGGTCAGAGGGATTCTAGGAGTATCTATAACAAAATTAATAAATAAATAGGCAAAAATAAAACGATAGTCTAGACATGACAATGAAGCATGAGGATTCACTACCGCGCTCCCCTTGATCCGATCGACACCATGCCCACCCATTTCGGGGGCACCTTCATGGACCTGGTGGCAAGAAACTTGCATATCTCCATTTAGACCTCGCTTTTGAAGGGCATGTCCTCTACGATTTTTATTGTGGCATGGTAGATCTTGGAAGGATCGCAATATGATCACTTTTTGTGAACTCAAATCAACCTTTTGATGGTGCTCGAGAGATCGACCCAGCCCAGGGTGCCCTTGTCTCCTCCGATGGCGATTGTCTTGTGCGTGTGGTACTCCACGTCGAGGGGTGGGTCGACTACCATGGGAGGGCTTCTCCAAGCGCCGGTATCAGAGTGATAGAGGTAGATTTGGTAAGGCTCGTCACCACATCCAAACATATTAGATTACGCGGCAACGACGTAGCTGCAGTTGCCGCAGTCGTGGCCGTCGGCGCCACGATGGTGGCACTTGCGCATGACGGCGACCGTGCCGCCAACCAAGCAGGGGGCGCTGTTAGGGCACGGGTGCGGGAGGTGCATGAGCAAGGGGACGCGGGCGTCGTAAACCAAGTGTTCCTCTCGCATGATGCCGATGTAGGCACCGTGCGGGAATGGATCGCCGGGAATGGGGATGGGGACGGATAGGAGGAGGAGGCTCCCGTCCGTCTCCATGGCGAGGATGAAAGGCGGGTGCATGTCGACAAACGCGGGGTCACCCAGGCCGACGGCATGGACGCACAGGTAGGAGACGCCCGGCGGGTGGATGGCGCAGAAGGTGAGCTTCATCTTGATGTTGCCGCCCTCGAGCTCGGGGTCCGCAATGTCGCAGAAGACGGTGGTAGCGTTGTCGCGGTCGGCGAAGTAGGCGTATGGCTCGATGATGACGAAGTGTCGCCGCTCACCGCCGTTGTATGGGTAGCCGTGAGCAGGGGGAGTTCATAGACAGGCAACTCTTCATGCTTACTAGATCGTTAATGGTGCGCGTTGCCACACCCGTCAATTTGGAATGATATATGATATAGATTTACAATTTTTTGTGGATTCGAAAAAAGACTTAACAAATTTTGGTAAACCCAAAAGAAGTCACATAGGTGAGGCTTTACAAATTTTGGTAGAACCAAAAGAAGTCACAGAGGCGAGGCCTTACAAATTTTAGTAGAACCAAAAGGAGTCAGGCGTGCGCCCATGTCTAGGACAGCGAAAATGTTAAAGTCGGTCGCCTACCAGCATTCATCTTAGTGGAAGAAAAGAAACGTACTATGTACCAAGCACAAGTGAGCTTCATATCCAGCATTCATCTTACAGCCAACTGCTAAAGTCATTTCAACATGGTGTTCTTTAGTAAACAAAATGAGCCTGAGCAGGAAATAATCAATCTGAATGGGATAATATATGTACAATATACAACTATAGAACTATCCACCTGACTTGTGACAAAATTAAGAAAGCATTCACATAATACTAATTGTGGTCTTATTTTTTGTAGCATGTCAAACATGAAAATAGAGAAGGGGAAAACGCAAGATGAGCAGAGAGCAAAAGTATAATACAAGATATGAGACTACTCATAGTGGGGAGTATTATATACTAGTATCATACATATGATACTAGTGTATGATACTACCTTCATAGTGCATAGTATATCATATAGTAGTATCATGTATGATCATATTTATTGCCATGCATGACACAAAGTAGTATAGCATTTAACATGATACGGTATCTATCTATGTTACTCTAACCCTCTCTCTCTTCTTTAATTCTCTGCCACATCAGCATGTTTGCTATTCCCAAGTGCATGATACCACCTAAGTTACCCCCACTATGGCCAGACTGATGCAAGAGGTCGCAGCTGCTCACTCGTACAAAGAAGAAATAGGGCTGATAATATGGCAATTGTCTGTACATCTATAGGCCAATAAATTAAAGTTAACACACGGATATACATGGATAATAAAGTAGTAGAAAAATTGGACATTTCTAGAAATAGGATCCAGATTTACCACAATAATGGAAATAGAGAAGTAGGATCCAGATAACCAAATCTTAGTTATTACACATGACTAACCATATTAAGTTGGAAGAAAGTTGATTAAATTATCATGTCCACCTTTGTCCATGGCTGAAGGAGAATGCACACGTGAAGAACACTAAGCTTCATTCCTTAGCTTGGACTGTGTGCCTCTGCTGCTTACAAATTGAATGCACGCATGGATAGAAATAGTAATACCACCAGGTACCCAATTACCTGAACTGAAAATCGAATAATCACATTTGAATCCCCAGATGTATACACACAATAGCTTTTTAACTGACCTGAAAATCAGTACTGGGAAGGCCTTTACCAGGGCAAGAGTAAAAAGGAGCCTCGACAACCTTTGCATCCCGAACACGGACTACCTGCCAAGTTCTTCAGGTCTGTTGAACTGTCGTATGCATGGGTTCAGACTAAATTTCAAACTAAGAAAATCATGAATTTTGTGGCAATTTTGGGTAGTGTTTCGCACATCTAAGATACGCATTGAGTGCGAGCGAATAGATAGCTCATGTAGATTACATGATCATCAGTAGAAAATAGATAGCTCATACATGTTACAAAAATAGATAGATCATATGGCTTACATGATCAAAAATCCAAAAATTCCTCACAGTGTACCATTGAATCAAAGTGGCTGGCTAGCCTGTTGTTTAATAACATCCAGACTCGCCACGATGCATCATCGTGCTATGCTAGTGAGGTGATGCACCTACAGGTATATAGATAGTGTTCGAGATGAAAAAAAATCTGTCAGCGCATCCTTTACAGGAATCTCAACCACACTGCCTTGTGGTCCAGATCCGAATTGTGGAGGATCCTTTACAGGAAACTCAACCAAATTTCTGTCAGCGCTTCTCTTCGTGCGTTTCCCCACCGAGGTCCAGATTCGGATTGTGGAGGATGAAAAAAGGCTTTTGCGACCGCTGCGTCCAAGGGAGGCGTCCAGCCGCGGCAGCTGCTCCTATTCTTCCCTGGCTCGCGGTGGCGGCGGCCCCTGACCACGCCTGCAACGGCATGACGCGCGGACGACGGCTTCCTCCGGCGGCATGGTCGTCAGACAGAGAAGAGGGAGGCGGAGTGGTGGCAGCGGCGGCGGGTGATGAGGGGGGAAGGAGGAGTGTGGCGCTGGAGGGGTGCAGCAGCTATGGACCACGGGGAAAGGAGGGTTTGTGCGTGCCGGTGGGCTAGCGATTGGGCTGGTAACCACAGGACTTCATTTCGGCCACCAGAGCAGCAGCCCATTAGGACGGCTGGTCAGTATTTAATAGATGCGGGATGGATGGCTATAGAGAGCAGATCGGACAGTCAAAAATGTCTAGATCATTTCCAGAAACTCAAATCGTAATGAGAGCTGGGTTTAGACTCAGTTTTACTGTCCTAAATGTGTGTGCAGATGACCGGCGGTTTCTCTCTATTTGGATTCGGCCCACAGATCGATTTATATATATCAAAATAGACGAATACAAGTGCACGAAAAACTTAGGACGACGATAACCACCACACGTGTGGTGGAAGCAACACCCGATCACACGCTCCATGACCATAGATTGGGACATGTCACCGCATGCATGCACAAGTGACGAAACTGATGATGTCACCAGGAATCTTTCGTATTTTCAGTTTTTAAAATGTTTTATCTCTTAAATAAAAATTCTGATTAAAAAAACATTTTCATCATTAAATCCGTCGCGACGAGATCTTTGAAACTAGATCCCATATCGATATGTTTCGACGACTTTTTTTGTTAAAATTTGCCATATATATTGCACATAAATTAACATCATGATTACACTGAAGTTGTCATGATATATTTCAACTACCTTTTCTTCTAGTTTAAAGTAATTTTGACATGTTATAAAAAAGAAATTAAAAAACTAAAATTGCCATGATGAATTACTAAAATTTGCCATGATCCATGAAATAATTTTGACATGGTTCATAAGTAAAAAAAAATCTGCCGTCAATCACTTTAAAAATGCATGGTCAATGACTCAAATTTGTCATGAACCATAAACTAAAATCACCATGGTAAATTATTTAAATTTACCATGATATATGCACTAAAATTTGCCATGGTTCATACAATTTTTTCTTTGTTCAAAATACTGGAATTGCCATGGTTAAAATACTAAAATTGCCATGATCTATAAACTCAATTTGCCATGATGAATTACTACAATTGCCGTGTCCATGAATTAAATTTGACGTGGTTAATTACTAAAATTTGCCATGGTCAATTAATTAAAATTTTCATGAAAAGTAGTTGAAATACAATGGTAACTTTAAATCTAGAAGAAAAAATAGATGAAACATGTTGTCGCAACTTTATTGTAAACACTATGACAACTTCAGTGTTAAACATCATGCCAACTTTTGGCAAAAAAAAAAAGGTTGTCGAAACATATCAATATGAGATCTAGTTTTGAACATATCGTCGAGACGGATTTAATGATGAAAATGGATTTTTAATTTAAGAAATAAAATATTAATAAGTCCAATAAAACTAAAAAGATTTAACTGATGTCATATGTTTGATGTGATAAGATGAATGATTATGAAGGTATGTGGATTATGGCTTGTGCCACACGTGTGAGCGTTATTATTTAGAAAAAGAGTCAAATACATCAGAGGTCCTAAAAGTATTTCAAGTGTGTCCAGTAGGTCCTAAAAGTTTGAAAGCGTTCATCGCGGGTCCTATATATGTATTTTAGCAGCGACTTGTAGGACCTACTTGACACACTTGGAACACTTTTAGGACCTGCGATGAATGACTTACACACACAATGCATAAGCAGCCACCGACCAACATAAACTTAAACCTATAGGGACTAGATAGACTGGACATCCTACTTGGACGCGCACGAATCGTACTCGGACGCATTGAGTTGATTCCTATCCAAACTAACAGGGACACATACTAACTCTGATAGTTCGTACAACCCAGGACACGGCAGTACTAGTTCTAGTCAGACTTGTGTGCTAAACCTAACACATAGTACTACTCCCTCTTTTTCAATTTAGAGGGCTCGCCTTAAAAGTTTCAGATTTTCATTATACAAGGTTCATTTTAAGTTTAATTGAGTTAAAAAGCTTTAAGTCTCATACCATATTTAATAAAAGTGAGGGAATTATTGATCATGCATGCATCTTATTCTACATGCATCATGCAAATTCAATAAGAGGAAGGGTGTTACACTTATTGCCTCGGGAGTTCAATAAGTGAGAAATATTTCATTGGGTAATTTTATATCCACAAAACTCGTGTTATCTACTCATAGTCTACTTTGATTGATGAGATTTCAGATTTGAGCCCTATAAACCGGAAAGGAGGGAGTAATACACATCTAATCTCCAAAATAAGAGTATGCATACTAGGGGATCCGCAAGCCGACCCTCAAATTCGGATCGCAGGACACATGAAATCACGCGGGAAAGTGTCGAAACCACTTCTCCTTTGCATGAGCTCTTAACATTGGTATAATTAAAATATATTTCTCGTGTATGGGTCTTTGGCCCTTGAAAAAACTTTTCAGTTATTTAGCCTCACCAGATACATGAAATAGCTACGGTCGTGACAACAAGATAAACCCATGCATGTCTCCACAAAACGTATTCCAGATCACAGCAATAATGTGGCGGCGGCGAAGCCAACCAGCAGCGCGAGGCAGTAGGCCGGCACCGGCGCCGCGCCGCCGTTCTTGGGTGCCGGCGGGGAATCGGGAGCGGGGGCGGGGGCGGGCGGCGCCAGGTCATGCTCGAGCGCGTGCACGGTGGCCTCGTCGACGTGGAGCGACTTCTCGAGGACGGCGTCGGAGATGCCGGACTCGAAGAGCGCCGCCGGCAACGAGACGGTGCCGGGGCTGGCGCTGCCGAAGGCCGAGAAGGCGCGTGCCACGTCGGCGCCGCCGTTGAACTGGAAGTGCACCATGCCCTTGGGGAACACGAACATGTCGCCCGTGTGCAGCGTCTGCGCGTAGAGGTCGCCTTTGGTCTCGTCGACGAGTCCCACCATGAGCGGGCCCTGCACCACGTAGAGCAGCTCGGAGGCCCTGGGGTGGACGTGCGGCGGGTTGACGGTGCCGGGGCCGAAGACGAGGGCGGCGTAGGAGACGGACTGGCCCAGCAGCGCCGGGAACTCGGCCACGGTGGCCTTGGACACGGTGAACTTGGCCGGGTCCGCGGAGTTGCCGGCGATGAGGCCGGTGTAGGTGAAGAAGGTGCCGTCGAGCGTGGACGCGTTGGTGCCCGTGGGCACGACAAAGTCCGTGAGGATGTCGGGGTCGCTGGCGTGGGCGACGACGAAGGCGACGGCGAGGAGGACGAGCAGAGCAAGAGAGGACGGGGCCATTTTCCCTGAGTTGTATGGTTGTGTGACCGGTGGAGATCACCGGCTGAAAGCTATTTGTAGGAGTCGCCGCCTCGCCGGCCATTGGAATTACCGTCGAGTGCACAGGACAGACACTGCTAGCTGGAGCAAATTTTCCTCGCCATCGCCATTGTTGTTTCCTATGTACGACAGGTAATTAGCAATTTGTACGTATCGGTGAAGCTCCTGTTACAGTTGATGGTTACTTGAGAGTTGAGACCTGGTAGTAATACTAAATCCGGAGCTACATTACATACTTGCAGGCTATTTGGAGAACAAATCAGACAGCTCATTTCCTAATTTGAAGCTCTTGTAAGTATTGGTAGTAGTATCAAGCAGTGTCAAAATTTTCAACGAAATTTTATTTAATTTTTCAAAATTTCGCATATTTCAGTGGGGCCCGAACTATTTTTAATCCAAAGTTTCGAGCCAGATTCTAATTAAGAATAAATTTAAATTAGGTTAAAATCAAATAAAACTTGACATCTCAATATCCAAAAAAAACCCAAAATTCCGCATATTTCGGTAAGGCCCGAAATTGTTTTCTTTACGAAATTAAAAACCCTGGTTTCAAGTCGAGAGTGAGACACAAACACCAAAGTTTTGATCTGGAACTAAAATACATCTAGATGCATTCGTTTAAATGACAAGTAATTTCGGACGGAGGTGGTATTTCCTAATTTGTATGCAGGCATATCCATATGGTTGGAGATATCAAAGAATTGCATGACATTGACCAGTTAATTCTTCCTCGGAAACGTTTCAGTTAGCACGAGCGTGCGTGTGTGCATGCGTCTGGATACGTGCGTGGGTGCGTACGTACGTGTTGCAGCTTGGTGTTCATCACATCCCTCAGCTTCCGTGGATCTGTATAAATAACACAAGCAAATCTCAAAGATCTTCACCACATCTAACAACATTGTAGCTACATTCAATTTCAATGGCGTCCATGAAGTACTACTGCTTGGTGTTGGTTGCACTAGCCTCGGCGCCGCTGGCCGCCATGGCCGGCGACCCAGACATCCTCACCGACTTCGTCATCCCAAACATGTATGGGATAGCGCCGATGAACATCACCGGCGACTTCTTCACCTACACTGGCTTCCGCGTCACGAACGAGACCATGCCGTGGCCTCCACGGTACTTCATTGCGATCAAGGCCAGCATGGAGGGGTTTCCGGCACTCAACGGACAAAGCGTGTCCTATGCCAAGCTCGTGTTCCCCTCCGAATACGTCAACCCGCCGCACACCCACCCGCGTGCCGCCGAGTTGCTATTTGTCCTCAATGGTGTGCTCTCAGTCGGGTTTGTTGATACCGCCGGCAAGCTCTACACACAAGACCTCTCGGCCGGAGACATGTTCGTGTTCCCCAAGGGCCTGGTGCACTACCAGTACAACAAGGGGAAAAGTCCAGCCATCGCACTCTCGGCCTTCGGCAGCGCCGCCCCGGGCACTGTGAATGTGCCTGCCTCCGTGTTCGGCACCGGCGTCGACAACGTCGTGTTATGTTATGCTCCAAATTTCCAATATAAAGAGAAAGGCCAACTTCTGACGAGCGAGCGGAGCGAGGCCCGTCGCCGATCAGGGTTGACCTAGGACACCTGTGTTATATATACCTCTTGTAAGCCGCCGCACGGGATAAGTCGATCAGTTGTAAATCCCCGGCGTTTGTAACCTCTCCCGATCATAGTGAAGTTTGGCTGGCTGGCGCCCGTGGTTTTTTCCCCTTCGTGTTGGAGGGGTTTTCCACGTTAAAATCTTGTGTCCCTTTGCTTGATTTCGTTCTTCATCGTATCGATTGCGTGTCGTATCTCTAACAAGTGGTATCAGAGCCTTGTTTCTGTTTAGGGTTCTTCGACGACATGGCATCGATGAAGTACGATCTTCCGCTGCTGGACTACGACACCAGATTTTCATTGTGGCAAGTGAAGATGCGGGCAGTGCTGGCGCATCCCGATCTGGATGAGGCGCTCGATGGATTCGGCGGTAAAGAACAAAAGACTTGGACCGCCGATGAGAAGCGTAGAGATTGTAAGGCTATGGCTCTAATTCATCTTCATCTATCTAACAGTATTTTGCAAGAAGTGTTGGCAGAGAAAACTGCAGCAGGCCTCTGGCTCAAGCTGGAATCGATCTGCATGTCCAAGGATCTGACCAGTAAGATGCACATGAAGATGAAGTTGTTCACGCATAAGTTACAAGAAGGTGGTTCGGTGTTGAATCACTTATCGATCTTCAAGAAGATTGTTTCTGACTTACAGTCTATGGAGGTACAGTATGATGATGAAGATTTAGGTCTTCTACTTTTATGCTCGCTGCCTAGTTCCTTTGCAAATTTCCGTGATACGCTATTATATAGTCGTGATGAACTAACTGTTGCGGAAGTATATGAGGCCCTTCAACAGAAGGAAAAGATGAAAGATATGTTGCAATCTGAGGAATCGTCCTCCAAAGGAGAAGCATTGCAGGTACGAGGCAGGCCTGAGCAGAAAACATACAACCCCAACAATAGAGATAAAAGTAAGAACGACAGAGGTCGTTTGAAGTCCAGAGGATCTGGGAAAGAAAAGTTCTGCAGGTATTGTAAGAAACAGGGTCACCTCATTGATGAATGTTGGAAGCTGGAAAATAAGGAGAAAAGGAACGGTACGTGGAAACCTAAAAACAAATCTGGAGGTGATGGTAAGGTTAATGTTACATCTGGTAATAAATCTGATTCAGATGATGCTCTAGTTGTTTTTGCTGGCTGTGTTTCATGTCATGATGAATGGATACTTGATTCTGCATGTTCGTTTCATATATGCTATAACAGAGATTGGTTCAGTACTTATGAGTTTGTGCAGAGTGGAGATGTTGTGCGTATGGGAGATGACAACCCACGTGAGATTGTGGGCATCGGTTCTGTTCAGATCAGGACTCATGATGGCATGATACGCACGTTGACAGATGTGAGGCACATACCAGGCATGGCCAGAAACCTCATCTCGCTGAGTACTCTTGACGTCAAAGGGTACAAACACTCCGGTTCAGGTGGAGTTTTGAAGGTAACAAAAGGTTCCCTCATTCATATGATAGGTGATATGAATTCTGCCAAGTTATATGTTCTTAGAGGAAACACTATTACTGGTACTGCTGCTGCTGCTGTTACTTCTGATAAATCCAGTAAAACTAATATTTGGCATATGCGCCTTGGGCATATGAGTAAACTTGGCATGGCAGAATTGACCAAGAGGGAACTCTTGGATGGCTGCAACGTAAGTGATTTGGAGTTCTGTGAGCACTGCATCTTTGGTAAGCACAAGAGGGTAAAGTTCAATGTTGCTGTTCATACCACAGAAGGTATATTAGATTATGTACATGCTGATTTGTGGGGACCTTCCCGTAAACCCTCGCTTGCTGGTGCTCGTTATATGCTTACAATTATTGATGACTACTCCAGAAAAGTGTGGCCTTATTTTCTGAAACATAAATATGATGTGTTTGATGACTTTAAGAATTGGAAAGTTATGGTAGAAAGGCAAACTGAGAGGAAGGTAAAAATACTTCGTACTGACAATGGTATGGAATTCTGTTCAAAAGCTTTTAACAGGTATTGCAGAAACTTGGGCATCGTCAGGCACCACACCGTCCCATACACTCCTCAACAGAATGGTGTGGTTGAGCGTATGAACATAACCATCATCTCCAGGGCTCGTTGCATGTTGTCCAATGCTCGCATGGGCAAACGTTTTTGGGCTGAAGCAGCCTCCACCGCCTGCTACCTCATCAACAGGTCTCCATCCATTCCACTTAATAAGAAAACTCCCATTAAGGTATGGTCTGGTACACCGGCTGATTATTCACAATTGAGAGTTTTTGGTTGCAATGCATATGCACACTTTGATAACGGAAAGCTTGAGCCTAAAGCTATTAAGTGTGTGTTTGTTGGATATGGTTCAGGAGTTAAGGGATATCGGTTATGGAATCCTGAAACCAATAAGGTTTTTGTGAGCAGGAGCGTTGTTTTTAATGAATCTGTTATGTATCATGATGATCTGTCTACAGATAGTTTTGATGTGGAGCCACAACGAGTTACTGTGCAGGTGGAGCATTTTGAAGAGGAAAACGAAATTGTTGATAATAATGTTACTGCTCCAGATGCACAGGTTCATGATAATGTTGATGATGCTCCAGATACAGAGATTCATGATGATGATGTTGTGCAACGCTCACCCCCTGTTTTGCAGCCACAAATTCAGTCTCTTGTAGATGGCAGGAAAAAGAGAGTCATTAACAAACCGAAACGCCTAATTGAGGAGTGTGACATTGTTCATTATGCTTTTAGTTGTGCAGAACAGGTTGAGAACATCCATGAGCCATCCACATACACTGAAGCCATTGTTTCCGGTGACCGTGAGAAGTGGGTTGCTGCTATGCAGGAAGAGATGCAATCACTTGAGAAAAATGGCACATGGGATGTTGTGCGCTTGCCTAAACAAAAGAAGACCGTTCGTTGCAAATGGATCTTCAAAAGAAAGGAAGGTTTGTCTCCTAATGAGCCCGCAAGGTTAGTGGCTAAGGACTTTAGTCAGATACCAGGTATTGATTATAATGATGTGTTCTCTCCAGTTGTCAAGCATAGTTCCATTCGTGCATTTTTCGGTATTGTTGCTATGAATGATCTTGAGCTTGAGCAGTTAGATGTCAAGACAGCTTTTCTGCATGGAGAAGTAGAGGAGGAAATTTACATGGACCAACCAGAGGGTTTCATAGTGCCTGGTAAGGAGAACTTTGTTTGCAAGTTAAAGAGGTCCTTATATGGTTTGAAACAGTCTCCGAGATAGTGGTATAAAAGGTTTGATTCATTTATGATTGCACATGGATTTAAGAGGTCTGCATATGATAGTTGTGTTTACATTAAATTTGTTGATGGATCACCTATATACTTGCTGTTATATGTTGATGACATGTTGATTGCTGCCAAGGGCAAGAGAGAGATCACTGCTTTAAAGGCACAATTAAGTAGTGAGTTTGACATGAAGGATCTTGGTGCTGCTAAGAAAATTCTAGGTATGGAGATTACCAGGGACAGAAATTCTGGTTTGTTATTTCTCAGTCAGCAAAGTTACATTCAGAAAGTCCTTCATTGTTTTAACATGCATGATGCTAAGTCAGTAAGCATTCCTATTGCTCCTCATTTCAAATTGTCATCTTCTCAATGTCCTAGTACGGATGAAGAGTTTGAGTATATGTCAAGAGTTCCATATTCTAGTGTTGTCGGTTCTTTAATGTATGCCATGGTGTGTTCTAGGCCTGATTTGTCATTTGCAATGAGTTTGGTCAGTAGATATATGGCTAATCCTGGTAAAGAACATTGGAAGGCTGTTCAGTGGATTTTCAGGTACCTTCGTGGCACTTCCAATGCTTGTTTGAAATTCGGCAGGACTGGTGAGGGACTAGCTGGCTATGTGGATTCAGATTTTGCTTCCAGCGACTTGGACAAGAGGAGGTCCCTTACAGGTTATGTGTTCACTGTTGGTGGTTGTGCCGTGAGTTGGAGGGCCACACTGCAGGCAGTAGTTGCTCAATCTACCACTGAAGCAGAATACATGGATATTGCAGAAGCAAGTAAAGAATCAGTTTGGCTGAAAGGTTTGTATGCTGAGCTTTGTGGAGATAATTCTTGCATTAACCTGTTTTGTGACAGTCGGAGTGCCATATACCTCACTAAGGATCAAATGTTCCATGAGAGAACAAAGCACATTGATGTCAAATATCATTTTGTTCGAGACATTGTTGAGCAAGGTAAACTGAAGGTATGCAAGATTAGTACTCATGATAATCCTGCTGATATGTTGACAAAGCCAGTTCCTGTTGCTAAGTTTGAGCTTTGCTCAGACTTAGTTGGTATAACTCATTAGCCCTAGTGGTTGTTTGGCGCCGAAAGTGTTTTCTTTGTTGTTCAGGGAGAAGGTTCTCATTCATGCTACAAGATGGAATTTGTCTCAAGGTGGAGTTTGTTATGTTATGCTCCAAATTTCCAATATAAAGAGAAAGGACAACTTCTGACGAGCGAGCGGAGCGAGGCCCGTCGCCGATCAGGGTTGACCTAGGACACCTGTGTTATATATACCTCTTGTAAGCCGCCGCACGGAATAAGTCGATCAGTTGTAAATCCCCGGCGTTTGTAACCTCTCCCGATCATAGTGAAGTTTGGCTGGCTGGCGCCCGTGGTTTTTTCCCCTTCGTGTTGGAGGGGTTTTCCACGTTAAAATCTTGTGTCCCTTTGCTTGATTTCGTTCTTCATCGTATCGATTGCGTGTCGTATCTCTAACACGTCGTGCTCGCCAAGTCGTTCAAGACTGACTTTTGGACGGTGCAAAAGCTCAAGGCAGCGCTCACTCCGCCACCCAAGAAGTGATACATGTGTGCTCTCGTCGCTCTTCTTCTTCGTCACTGTATCGCCGCTGCCATGAATTAATAAGGCCTCCAAGCTAGAGAATGGTAGTGGCATAATCCCGATGGTATTGTGAGTTTGAGTTGTGATTGTTGTGCCTTGCAATAATATGCTTCTTGTGATTTGTGAGTTGATATTGTGATCATGCAAAATTTGTAACTTTTCTGGATCAATTTTGACCACATGTTGTACTCCTGAAAATATGTTGCGGAGAAAAAAGTCCATCGACTTCTGGGAAAAAAAACATTTTTTTGTGGACAAAAAGTGTAAATAGTCACTCGTATATAGCGGCTTTTTTTTTTGCCCCGAAGTCGTCCCAAATTTTTTGTTTGCGAGACTTTTTATACGAGTGCAACACATTAAAGTTTGTTTACAAATAGTTTCAGAACTTTTGACATTTTCTGAAATTACTAAAAAATCAAAAAATTATGTGCAAATGCACCCGAGAGCCAATCGTACGCTTCCAGTTATTATACATTTGTGTAGTGTTGTGGTTCCGTTTCATTATTATTTCAGCCCTCACTCCCCCAAGATGGCCGAACTCCGCAGCTGGTACTGCTCTTGAGGCTTCACCATCTCGTGTTTTGGAGTTTATGCTGCTCACTAAACTAAACTCCAGGAGGTGCTTTTGGAGTTTCCCACAAAATAAAAATGAGAAATCAATTATGTACAAGTCCATACAATAGATCAAATGTCTCTCGCCATCAACAGTAGGTAAAAGAGAGAATATTACATGGAACCCAAGCAGTGGCGGAGGCAGAGAATTTAGATTAGGGGGGGGGGGGGGGGGGGGGGGGGGGGAGTGCTATTAAAATAGGTTGGGGAGGGCCAAGCCTTAGGAAAATATATGTTTAGCAGTAAAAAGAAATCTGATTCTGCAATGTTCATAAGTAATTTAGCGTAGCACCCCTGCTGGCACCCTCCTGTCTCCGCCACTGAACCCAAGTTTCGGTGGAAACCAATGAAAATCACGTGGAAATAATGTTTTGAAGTTTCAAAAAAGATCTTAAATAAACATGAGAAGTTAAGAGTGTGATGTTCAATTAGCATGTGAAATTCCCGAGTTCAAACACATTACCATTGATGAGGTACGGGAAAAAAATCAGCATTGAATAGTGTCCAATAGTAAATGTCACTATTCATTGCTGAATTTGTTCTTTTGATAGCTTGTAAATGCTTATGTGTTTGATTTTGGAATGTCTCGTGACTATAGAACATTACCCCCTTCACATCCTATATATTTTTTAGATTTTTTTCAAAACTTTCAAACGTGGTTTCCATGAAGTTCTCTTTGAAACATTTAATAGATTATCAGGGCATTCTTTTCTTTGGGGCTTACTAGTGTTTTAACTTAGGTTGCCACAAAGTTCACACAATTATGATGTTTCGCTGCCATGGACTAATGGAGTGCACGAGTGCACGACACGGCAACAAACTGGCCTCATCGGCTGGGGGTTTCTACCTTCTTTTCGGGAAAAATGACCTCATTGGCAAGGCGGCTAGTTTAGTTAGGCTATTCCTGTGAACGCCGTGTATCTGTGTTGCTCTTGTGCCAGAGTTTTCTTTTTGTGTGTGTGGACACAATGCTCTTGTGGCAGTTAATTGGTTAATAATGCAGTGTTAAAAGAGACATGCAGTTGCAGGCTATTTGTGCGATGTCTGTTTGGTATTAGGATCGGACTATCGGCACTCCTTCATCATGTGGTTAGGAGTAGCGACAAATGTTGCTAAGATGGTGGCTTCAGACTACCTGATGTACTACTTTGTAAGGTGTTTGTGAATAATCAATAATATGGCTGCATGCATCGCCCAGATGCAGAGGTCGGGGGTAATTCTCATTTTCTAAAAAAAAAAGTTGCAGGCTATTTGCTGTACAGTTCGGACCTCTCAGATTGGTGAAGTTGAGAGTGAGAGATACAAACCCACAAGTGTTTTTTTTTTATTAGAATGATAACAAAATTTTGAAAGTTTCATGCAGGCATATCCATATGCTTGGAGACACCAAAGAGCTGCATAACATAGGCCAGTTAAATCTTCCTCAGTTGTGTGTTCTAGCTAGCTGGTTACAGCTTGCAATTCTAGAATTCGCATACATCACCCTCGATGTCATACTCTTCATCACATCAATAGGTTGCCCCTTGTGTACAAATAACACAGTAAACAGCCCAACACGTTTCACCACAGCCTCCATCAATAAATCTCTTAGCACAGCTAAGTTTTTTTTTTTTGCGGGAAAAAAAAAACTTAGCACAGCCAAGTTATTAGATCAGCTTGCAAATACATTCAATCTCAATGGCTTCCATCAACTGCTACACCATGGTGTTGGTGGTGGTTGCATTGGCCTCGGCGCCGCTGGCCGCCGTTGCCAGTGACCCAGACATCCTCACCGACTTTGTCGTCCCAAACAACATGTACGGGATAGCACCGAGGAACATCACCAGTGACTTCTTCACCTACACCGACTTCCATGCGGCATCTGTATAACCACTATAGAGCCGCACGATTTGAAATACAAACATCTTGAATTAAAACTTAAATTTTTTACTTTCCACAATATCAAATTATTACTAATTCATCAAATCCACAACATCAAATGCAACAGAAATACAACAAAGTTGTTGCACAATACAATGAACAAATAGTTGTGCATCAACCTCTCGTCCGCCTCAACCCGTTCTCTCCATGAACGCACTGCCATACACGGAACCGCCGTGCTTAGGTTTGTGCATCGCCACTATCATAGCAATGTCCTTTTATCCGGTCAAATCAAATCCCTCATCCAACGAGGAATCGTCTGTGAAAGAGAAGTCGCACGAGCTCATCTACAATGCAAAATCACCGTCAAACTACATCTTCAACCCGGATAAACAAACCTCCAAGTTTGCACAATTTTTTACCCAGGGGAATTTGCTCGAACACGTTGTCGGCGAGGTGGAAGCAATAGGCCTACAGCGGGTCGGACAGTTGATGGGCGGTGGTTGGTGCGAACGTCGGCTACAGAGGGTCGCAAAGCTGCAGGAGAACACCGCTCACGGCGAGGAGGCCCACGCGCGGGCGAGCGGCGTCGCGCAGCTCCCCACGTGGGCGGGCGCCATCGCACGACTCCACACACGGGCGGGCAGCGTCACACGGCTCCCCTAGCTCCATCGGCGGGTCGAGGCTAGCAGAAGCATCAACTCGTCCACAACCACGCCGTCGACATCATCATGACAGTCGCAACTCCGACGAATCTCTGAATCGAATCGACGGCGACAAGGCAGTCGGCGGGGATAGGCGGGTGGGGTAGCGGAGGGGTCGAAGATGGACGGGCGGGCGACAACAGCGACGATTTTGGGCAAAAATTGCCGGCGACGGAGGCGGGCAGCCAGAAGCGAAATGAAGACAATTGGGCGGTGGGTGCGCGACTGACAGTTTTACATCACCCGGCGGTGAAGATGCAAATTTGCATCTCCAGGTGTATTTTACATCTCCTCGAGGAGGTAATGTAATTTTTTTTGATCTACATCATCTGTCGGAAGTGGGTTTTTGGGCCTCGGAAATGCATAAGTAGGTTATTCTTACATCTACATCATCTATTCAAGATGATCTAAGATCAATATTTTGACGATTCCTATTTGACGCTTGAGGCGTCCTTTTATAATTGTTTTGCATCTACAACATTGTTGGAGGTGGGGTTTTGGGCCTCGAAGGTGTATAAATTAGTTATTTTTACCTCTACATCATATATTGAAGATGCTCTAAGATCAAAATTTTGACGATTCCTATTTGGCGCTTTAGACGTCTGTTTATCTGTTTTCGCAAACGGGCGCCTGAAGTCCTCCGCGCTGGGCCAGCTCAATCCCTTTCTATTATCTGTTTTCTTTTAAAGAAGCAAAAAGTGTACCGTAGAGTGTATCGAACCGGAGACCTCCCACTTCGAGGGACGCTGCCCTAACCACACAGCCACTTAGCTCGACATCGTAAGTTGCAACTTCTTTTATGTTTTTTCTCTCTCTTTCTTCTTTTCTTTTCCTTTTTCTTTTTCCCTTTTTCATTTTCTGTTTTCTCCTTATTATTTCTTCTTATTTTCTTACTATGGAAAAAATTCAATTTGTGAACGTTTTTTGCAATTGATGAACTTTTTTCATTCTTTAAGAACTTTAAAAAAAATCGATGAACTTTCTCAAATCGATGAACGTTTTCATTTTCTATGACCATTCTTGAAAATCAATGAACTTTTTCCAAAATCGATGAACATTTTTCATTTTTCGTTGAACCTTTTCCATTTTTTCATGTTTTTAAAATTCAATGAATTTTGTTCAAAATTGATTATTATTTTTCAAATTCGATGAACTTTTTTAATAGTCGATGAAGTTTTTCAGATTCAATATTTTTTTCAAATTTAATAATCTTTTTTCAAAAATGATCAACTGTTTTTGAAATTTGACGTTTTTTTTTCAAATTGGTCAACGTTTTGAAGTTTGTGAACGTTTTTTTAGCCCATGAATATTTTTAAATTCATGTTTTTTTTTTGTTTTTTTGTGTATTTTCTTTTCTTTTCTCCAAAGTCAACTGATCAACCGCGACCTTCCAAATCGATCGAGCGACAGAGTAGGCGGGGGGAACTACCGAGGACGATCGAGTGACCAGAACAGGTGGGGGGGGGGGGGGAACTACCGAGGACGATCGAGCGAATCTAGGATGGCCCACGACCGTGCGCACGTGGGCGCCAGGATCAGGAACCAGCGCTAACAATACTGATTAGGAGCTCCCCAACATTTTTGACAAATATGAAAAATACTTGGAACGAAAAAAAACATTCATGTTCTAAATTGTACCCATGCATTTATAAACAAGGCACTACATGATTCTTGGAGCGAAAATCAACAAAGAAAGGATGCAGTATCTGATGTCTCACATATGCTAGAGGTTTTACAAACGGCTTGGGTGCTGAAGAACCCTTTGTACAAATATATAGAACACATTTCTTGCACATGAGCAGTATAATCACTTACAAGCAAAGTGTTCAAGAAAACCAAACGTGATTACTTCAAGTTAAGCAATAGAGAACAAACATACGAGATACATGCGTTTCTTATCTACTAAATAATAGAGAACAAGTATAACACCCCGTATGGATGCATTTTTCATCTGTAGTTTACACGTAAAGAGGGGCTAATGCTATATTTCTCGCTTCTTCAGCATCATCATGAGCCCATTTTTCATCTGCAGTGTACAAGACAACTTGGGCTGGATGCTCTGCCCTTCCACCAGCTCAATGTCGAAGTTCCAAACCACTGCTGCAACGACGGTTTTCATCTGCACAACAGCGATGTCCTTCCCGGGGCACATCCTCGGGCCCGAATTGAAGGACAAGAACTTGTGTGATGGTACGTGCCTCATCTTGGTGCCGTCCTCCGAGAGCCACCTATGTGGGTTATAGTCGCGACAATCTTTTCCCCACACGCCCTCCATTCTCGCCATGGAATGGAGAGAAATAAGGATGGTATCGCCGGCATGCACCTCATGGCCATTTGGCATGATGTCATCAGCAGCCACTGTCTTGCGCTCTATTGGTGCCGATGGGTACAATCTGAGAGTCTCGTACAAGGCAGCTTTCAGATAGACCAGATTTTTGGTCTCCTCTGGCTCAAAGATCACCATGCCACTCGTTCTCATGGCTACTTTGTGTGACGCAATGGGTGAGAGTTCATTGCGTATAATTGCAACGATGTTAGGGTTCTGCGCAAGGCTATAGAAGAACCATGGCAAGGTAGTGCCAATTGTGTCCCTCCCACCGAGCATGAGGCTAAGGAGCTTTGCACGGAGCAAGGCATCGTCGGCGTAGTCTGGGTCATTGATGTAGGAGGACAGAACATCTGCACGCTCTTGCCCCACCTTATTACACACACGTCCTCCATTGATCCTTTTCCTCTCAATCATCACCTTGAAGAACTGACGTATCACCTTGTGTGCCGCATCGAGCTTCCTCTCGGGGCCGATGTTTAGGCGCCTCATAGCCTTCCAACAAGAGGCCGGCATGACGTGCCTAAAAAAGCCTACCTCCATGACCATGTCCATGGCAACCGCAGCCTCCATGGATGGCATGTCTGAGGATAGGAGGCCAGGGTCCACGCCGAAGAGAGGTGTGGCAGCCAAGTCAAATACAAACCTCGAAATCACTTCTTGCATGTCAAATGGAGTGTCGGTGATTGCCATGTGGGTAAACAAGGGGAGGAGGTCATTCTCCACCTTGTCACGACAACAAGCCGCCATACTGGAAAGCAATCCTGGGCTGCTGAGCACGCTCAGGAATTTCGCGCGCTGCCGTCGCCACTGCTCGCCGTCCACTGTGAATATGCCTCCATCCATTATGTCGAAGATGGCTGCGAACTCCGAGCCCTTGGGGAAGTTTACGTGGTTCGTCGTGAAGATGCGACGGACGTTTGCAGGGTCGCACGTGAGGAAGATGTGCCTTTGGGGAATATGTACCCTGAAGTTGTGGCCTGCTTCGGTAAGGATGGCGGCAAAATAGTCATGTGCATTATGGAGGTTGGCAATGACTCGAGGCAACATGTGCATTATTGGCCAGTTAGTGGGGAGCACTGATGGGTTCTGTGATCTACTACTAGACCTGAAGTACAAGTAGAGGGAAAGAAGAATTACGAATACCATGGAGATGAGCAGCTCTTGCTCGTGTGACAAAGAGATCGACATTGCTATGAGAGGTGTGGGATATGCAGCTGCTTGGATGTATGCTGTAATGGATATGGCCATGGCTTCATTTATATAGTAGTAGCAGCGATGTGCACTGCAGGTTTTCACGTTGCACATGAAAACCCTCCTTTTCGAATGAAGAATTAATTAATTGGTACAAGCATTAATAACCCCCGCAAAAAAGGGTACAAGCATTAATAAATTGAAGTATCATCTTGAAATCTAAACCACTTGCTTTAAACGTACTGCTTGATAGGATGTTGAAGAATTAATAGAGGCGGCGTACGTGTGGTCTCTGTCTCAACCATCTAGCAAGCTAAGTCTCGAGGCCCACCCATTGAATCATCAGTTGGAAGATGGATGTATACATGAGTTAGTTGGGAAAATATCAGTCGCAAGGCACGGCCGGCCACTTTTATATGGCCGGCCGCCGCGTTAAATGATGCACCACCCTATGTGATGAAGACGATCAAAGCTTACAAAGAAGCCAAATTTTCTAACATAAAGGGTGCAAACAACCCCACTCATTCGGGCGGACGTTTTGGTCCTGCCATTCGTTCCTTTTTTTATCTAACTATCTAATTGTTCGTGCGTTGCAATGCGATCATACATATTTTAATGGTTCAAATCAATTGTGTCTCCCATGTACCTTTTATCAACTATCTCCGTCTCCCCGATCCACCTATGTCAATGGTTCATTGGATTACAATCCCTCTTTCGCTAACACCCGCACATACTTTGGATACATAAAATTGAAATTAAATCAGCGGGAGTACTTTCCGGTTTGCCAGACAATAAAATAATTACTTTTCATATTACTGAAAGAAGGAGATGTGATGTCGTGAAAATAAATTTAGAAATAAACTAGTGTGTGTGGATGTGAATTGATGGGAGATAAGATGTTGGGAAAATGAAATTCAAAATAAATCAGTGGGGTCACTACGTTTCCAATTTGCCGTTTCCATATTACAGAAGGAAGGAGATGCGACGTCGAGCAACTAAAATTGGAAATATATCCGCGGAAGGGGTGGAATCGAAGGAGACAGAAAAACCTTGGAAGTGAAGAAGCGAATGGTAAAGATTCTCAAAGGCATCCCCAGGGTTATTCGGGCAGACGTTTGGTTCATCCATACATTACCTTTTCATCTAACTAGATAATTGCCCGTTCACTGCAATAGGTGTAAATATTTTATTGTATGTTAGTCCATGATTATTTCCCATATTTTCTAAACCATTGTTTATCAAATCATGTCCGTGATTTACCTATATAAATAATTTTTAAGATTTTATTTTGTAATCACTTATTGTCTTGCCAAAGAAAATATATTTTTATTTGGTAAGTTAATAAAAGACGAGAGAAAAGCAGGAATGTTGGACGAAGGACCGAGGTGGATGACCAAACCTTACATTCTTTATAAGTAGGAGAGATACTCAAAATTGTGATGCACTGCATGTTAGAATAATTTGAGACGCATAATGGGTCCGAAGACCAAGCAATTACACGAGATACGACATCAAGATTTGTTAACGAGGTTTACCAAAACTTCAGTTAAATACACAATGACCATTTTTCAAATAAGCAAAAATAAGTGATGGATATTTTAATTTTATTATTTCCCTCTATTTTTTGTCCTTGTTTATTTTTTCCTTCTTGTTTTTTCATTATTTTTTTGTGTCTTATATATTGGTTTTTGGATTCATTTTTCCTAGTTCCTTTCTTCTGTTTCTACTTTCTCTCTCTTTTTAGTATACATGAATATTTTCTATAAAACACTATGATTTTATTTAAATATACCGTGAACTGTTTTCAAATAGGTGGCGAACATATTTTTAATATGTTATGGACATTTTCCAAATTTGCATCGAATATATTTCAGGATCCAGCGGAATTTTATTAAAGATGCCATTTAATTTTCTAATATGTGATGACTGTTTTCAAAAACATGTTTCGAAATGCATTTTTTATAAACAATCATGTTATTTTTATACATGATTACTAGTTTTTCTAAAATACGCAGTGCCTGTTCTAGAAATACACGATGATCGTTTGTGAAATACGCGATGACTGTTTTAAAAAAGTTTCACGTGAACACTTATTTTATTAATTGGAAATTTTTAAACACTCATTAATACTGTTGGAAGTTTAGAGATTTCTCTTTTTGCAACTGTTACAACACTTTTGAATTAGCAAACATTTTTGCTATAACACGTTTTTAGATTGTGTGAACATACTTTTAAGATTTGTGAAAACTTATAAAAGTTTAGTGAACACTTTTTAAAATGTGTGAACAATTTTTAATTTAGGAAACATATTTTAGTTATCAAATGAAAAAATTTAAATTGTGGGAACATTTTTTTAAATTGCATGAACACTTATAAAACTTTGGCAATTTGACTGAACACTTTTGAAAATTTAGCAAACTTATTTTAGAAGATCGTCTACGATACTTGCTGCACTACAAAAAGATACTACGGTTTTTTTTTTTTTAGAAAAGGAGGAAGGCCCCCGGCCTCTGCATCTGAGCGATGCATGCAGCCATTTTATTAATTATTCACAAAAGACCTTACAAAGTAATACATCAGTGAGACTGAAGCCACCGTCTAGGCAACATATGTGGCTACTTCTATACAGTTGATGAAGGGATGCTGATAGTCTGGGCCTAATACCAAACAGACCTCGTAGCCAAACCTAACATCTAAGACCTGAGGCCCCAACCAAGCCACCTGCCGGGTATGGGGCACCCACCGGTCCGGCGCACACTCAGAGGTCGCCGCCGCCAACTGCCACCAATCCATCTTCAGAACTGAACTGACGCATCCACCTTGCCCGGTCCAGCCGCCGTCGACGCCACCACGACGCCAGACAGCGTCGCCCTCCTGCGCGAGTCCATCTTCGCACATCAGACGCCTAATCACCAGGGCGCCACGCCATCGAGATCCGTCGCCTTCGATGTGCAGGATGAAGCACCGCTCCACCGAAGAAAACATCCACTGGTCCCCCGACCTCCAAGAATGACGCCCCCAAGGGGGAGACGACACAAGCGCGCCGCCGTCTTCTGATCTATCGATCTAGGGTTTCCCCCGGAGGTAGCAGATAGTGGTCTAGAACTTCTCCTCGGCGATGCCTTCAAGAAGGGAACAACGCCGTAGAGCGTCGCCATCGCTGGCCTTGGCATCTAGCCAAGAGCAGGTTTTCACCCAGATCTGTTCGGAGAACTCCATCCAGCTTCTTGTGCACGAGTCGCCGCCTTCTCTGCCGGAGACTAGATCAAAGGATCCAGCCGCCGACGCCTGACCGGCCGCGGCACCACCACGGTGCCAAAGCAGCCTGACACTGACTGAACCGCGAGTGGGAAGACGTAGACTGCAAAGGTGACGCCTTCAAGAAGGTAACGACGCGAAGGCGTCGTCGACACCCGCCACGACCGAAGTCGGATCACGGCTTTCACCGGCAGCCTCCCGTCCCCACTCCATGCACAACCAGCCGGCCAACCACCTCCGACGAAGAAGAAGGCCACCACCACCAAGCCTAGGGCCGGCGCCCCAGACATCCTCGTGCTGCAGATCAAGTCCAGGAGCAGTGCACCGCTGACGGCGATTGAGATCGGTAGCACAACGAATCAGCCCGACTGAGTCAAGGCCAGATCCACCGCTGCTAGTGCCGTCCTCCACCGCCGCCGCCGCACCACAGCCATGTCGCCGCCGATCTGCGCCACCGCCGCCGATCTGGCCGGAAAGGAGCGCCGCCTCCCAACCAGATCGAGATCCGAGGAGAAAAATCGCTGCCGCCGCCACGCCACAAGGGCTTTGCCCTGTGACGCCCCGGGCGACGGCGGCGGAGGGGAGAGGAGGTGGGGGGCGGCTGTAGGAAGAGGGCGGGGGCTCCCCGGTGCGGGGCGGCGCCGCCGCACGGGGGAGGGTTGGGGGAGGATGTATCCAAATTTTTGCTGTTAGTAAAAAGATACTACGGTAAAGGCTAGCTCGGTCTCTTAAAAGAAACAACCTTGTTACAAAACAAAGCAACTCACAAATTCTGATAGAAAGTAAAACATTACAAGCACAGACAAACAGTGCCAACGCCAGGTGCGACGAGATGCTGGTGCTGCGACCGGCAATGTTGGGTGATGGAACCATCGGTCATCGTTCCAGCGATTAGCGGTGTCAGGTGCTGCAAGCGGTTACGCTAGGCGCGATGAGTCCAGAGTGCCGCAACCGACAACCATCTGTGCATCGATCAATGACGATGCCAAACATGACGAGATGCAAGTGGCAACTGACAATGCTATGACAAATAGGAAGAACTCATATAGAGTAGGTTGATAAATAAATTGATAGAGTAGGTTGTGAGACAATGTAGATGCGATACATATAGGAAGAACTCATAAACCGGGTCAGAGGGATTCTAGGAGTATCTATAACAAAATTAATAAATAAATAGGCAAAAATAAAACGATAGTCTAGACATGACAATGAAGCATGAGGATTCACTACCGCGCTCCCCTTGATCCGATCGACACCATGCCCACCCATTTCGGGGGCACCTTCATGGACCTGGTGGCAAGAAACTTGCATATCTCCATTTAGACCTCGCTTTTGAAGGGCATGTCCTCTACGATTTTTATTGTGGCATGGTAGATCTTGGAAGGATCGCAATATGATCACTTTTTGTGAACTCAAATCAACCTTTTGATGGTGCTCGAGAGATCGACCCAGCCCAGGGTGCCCTTGTCTCCTCCGATGGCGATTGTCTTGTGCGTGTGGTACTCCACGTCGAGGGGTGGGTCGACTACCATGGGAGGGCTTCTCCAAGCGCCGGTATCAGAGTGATAGAGGTAGATTTGGTAAGGCTCGTCACCACATCCAAACATATTAGATTACGCGGCAACGACGTAGCTGCAGTTGCCGCAGTCGTGGCCGTCGGCGCCACGATGGTGGCACTTGCGCATGACGGCGACCGTGCCGCCAACCAAGCAGGGGGCGCTGTTAGGGCACGGGTGCGGGAGGTGCATGAGCAAGGGGACGCGGGCGTCGTAAACCAAGTGTTCCTCTCGCATGATGCCGATGTAGGCACCGTGCGGGAATGGATCGCCGGGAATGGGGATGGGGACGGATAGGAGGAGGAGGCTCCCGTCCGTCTCCATGGCGAGGATGAAAGGCGGGTGCATGTCGACAAACGCGGGGTCACCCAGGCCGACGGCATGGACGCACAGGTAGGAGACGCCCGGCGGGTGGATGGCGCAGAAGGTGAGCTTCATCTTGATGTTGCCGCCCTCGAGCTCGGGGTCCGCAATGTCGCAGAAGACGGTGGTAGCGTTGTCGCGGTCGGCGAAGTAGGCGTATGGCTCGATGATGACGAAGTGTCGCCGCTCACCGCCGTTGTATGGGTAGCCGTGAGCAGGGGGAGTTCATAGACAGGCAACTCTTCATGCTTACTAGATCGTTAATGGTGCGCGTTGCCACACCCGTCAATTTGGAATGATATATGATATAGATTTACAATTTTTTGTGGATTCGAAAAAAGACTTAACAAATTTTGGTAAACCCAAAAGAAGTCACATAGGTGAGGCTTTACAAATTTTGGTAGAACCAAAAGAAGTCACAGAGGCGAGGCCTTACAAATTTTAGTAGAACCAAAAGGAGTCAGGCGTGCGCCCATGTCTAGGACAGCGAAAATGTTAAAGTCGGTCGCCTACCAGCATTCATCTTAGTGGAAGAAAAGAAACGTACTATGTACCAAGCACAAGTGAGCTTCATATCCAGCATTCATCTTACAGCCAACTGCTAAAGTCATTTCAACATGGTGTTCTTTAGTAAACAAAATGAGCCTGAGCAGGAAATAATCAATCTGAATGGGATAATATATGTACAATATACAACTATAGAACTATCCACCTGACTTGTGACAAAATTAAGAAAGCATTCACATAATACTAATTGTGGTCTTATTTTTTGTAGCATGTCAAACATGAAAATAGAGAAGGGGAAAACGCAAGATGAGCAGAGAGCAAAAGTATAATACAAGATATGAGACTACTCATAGTGGGGAGTATTATATACTAGTATCATACATATGATACTAGTGTATGATACTACCTTCATAGTGCATAGTATATCATATAGTAGTATCATGTATGATCATATTTATTGCCATGCATGACACAAAGTAGTATAGCATTTAACATGATACGGTATCTATCTATGTTACTCTAACCCTCTCTCTCTTCTTTAATTCTCTGCCACATCAGCATGTTTGCTATTCCCAAGTGCATGATACCACCTAAGTTACCCCCACTATGGCCAGACTGATGCAAGAGGTCGCAGCTGCTCACTCGTACAAAGAAGAAATAGGGCTGATAATATGGCAATTGTCTGTACATCTATAGGCCAATAAATTAAAGTTAACACACGGATATACATGGATAATAAAGTAGTAGAAAAATTGGACATTTCTAGAAATAGGATCCAGATTTACCACAATAATGGAAATAGAGAAGTAGGATCCAGATAACCAAATCTTAGTTATTACACATGACTAACCATATTAAGTTGGAAGAAAGTTGATTAAATTATCATGTCCACCTTTGTCCATGGCTGAAGGAGAATGCACACGTGAAGAACACTAAGCTTCATTCCTTAGCTTGGACTGTGTGCCTCTGCTGCTTACAAATTGAATGCACGCATGGATAGAAATAGTAATACCACCAGGTACCCAATTACCTGAACTGAAAATCGAATAATCACATTTGAATCCCCAGATGTATACACACAATAGCTTTTTAACTGACCTGAAAATCAGTACTGGGAAGGCCTTTACCAGGGCAAGAGTAAAAAGGAGCCTCGACAACCTTTGCATCCCGAACACGGACTACCTGCCAAGTTCTTCAGGTCTGTTGAACTGTCGTATGCATGGGTTCAGACTAAATTTCAAACTAAGAAAATCATGAATTTTGTGGCAATTTTGGGTAGTGTTTCGCACATCTAAGATACGCATTGAGTGCGAGCGAATAGATAGCTCATGTAGATTACATGATCATCAGTAGAAAATAGATAGCTCATACATGTTACAAAAATAGATAGATCATATGGCTTACATGATCAAAAATCCAAAAATTCCTCACAGTGTACCATTGAATCAAAGTGGCTGGCTAGCCTGTTGTTTAATAACATCCAGACTCGCCACGATGCATCATCGTGCTATGCTAGTGAGGTGATGCACCTACAGGTATATAGATAGTGTTCGAGATGAAAAAAAATCTGTCAGCGCATCCTTTACAGGAATCTCAACCACACTGCCTTGTGGTCCAGATCCGAATTGTGGAGGATCCTTTACAGGAAACTCAACCAAATTTCTGTCAGCGCTTCTCTTCGTGCGTTTCCCCACCGAGGTCCAGATTCGGATTGTGGAGGATGAAAAAAGGCTTTTGCGACCGCTGCGTCCAAGGGAGGCGTCCAGCCGCGGCAGCTGCTCCTATTCTTCCCTGGCTCGCGGTGGCGGCGGCCCCTGACCACGCCTGCAACGGCATGACGCGCGGACGACGGCTTCCTCCGGCGGCATGGTCGTCAGACAGAGAAGAGGGAGGCGGAGTGGTGGCAGCGGCGGCGGGTGATGAGGGGGGAAGGAGGAGTGTGGCGCTGGAGGGGTGCAGCAGCTATGGACCACGGGGAAAGGAGGGTTTGTGCGTGCCGGTGGGCTAGCGATTGGGCTGGTAACCACAGGACTTCATTTCGGCCACCAGAGCAGCAGCCCATTAGGACGGCTGGTCAGTATTTAATAGATGCGGGATGGATGGCTATAGAGAGCAGATCGGACAGTCAAAAATGTCTAGATCATTTCCAGAAACTCAAATCGTAATGAGAGCTGGGTTTAGACTCAGTTTTACTGTCCTAAATGTGTGTGCAGATGACCGGCGGTTTCTCTCTATTTGGATTCGGCCCACAGATCGATTTATATATATCAAAATAGACGAATACAAGTGCACGAAAAACTTAGGACGACGATAACCACCACACGTGTGGTGGAAGCAACACCCGATCACACGCTCCATGACCATAGATTGGGACATGTCACCGCATGCATGCACAAGTGACGAAACTGATGATGTCACCAGGAATCTTTCGTATTTTCAGTTTTTAAAATGTTTTATCTCTTAAATAAAAATTCTGATTAAAAAAACATTTTCATCATTAAATCCGTCGCGACGAGATCTTTGAAACTAGATCCCATATCGATATGTTTCGACGACTTTTTTTGTTAAAATTTGCCATATATATTGCACATAAATTAACATCATGATTACACTGAAGTTGTCATGATATATTTCAACTACCTTTTCTTCTAGTTTAAAGTAATTTTGACATGTTATAAAAAAGAAATTAAAAAACTAAAATTGCCATGATGAATTACTAAAATTTGCCATGATCCATGAAATAATTTTGACATGGTTCATAAGTAAAAAAAAATCTGCCGTCAATCACTTTAAAAATGCATGGTCAATGACTCAAATTTGTCATGAACCATAAACTAAAATCACCATGGTAAATTATTTAAATTTACCATGATATATGCACTAAAATTTGCCATGGTTCATACAATTTTTTCTTTGTTCAAAATACTGGAATTGCCATGGTTAAAATACTAAAATTGCCATGATCTATAAACTCAATTTGCCATGATGAATTACTACAATTGCCGTGTCCATGAATTAAATTTGACGTGGTTAATTACTAAAATTTGCCATGGTCAATTAATTAAAATTTTCATGAAAAGTAGTTGAAATACAATGGTAACTTTAAATCTAGAAGAAAAAATAGATGAAACATGTTGTCGCAACTTTATTGTAAACACTATGACAACTTCAGTGTTAAACATCATGCCAACTTTTGGCAAAAAAAAAAAGGTTGTCGAAACATATCAATATGAGATCTAGTTTTGAACATATCGTCGAGACGGATTTAATGATGAAAATGGATTTTTAATTTAAGAAATAAAATATTAATAAGTCCAATAAAACTAAAAAGATTTAACTGATGTCATATGTTTGATGTGATAAGATGAATGATTATGAAGGTATGTGGATTATGGCTTGTGCCACACGTGTGAGCGTTATTATTTAGAAAAAGAGTCAAATACATCAGAGGTCCTAAAAGTATTTCAAGTGTGTCCAGTAGGTCCTAAAAGTTTGAAAGCGTTCATCGCGGGTCCTATATATGTATTTTAGCAGCGACTTGTAGGACCTACTTGACACACTTGGAACACTTTTAGGACCTGCGATGAATGACTTACACACACAATGCATAAGCAGCCACCGACCAACATAAACTTAAACCTATAGGGACTAGATAGACTGGACATCCTACTTGGACGCGCACGAATCGTACTCGGACGCATTGAGTTGATTCCTATCCAAACTAACAGGGACACATACTAACTCTGATAGTTCGTACAACCCAGGACACGGCAGTACTAGTTCTAGTCAGACTTGTGTGCTAAACCTAACACATAGTACTACTCCCTCTTTTTCAATTTAGAGGGCTCGCCTTAAAAGTTTCAGATTTTCATTATACAAGGTTCATTTTAAGTTTAATTGAGTTAAAAAGCTTTAAGTCTCATACCATATTTAATAAAAGTGAGGGAATTATTGATCATGCATGCATCTTATTCTACATGCATCATGCAAATTCAATAAGAGGAAGGGTGTTACACTTATTGCCTCGGGAGTTCAATAAGTGAGAAATATTTCATTGGGTAATTTTATATCCACAAAACTCGTGTTATCTACTCATAGTCTACTTTGATTGATGAGATTTCAGATTTGAGCCCTATAAACCGGAAAGGAGGGAGTAATACACATCTAATCTCCAAAATAAGAGTATGCATACTAGGGGATCCGCAAGCCGACCCTCAAATTCGGATCGCAGGACACATGAAATCACGCGGGAAAGTGTCGAAACCACTTCTCCTTTGCATGAGCTCTTAACATTGGTATAATTAAAATATATTTCTCGTGTATGGGTCTTTGGCCCTTGAAAAAACTTTTCAGTTATTTAGCCTCACCAGATACATGAAATAGCTACGGTCGTGACAACAAGATAAACCCATGCATGTCTCCACAAAACGTATTCCAGATCACAGCAATAATGTGGCGGCGGCGAAGCCAACCAGCAGCGCGAGGCAGTAGGCCGGCACCGGCGCCGCGCCGCCGTTCTTGGGTGCCGGCGGGGAATCGGGAGCGGGGGCGGGGGCGGGCGGCGCCAGGTCATGCTCGAGCGCGTGCACGGTGGCCTCGTCGACGTGGAGCGACTTCTCGAGGACGGCGTCGGAGATGCCGGACTCGAAGAGCGCCGCCGGCAACGAGACGGTGCCGGGGCTGGCGCTGCCGAAGGCCGAGAAGGCGCGTGCCACGTCGGCGCCGCCGTTGAACTGGAAGTGCACCATGCCCTTGGGGAACACGAACATGTCGCCCGTGTGCAGCGTCTGCGCGTAGAGGTCGCCTTTGGTCTCGTCGACGAGTCCCACCATGAGCGGGCCCTGCACCACGTAGAGCAGCTCGGAGGCCCTGGGGTGGACGTGCGGCGGGTTGACGGTGCCGGGGCCGAAGACGAGGGCGGCGTAGGAGACGGACTGGCCCAGCAGCGCCGGGAACTCGGCCACGGTGGCCTTGGACACGGTGAACTTGGCCGGGTCCGCGGAGTTGCCGGCGATGAGGCCGGTGTAGGTGAAGAAGGTGCCGTCGAGCGTGGACGCGTTGGTGCCCGTGGGCACGACAAAGTCCGTGAGGATGTCGGGGTCGCTGGCGTGGGCGACGACGAAGGCGACGGCGAGGAGGACGAGCAGAGCAAGAGAGGACGGGGCCATTTTCCCTGAGTTGTATGGTTGTGTGACCGGTGGAGATCACCGGCTGAAAGCTATTTGTAGGAGTCGCCGCCTCGCCGGCCATTGGAATTACCGTCGAGTGCACAGGACAGACACTGCTAGCTGGAGCAAATTTTCCTCGCCATCGCCATTGTTGTTTCCTATGTACGACAGGTAATTAGCAATTTGTACGTATCGGTGAAGCTCCTGTTACAGTTGATGGTTACTTGAGAGTTGAGACCTGGTAGTAATACTAAATCCGGAGCTACATTACATACTTGCAGGCTATTTGGAGAACAAATCAGACAGCTCATTTCCTAATTTGAAGCTCTTGTAAGTATTGGTAGTAGTATCAAGCAGTGTCAAAATTTTCAACGAAATTTTATTTAATTTTTCAAAATTTCGCATATTTCAGTGGGGCCCGAACTATTTTTAATCCAAAGTTTCGAGCCAGATTCTAATTAAGAATAAATTTAAATTAGGTTAAAATCAAATAAAACTTGACATCTCAATATCCAAAAAAAACCCAAAATTCCGCATATTTCGGTAAGGCCCGAAATTGTTTTCTTTACGAAATTAAAAACCCTGGTTTCAAGTCGAGAGTGAGACACAAACACCAAAGTTTTGATCTGGAACTAAAATACATCTAGATGCATTCGTTTAAATGACAAGTAATTTCGGACGGAGGTGGTATTTCCTAATTTGTATGCAGGCATATCCATATGGTTGGAGATATCAAAGAATTGCATGACATTGACCAGTTAATTCTTCCTCGGAAACGTTTCAGTTAGCACGAGCGTGCGTGTGTGCATGCGTCTGGATACGTGCGTGGGTGCGTACGTACGTGTTGCAGCTTGGTGTTCATCACATCCCTCAGCTTCCGTGGATCTGTATAAATAACACAAGCAAATCTCAAAGATCTTCACCACATCTAACAACATTGTAGCTACATTCAATTTCAATGGCGTCCATGAAGTACTACTGCTTGGTGTTGGTTGCACTAGCCTCGGCGCCGCTGGCCGCCATGGCCGGCGACCCAGACATCCTCACCGACTTCGTCATCCCAAACATGTATGGGATAGCGCCGATGAACATCACCGGCGACTTCTTCACCTACACTGGCTTCCGCGTCACGAACGAGACCATGCCGTGGCCTCCACGGTACTTCATTGCGATCAAGGCCAGCATGGAGGGGTTTCCGGCACTCAACGGACAAAGCGTGTCCTATGCCAAGCTCGTGTTCCCCTCCGAATACGTCAACCCGCCGCACACCCACCCGCGTGCCGCCGAGTTGCTATTTGTCCTCAATGGTGTGCTCTCAGTCGGGTTTGTTGATACCGCCGGCAAGCTCTACACACAAGACCTCTCGGCCGGAGACATGTTCGTGTTCCCCAAGGGCCTGGTGCACTACCAGTACAACAAGGGGAAAAGTCCAGCCATCGCACTCTCGGCCTTCGGCAGCGCCGCCCCGGGCACTGTGAATGTGCCTGCCTCCGTGTTCGGCACCGGCGTCGACAACGTCGTGTTATGTTATGCTCCAAATTTCCAATATAAAGAGAAAGGCCAACTTCTGACGAGCGAGCGGAGCGAGGCCCGTCGCCGATCAGGGTTGACCTAGGACACCTGTGTTATATATACCTCTTGTAAGCCGCCGCACGGGATAAGTCGATCAGTTGTAAATCCCCGGCGTTTGTAACCTCTCCCGATCATAGTGAAGTTTGGCTGGCTGGCGCCCGTGGTTTTTTCCCCTTCGTGTTGGAGGGGTTTTCCACGTTAAAATCTTGTGTCCCTTTGCTTGATTTCGTTCTTCATCGTATCGATTGCGTGTCGTATCTCTAACAAGTGGTATCAGAGCCTTGTTTCTGTTTAGGGTTCTTCGACGACATGGCATCGATGAAGTACGATCTTCCGCTGCTGGACTACGACACCAGATTTTCATTGTGGCAAGTGAAGATGCGGGCAGTGCTGGCGCATCCCGATCTGGATGAGGCGCTCGATGGATTCGGCGGTAAAGAACAGAAGACTTGGACCGCCGATGAGAAGCGTAGAGATTGTAAGGCTATGGCTCTAATTCATCTTCATCTATCTAACAGTATTTTGCAAGAAGTGTTGGCAGAGAAAACTGCAGCAGGCCTCTGGCTCAAGCTGGAATCGATCTGCATGTCCAAGGATCTGACCAGTAAGATGCACATGAAGATGAAGTTGTTCACGCATAAGTTACAAGAAGGTGGTTCGGTGTTGAATCACTTATCGATCTTCAAGAAGATTGTTTCTGACTTACAGTCTATGGAGGTACAGTATGATGATGAAGATTTAGGTCTTCTACTTTTATGCTCGCTGCCTAGTTCCTTTGCAAATTTCCGTGATACGCTATTATATAGTCGTGATGAACTAACTGTTGCGGAAGTATATGAGGCCCTTCAACAGAAGGAAAAGATGAAAGATATGTTGCAATCTGAGGAATCGTCCTCCAAAGGAGAAGCATTGCAGGTACGAGGCAGGCCTGAGCAGAAAACATACAACCCCAACAATAGAGATAAAAGTAAGAACGACAGAGGTCGTTTGAAGTCCAGAGGATCTGGGAAAGAAAAGTTCTGCAGGTATTGTAAGAAACAGGGTCACCTCATTGATGAATGTTGGAAGCTGGAAAATAAGGAGAAAAGGAACGGTACGTGGAAACCTAAAAACAAATCTGGAGGTGATGGTAAGGTTAATGTTACATCTGGTAATAAATCTGATTCAGATGATGCTCTAGTTGTTTTTGCTGGCTGTGTTTCATGTCATGATGAATGGATACTTGATTCTGCATGTTCGTTTCATATATGCTATAACAGAGATTGGTTCAGTACTTATGAGTTTGTGCAGAGTGGAGATGTTGTGCGTATGGGAGATGACAACCCACGTGAGATTGTGGGCATCGGTTCTGTTCAGATCAGGACTCATGATGGCATGATACGCACGTTGACAGATGTGAGGCACATACCAGGCATGGCCAGAAACCTCATCTCGCTGAGTACTCTTGACGTCAAAGGGTACAAACACTCCGGTTCAGGTGGAGTTTTGAAGGTAACAAAAGGTTCCCTCATTCATATGATAGGTGATATGAATTCTGCCAAGTTATATGTTCTTAGAGGAAACACTATTACTGGTACTGCTGCTGCTGCTGTTACTTCTGATAAATCCAGTAAAACTAATATTTGGCATATGCGCCTTGGGCATATGAGTAAACTTGGCATGGCAGAATTGACCAAGAGGGAACTCTTGGATGGCTGCAACGTAAGTGATTTGGAGTTCTGTGAGCACTGCATCTTTGGTAAGCACAAGAGGGTAAAGTTCAATGTTGCTGTTCATACCACAGAAGGTATATTAGATTATGTACATGCTGATTTGTGGGGACCTTCCCGTAAACCCTCGCTTGCTGGTGCTCGTTATATGCTTACAATTATTGATGACTACTCCAGAAAAGTGTGGCCTTATTTTCTGAAACATAAATATGATGTGTTTGATGACTTTAAGAATTGGAAAGTTATGGTAGAAAGGCAAACTGAGAGGAAGGTAAAAATACTTCGTACTGACAATGGTATGGAATTCTGTTCAAAAGCTTTTAACAGGTATTGCAGAAACTTGGGCATCGTCAGGCACCACACCGTCCCATACACTCCTCAACAGAATGGTGTGGTTGAGCGTATGAACATAACCATCATCTCCAGGGCTCGTTGCATGTTGTCCAATGCTCGCATGGGCAAACGTTTTTGGGCTGAAGCAGCCTCCACCGCCTGCTACCTCATCAACAGGTCTCCATCCATTCCACTTAATAAGAAAACTCCCATTAAGGTATGGTCTGGTACACCGGCTGATTATTCACAATTGAGAGTTTTTGGTTGCAATGCATATGCACACTTTGATAACGGAAAGCTTGAGCCTAAAGCTATTAAGTGTGTGTTTGTTGGATATGGTTCAGGAGTTAAGGGATATCGGTTATGGAATCCTGAAACCAATAAGGTTTTTGTGAGCAGGAGCGTTGTTTTTAATGAATCTGTTATGTATCATGATGATCTGTCTACAGATAGTTTTGATGTGGAGCCACAACGAGTTACTGTGCAGGTGGAGCATTTTGAAGAGGAAAACGAAATTGTTGATAATAATGTTACTGCTCCAGATGCACAGGTTCATGATAATGTTGATGATGCTCCAGATACAGAGATTCATGATGATGATGTTGTGCAACGCTCACCCCCTGTTTTGCAGCCACAAATTCAGTCTCTTGTAGATGGCAGGAAAAAGAGAGTCATTAACAAACCGAAACGCCTAATTGAGGAGTGTGACATTGTTCATTATGCTTTTAGTTGTGCAGAACAGGTTGAGAACATCCATGAGCCATCCACATACACTGAAGCCATTGTTTCCGGTGACCGTGAGAAGTGGGTTGCTGCTATGCAGGAAGAGATGCAATCACTTGAGAAAAATGGCACATGGGATGTTGTGCGCTTGCCTAAACAAAAGAAGACCGTTCGTTGCAAATGGATCTTCAAAAGAAAGGAAGGTTTGTCTCCTAATGAGCCCGCAAGGTTAGTGGCTAAGGACTTTAGTCAGATACCAGGTATTGATTATAATGATGTGTTCTCTCCAGTTGTCAAGCATAGTTCCATTCGTGCATTTTTCGGTATTGTTGCTATGAATGATCTTGAGCTTGAGCAGTTAGATGTCAAGACAGCTTTTCTGCATGGAGAAGTAGAGGAGGAAATTTACATGGACCAACCAGAGGGTTTCATAGTGCCTGGTAAGGAGAACTTTGTTTGCAAGTTAAAGAGGTCCTTATATGGTTTGAAACAGTCTCCGAGATAGTGGTATAAAAGGTTTGATTCATTTATGATTGCACATGGATTTAAGAGGTCTGCATATGATAGTTGTGTTTACATTAAATTTGTTGATGGATCACCTATATACTTGCTGTTATATGTTGATGACATGTTGATTGCTGCCAAGGGCAAGAGAGAGATCACTGCTTTAAAGGCACAATTAAGTAGTGAGTTTGACATGAAGGATCTTGGTGCTGCTAAGAAAATTCTAGGT
Organism: Elymus sibiricus; assembly: GCA_039707655.1. Classification (NCBI taxonomy): domain Eukaryota; kingdom Viridiplantae; phylum Streptophyta; class Magnoliopsida; order Poales; family Poaceae; genus Elymus; species Elymus sibiricus. The sequence goes on along the minus strand of CM077673.1, from coordinate 15,784,262 downwards.
ATGGAGATTACCAGGGACAGAAATTCTGGTTTGTTATTTCTCAGTCAGCAAAGTTACATTCAGAAAGTCCTTCATTGTTTTAACATGCATGATGCTAAGTCAGTAAGCATTCCTATTGCTCCTCATTTCAAATTGTCATCTTCTCAATGTCCTAGTACGGATGAAGAGTTTGAGTATATGTCAAGAGTTCCATATTCTAGTGTTGTCGGTTCTTTAATGTATGCCATGGTGTGTTCTAGGCCTGATTTGTCATTTGCAATGAGTTTGGTCAGTAGATATATGGCTAATCCTGGTAAAGAACATTGGAAGGCTGTTCAGTGGATTTTCAGGTACCTTCGTGGCACTTCCAATGCTTGTTTGAAATTCGGCAGGACTGGTGAGGGACTAGCTGGCTATGTGGATTCAGATTTTGCTTCCAGCGACTTGGACAAGAGGAGGTCCCTTACAGGTTATGTGTTCACTGTTGGTGGTTGTGCCGTGAGTTGGAGGGCCACACTGCAGGCAGTAGTTGCTCAATCTACCACTGAAGCAGAATACATGGATATTGCAGAAGCAAGTAAAGAATCAGTTTGGCTGAAAGGTTTGTATGCTGAGCTTTGTGGAGATAATTCTTGCATTAACCTGTTTTGTGACAGTCGGAGTGCCATATACCTCACTAAGGATCAAATGTTCCATGAGAGAACAAAGCACATTGATGTCAAATATCATTTTGTTCGAGACATTGTTGAGCAAGGTAAACTGAAGGTATGCAAGATTAGTACTCATGATAATCCTGCTGATATGTTGACAAAGCCAGTTCCTGTTGCTAAGTTTGAGCTTTGCTCAGACTTAGTTGGTATAACTCATTAGCCCTAGTGGTTGTTTGGCGCCGAAAGTGTTTTCTTTGTTGTTCAGGGAGAAGGTTCTCATTCATGCTACAAGATGGAATTTGTCTCAAGGTGGAGTTTGTTATGTTATGCTCCAAATTTCCAATATAAAGAGAAAGGACAACTTCTGACGAGCGAGCGGAGCGAGGCCCGTCGCCGATCAGGGTTGACCTAGGACACCTGTGTTATATATACCTCTTGTAAGCCGCCGCACGGAATAAGTCGATCAGTTGTAAATCCCCGGCGTTTGTAACCTCTCCCGATCATAGTGAAGTTTGGCTGGCTGGCGCCCGTGGTTTTTTCCCCTTCGTGTTGGAGGGGTTTTCCACGTTAAAATCTTGTGTCCCTTTGCTTGATTTCGTTCTTCATCGTATCGATTGCGTGTCGTATCTCTAACACGTCGTGCTCGCCAAGTCGTTCAAGACTGACTTTTGGACGGTGCAAAAGCTCAAGGCAGCGCTCACTCCGCCACCCAAGAAGTGATACATGTGTGCTCTCGTCGCTCTTCTTCTTCGTCACTGTATCGCCGCTGCCATGAATTAATAAGGCCTCCAAGCTAGAGAATGGTAGTGGCATAATCCCGATGGTATTGTGAGTTTGAGTTGTGATTGTTGTGCCTTGCAATAATATGCTTCTTGTGATTTGTGAGTTGATATTGTGATCATGCAAAATTTGTAACTTTTCTGGATCAATTTTGACCACATGTTGTACTCCTGAAAATATGTTGCGGAGAAAAAAGTCCATCGACTTCTGGGAAAAAAAACATTTTTTTGTGGACAAAAAGTGTAAATAGTCACTCGTATATAGCGGCTTTTTTTTTTGCCCCGAAGTCGTCCCAAATTTTTTGTTTGCGAGACTTTTTATACGAGTGCAACACATTAAAGTTTGTTTACAAATAGTTTCAGAACTTTTGACATTTTCTGAAATTACTAAAAAATCAAAAAATTATGTGCAAATGCACCCGAGAGCCAATCGTACGCTTCCAGTTATTATACATTTGTGTAGTGTTGTGGTTCCGTTTCATTATTATTTCAGCCCTCACTCCCCCAAGATGGCCGAACTCCGCAGCTGGTACTGCTCTTGAGGCTTCACCATCTCGTGTTTTGGAGTTTATGCTGCTCACTAAACTAAACTCCAGGAGGTGCTTTTGGAGTTTCCCACAAAATAAAAATGAGAAATCAATTATGTACAAGTCCATACAATAGATCAAATGTCTCTCGCCATCAACAGTAGGTAAAAGAGAGAATATTACATGGAACCCAAGCAGTGGCGGAGGCAGAGAATTTAGATTAGGGGGGGGGGGGGGGGGGGGGGGGGGAGTGCTATTAAAATAGGTTGGGGAGGGCCAAGCCTTAGGAAAATATATGTTTAGCAGTAAAAAGAAATCTGATTCTGCAATGTTCATAAGTAATTTAGCGTAGCACCCCTGCTGGCACCCTCCTGTCTCCGCCACTGAACCCAAGTTTCGGTGGAAACCAATGAAAATCACGTGGAAATAATGTTTTGAAGTTTCAAAAAAGATCTTAAATAAACATGAGAAGTTAAGAGTGTGATGTTCAATTAGCATGTGAAATTCCCGAGTTCAAACACATTACCATTGATGAGGTACGGGAAAAAAATCAGCATTGAATAGTGTCCAATAGTAAATGTCACTATTCATTGCTGAATTTGTTCTTTTGATAGCTTGTAAATGCTTATGTGTTTGATTTTGGAATGTCTCGTGACTATAGAACATTACCCCCTTCACATCCTATATATTTTTTAGATTTTTTTCAAAACTTTCAAACGTGGTTTCCATGAAGTTCTCTTTGAAACATTTAATAGATTATCAGGGCATTCTTTTCTTTGGGGCTTACTAGTGTTTTAACTTAGGTTGCCACAAAGTTCACACAATTATGATGTTTCGCTGCCATGGACTAATGGAGTGCACGAGTGCACGACACGGCAACAAACTGGCCTCATCGGCTGGGGGTTTCTACCTTCTTTTCGGGAAAAATGACCTCATTGGCAAGGCGGCTAGTTTAGTTAGGCTATTCCTGTGAACGCCGTGTATCTGTGTTGCTCTTGTGCCAGAGTTTTCTTTTTGTGTGTGTGGACACAATGCTCTTGTGGCAGTTAATTGGTTAATAATGCAGTGTTAAAAGAGACATGCAGTTGCAGGCTATTTGTGCGATGTCTGTTTGGTATTAGGATCGGACTATCGGCACTCCTTCATCATGTGGTTAGGAGTAGCGACAAATGTTGCTAAGATGGTGGCTTCAGACTACCTGATGTACTACTTTGTAAGGTGTTTGTGAATAATCAATAATATGGCTGCATGCATCGCCCAGATGCAGAGGTCGGGGGTAATTCTCATTTTCTAAAAAAAAAAGTTGCAGGCTATTTGCTGTACAGTTCGGACCTCTCAGATTGGTGAAGTTGAGAGTGAGAGATACAAACCCACAAGTGTTTTTTTTTTATTAGAATGATAACAAAATTTTGAAAGTTTCATGCAGGCATATCCATATGCTTGGAGACACCAAAGAGCTGCATAACATAGGCCAGTTAAATCTTCCTCAGTTGTGTGTTCTAGCTAGCTGGTTACAGCTTGCAATTCTAGAATTCGCATACATCACCCTCGATGTCATACTCTTCATCACATCAATAGGTTGCCCCTTGTGTACAAATAACACAGTAAACAGCCCAACACGTTTCACCACAGCCTCCATCAATAAATCTCTTAGCACAGCTAAGTTTTTTTTTTTTGCGGGAAAAAAAAAACTTAGCACAGCCAAGTTATTAGATCAGCTTGCAAATACATTCAATCTCAATGGCTTCCATCAACTGCTACACCATGGTGTTGGTGGTGGTTGCATTGGCCTCGGCGCCGCTGGCCGCCGTTGCCAGTGACCCAGACATCCTCACCGACTTTGTCGTCCCAAACAACATGTACGGGATAGCACCGAGGAACATCACCAGTGACTTCTTCACCTACACCGACTTCCGCGCTGCCATGAACATGACCACAGAAACATTCAAATATAAATGTAATTAAAGATTACCTACATTCCGATATATATATATGAGTACTAAAAACAAATTGCAATGTCAGTTGAGTCTTGCATTTACTACACCACAACATATTGTAGCTAAAAGCTGCTGAATTCCCCCCTCTGGCTAGTGCCTCTCCCTTTGCTATAATCGCCAAGTTCATCACCACACTTTGGTGGCAAAGTTCACCGCTACAAATTTGGCATGCCAAAGTTTCATCATGCACATAATTGTACACTTTTGTGAAGTTGAACTGTTTAAAACCGGTATCATATGCCAAACTGAAACTGTGTATCATACAACATCGGTGCCTTCAAAATGGTATACAAACTCACCAGACACAACCCAATACTTTCGCAAAAAAAAAAGACACAACCCAATACAAAATTGCGAACATATATATAACTCAAAGAGTCAAGATCATGAGTTCCAAACATCAACACACATACAAACCATTCGATCCAAATCAAGACGACATTGCAAACACACATATTCAACATCATTTCACCATCAAATTCCTCCTACCATGTGCATGCAGTACTTGCTTGCCTGCTGCATTGCTCGGCGGCTAGGTTATTTCAACAAGCAAATTTTTTTTTTCCAAAACACACACAACCACGGTTGGCACGGCGGTCTTGAACGGACGGACTTATTTCTTGGGTGGCGGAGTGAGCGCCACCTTGAGCTTCTGCACAGTGGGCATGTCGGTCTTGAATGACTTGGCAAGCACAACATCGTCCAGCCCGGTGCCGAACACGGTGACGGGCATGGACACGGTTCCCGCGGCGGCGCTGCCGAACGCGGAGAGCGCCGTCGCGGGCAGAGTCCCCTGGTTGGACTGGTAGTGCACCAGGCCCTTGGGGAACACAAACATGTCACCAGGAACAAGGTCCTTGGTGTAGAGCTTGCCGGCAGTGTCGACGAAGCCAACGGAGAGCGTGCCCTCGAGGAGGAGGAGCAGCTCGGCGGCCCGAGGGTGGGTGTGTGTCGGGTTCACGGTGCCCGGCGGGAACCTGAGCTTGGCGTATGACACGCTCTGCCCGTTGAGAGCCAGGAACTCCGCCATGGAGGCCTTGGACACCGCGAAGGTCGCCGTCGGTAGTGGCACGGGGCGGAAGCCGGTGTAGGTGAAGTAGTCGCCGGTGATGTTGATGGGAATGCCGATCAGCGATGTGGGCACGACGAAATCAGTGAGGATGTCCGGGTCGCCGGCCACGGCGGCCAGCGGTGCTGACACCAACGCAATGGCCACCAGCACCATGGAGTAGAAGTTCATGGACGCCATTAGACCAGAGCTTGAAGCTTTTGCTGGGTGGTGCCTGTGGCCGTGGTGATGGAGGAGATGATTGATAAATAAGCTGCTATTTATAGGCAGCTAGGTTTCCATTTCTTGGAAAGGAATTGGAGGAACCGAGGAGTTGATGTCCCTTGTGAGTTACTAACACAAGGTGTTACATAGAGAGTAACCATTTGCTGGCTAAGATTAAGACCATCACAGTGAGTTTTCTGCTCCTCGAGTGCATCAAAACTGCAAGGAATTTACTGGTTTTTCGGCGAAGTTGGCATCATGAACAGATGGTATATGCTCATTGCTAAGGAAACAGTTCTGCAATTCCTGCCTGTTCCATGGAATATGTTATGTTATGCTCCAAATTCAAGTATAAAGAGAAAGGCTAACTTCTGACGAGCAAGCCCGACGTTTGTAACTTCTCCCGATATAGTGAAGTTGGCTGGCTGACACCCGTGGTTTTTTCCCTTCGACTTGGAGGGGTTTTCCACGTTAAAATCTCGTGTCTCCTGTGTTGATTTCGTTCTTTCGTCGTTTGATTTGGATGTCGTATCTCTAACAGAATAACTGATAAGTATCACGCACCTTAGTTTCTAAACCATAAGCAGGTCGGTCTTGAACAACTTGGTGAGCGCTGAGTTGTCGTCGCCGGTGCCTGGCACGGTGATAGACACGGACACGGACCTGCGGCAGAACTCCCGAACGCCGAGAGCGTCATGGTGGCGTCCCCTAGAGCATCACTTCTATAGGGGGCAAATCCATGCATAAAAGAGCTCTTTGAATTTATTTTATATGATTAATTTGTATTGAAATTATGTGGAGTTTTGGGATGTTTTTTTCAAGTCAACATGAACTTTGTTCAACTGAGTCAGCTTTTTGAGCATGTCAATGGTGTTTCCAAACTGTATTGTAGATCTCAAACTAAAGACTAATGCACTATTTTTCCTTTGTGTTTGTTATAAGAATGGCTTTTCAACAACAAGTATGCATGGGTCGGAAACTGATTATGGAATCAACATGAACATGTAAGACACATTTGGCCAAGAAAAAAAATCAATTAAATGAAGAATGCTAACAATTCGATGACAAGCTCCTCATCAACACATTATATATTGTATTATATTTGTTTATATTGACAATATATTAGAAAACCCGATCAAGATATCTGGTTTGACTATGCACTTCAACCCAATATAGTTAGAGAAACCAAATGCATGAACATACGATATAATTCATGCAAGTGTCATAAATTAATCCATAAAGTCATACAATATTTCATCATGCGCATAATTGTACACTTGTCAAGTCTGAACTGTTACCGAAAAAGGGTTTCCCCCCGCTTTGCATTCCAAAGCAACCAACACCGTACACAAAGCATTGCTGGAGCGAGCAGCACAAGCCCAAAAGAAAAAGAAGAAGAAACAAATGCCAACAACGGCAGCTTGACAAAGAGCGGATGACCCGCCACCGCTGCGCCCTCCGAAGACAAATCACCACAGCCTGAGGCTCCGATCCGCCGCGTACCAAGCAGCACTCCAAGAAGGGATGCGACGCCGATGACGCTGCTGCCCGGACAATCCCTAGGGTTTCCCCCGACACGTGGAGGGAAGTAGGGGATGACTACCACCGATACCCTCCAGGAAGGAATGGTGGCACCCGCCGGTGTCACCGCATCGGAGCCGGACGAACCGGCAAGGATTTCTCCCGCACTCCAACCCCCACCGCCCAATCGGAGCCGATCAGCCAGACCACCGCCCAACCCCATGCGCCATCGCGGTTGCGCCGCCACGCACGTTGTCCCAATGCGAACACCAACATGAGGCCAAGAAGACCGGAGAGAAGTGCCAAGCGACGTAGCAGCAGCACCGAAGCCAAGTGGGAGGGAACCACCTCCACCGCCGTTGTGCGAGAGGCCCGCGCCTTCGGCACCGTTGAAAACAAGTATCATATGACTAACTGTAACTATGTCCCAAACAGACTCGGTGCCCTCAAAATGGCGTGCCAAAGTCACCGGGCACACTGAGGTTCAAACCAATACAAAAGTGCATATATATTGACAATAAGAGTCAAGATCATGAGTGTTCCAAAGATCAACACACGCAAACGTATGATTCAAATCAAGATGACCCTTAAACATACAATATAATTCAACCTCATTTCACCAGTAATTTTCTCCTACATGTCGGTAGCTATTGATGCACATTCTTCTATGGGTCGGAAACAAGTATGCATGGGTCGGAAACTGATTATGGAATCAACATGAACATGTAAGACACATTTGGCCAAGAAAAAAATCAATTAAATGAAGAATGCCAACAATTCGATGACATTATATATTGTATTATATTTGTTTATATCGACAATATATTAGAAAACTCGATCAATATATTTTATTTGACTATGCACTTCACCCCAATATAGTTGAAGAAACCAAATGCATGAACATACGATATAATTCATGCAAGTGTCATAAATTAATCCACATATAATGTTTCATCATGCACATAATTGTACATTTCAAGTCTGAACTGTTGAAAACAAGTCTCACATGACAAACTGTAACTATGTACCAAACAGACTCAGTGCCCTCAAAATGGCTCGCCAAAGTCACCGGCACACTAAGGTTCAAATCAATACAATACTGCATATATATAAAGAGTCAAGATCATGAGTGTTCCAAAGATCAACACATGCAAACGTATGATTTAAAATTTCAAAACAAGATGAAATTTAAACATACATTATAATTCAAGCTCATTTCACCAGCAATTTTCTCCTACACGCCCGTAGCTATTGATGCACATTCTTCCACACCAATCACACTTGCTATTACAAGTTGTATCGTATGAATTAAGCTCTTATAGACGGGTGTCCCTCTCTGTCTTCCATACACCATTTCCGGGAAAATTCGTTCATTCTGAATGAGAGACTCTACAGCTGGCCACTCCCAATTGAATGGATCCATGTTGTTTTAACTATCTGACACCACAGAAACATCCAAATATAAATGTAACCAAAGATTAGCTACAATCTGATATGGATCGAACTAAGAACAAATTTCAGTGTCAGATGACTTGCATTCACCACACCACAACATATGATAGCTAAAAACTGTTGAATCCCTCCTCTGGCTAGTGCCTCTCCCTTAGCTCTAATCATCAAGTTCAGCCCCACACTTTGACGGAAGTTCACTTTTAATTAATTCACTGCTACAACTTTGGCACGCCAAAATCTCATCATGCACATAATTGTACATTTTTGTGAAATCTGAACTGTTAAAAAACAGGTATCATATGCCAAACTGAAGCGTGTATCAGACATCCTCTGTGCCTTTAAAATGGTATACCAACTCACCAGACACACAACCCAATACAAAATCGCAAACATACACAACTCAAAGATTCAAGATCAACACAGCAAACCATTCGATTCAAATCAAGATGACATTGACACACATAATTAAACATCATTTCACCACCAAATTTCTCCCAACATATGCATGCAGTACTTGGTTGCCTGCATTGCTCGGCAGGTAGGTTATTTCAACAAGCAAAACAAATTCAAAAATACAACACGGCGGACAGAGTGCCAAGAACAACACCAAACATACGGCACGAGACACGAACGGGCTTATTTCTTGGGTGGGGTGAGCGCCGCCTTGAGCTTCTGGATGGTGGGCAGGTCGGTCTTGAATGACTTGACGAGCACGGCATCATCAACGCCGATGCCGAACACGGTGAAGGGCACGGAGATGGTGCCGGCGTTGGCGCTGCCGAATGCCGAGAGCGCGATGACCGTCGTTGTCCCCTGGTTGTACTGGTAGTGCACGAGGCCCTTGGGGAAGATGAACATGTCACCGGCGACGAGGTCCTTGGTGTACAACTTGCCGGCGGTGTCGACAAAGCCGACAGAGAGGGCACCGTCGAGGAGGAGGAGCAGCTCGGAGGCGCGTGGGTGGGTGTGCGTCGGGTTCACGGTGCCCGGCGGGAACACGAGCCTGGCGTACGACACGCTCTGCCCGTTGAGCGCCGGGAACTCCACCATGGAGGCCTTGGTGAGCGCGAAGGTCGGCAGCGGCAGCACGGGACCGAACCTGTAGGTGAAGTAGTCGCCGGTGATGTTCATCGGCATGCCGACCATCGTCGTTGGGGGGATGAAGTCGGTGAGGATGTCCGGGTCGCCGGCCATGGCGGCCATTGGCGCCGCCACCAGGGCAATCACCACTAGCACCAAGGAGTAGAAGCTCATGGACGCCATTAGATCACTAATGATCCTGGCTCTTGAAGCTACTGTTGCTGGTGCTTGTGGCTGTGGAGATGATGAGTGGGGGGCACACTGCAATTTATAAGCATCTTGATTTCCTTTTCTTGGACAGGTGGAGGAACCAAGGAGAAGATGTATGTTCTCCTGTCCCTTGTGAGAGACAAGGCACACAATGTGATGCATAGAGATTGACAATTTGCTAGCAAGATTAAGACCAGCACACCACAGGCAATGTTTGGTCCTCGGGTGCATCAAAATTGCCAAGAGTCCATTGGTTCCTGGGTGAACTTGCAAGATATGTAGTTTTGCAATTCTGTGATGCTTGTTCCATGTAGTTAAACTGACTCAAATTGTACTACCTTTTTGAGATTTGAAATGAAACCAATCATAACATTGTTGATTGAGAGGAAAAATGGGTAAAGAAGGTTCAGCAAAACTAGGATAAAATTGAGCCAAAAGGTCTCAATTCAAGATAAATTCATAAGGAAGTGTCGATATGTTAGCTTTTTATCTTCTTTCAGACTGTTTGTGTTGGCTGTGTGCATCCTAACTATGCAGAGACCGGATGTTACTCATCATGATTTGTATCCTCTTGATTCTACGTTATGAGGTATTAAGGGGGCTGCTACGCATCCGCCGGCGGATCTTTTTAAAAGATCGGCCGGCTCGCCAGCCCTTGGATCTGACACAGATCTAGTAGGGTGAACGTCTTTTCTCTACTTCGCAACAGAGATCTTGTTGCAGAAACATTTATACCGGAGGTTGGGTTGCGGAATTTTTGTGCAACAAAGATTGTGTTGCGGATTTTTTTTTTTGCAACAATGGTTGTGTTGCGGAATTTTTTTTGCAACAAAGGTTGTGTTGCGAATTTTCTTTGCAACAAAGGTCTTGTTGCGGAATTTTTTTTTGCAACAGTCTTATTGCGGATTTTTTTTTTTGCAACAAAGGTCTTGATGCACATTTGTTTTTTGCAACAACACTGATGTTGCAGAAAGTGGACAACGCCTTGCCGTCGTCGGGGGCGAGCGGAGGTCATCTTCTTCATTACCCGGAAGCAGCAGGAGCGGGCGCCGTCGATCGAGAAGAGGGAGGAGGAGAGAGGGTGGGTGGTGGAGGCGGCCGACGACCACAACCGCGGAGCGCGTGCTCGCCGGCGTCAACGGCGGCACATCGAGGGTGCTCGTGGCGGCGCGGCTGCCAGGGCCTCGTCTGGATGAAGGAGAGAAGAGGGAGTAGAGGGTGGATGGTGGTGGAGGCGGCCGACGACCACGACGGCGGAGCGCGTGCTCGCCGGCGTCAGCGGTGGCGCAACGGGGGTGCTCGGCGGCGGCGCAGCTGCCAGCCCCTGGTCTGGTGAAGGCGAGATGCGAGAGAAGATGAGATTATGATGGGGAACGAACCAGATTAGGTAGTTGTTTCATGAAAGTGGAACGTACGAGGCCCACACGGCACGTGTCGTGCGCACAAGACGGCGGACAGGAATTGCGTGATTGGCCGGGTGATCTCAATCTTTTCCCTAATAAAAACGCCCTTTATCAAAAAATCTCTTCAGGATCCACCCTAGCGTCAAGAAATTGGTCAACTGATAAAGATACAAGAAATTCGTGTCACGCCGAAGAAAGAGACTAGTACAATCAACAACCTTTATGCAGGCATATGCATACTTCAAAGACTCACAAACTTGGTAATTCGATCGATCCTCCCAAAATCAAGAATTCATTGGCCCCCGGGAGAAGTTGGCAATATTTGCATTTCTGTAATTCTGCGTGTTCCATGTCTACAGTTCACAGGGTCGCGTCATTTGAGCTGAGAAGAGCATTACTTTTAATTAGTACTCCCTCTGTAAACTAATATAAGAGCGTTTAGATAACTACTTTAGTGGACTAAACACTCTTATATTAGTTTACGGAGGGAGTACTCCATTAATTTTGTACTCCTTCCTATTCATATTTGTCGCTGAAATGGATGTACCTAACAGTAATATGTATCAGAAGGAGTAGAAAGTATGGATCGGAGGGAGTAACAAGCTTTGGCAGCTGAAACTTGCTGTTGGACTGATTCAGTGTGGCTTTCTGTTTTTTGCACCTAGGAGAGAAACCAGAACAGCCCAAAAATATGTGTTCATTTCCAAAGATGTGAAATGAAACTAAATTATGAACTTGTATTTTTCTGTTGATTCAGGAATTAAGAATTTTGTGCGAAAAGACATGAGCAAAACAATGGGGAAGCCAGGTACTACTCACAACAACCTTTATGCAGGTAGATAGAAACTACAGAGACTTGCATCAAAATCATAAGCATGATAATTTAATCTTCCAGAAATCAAATCTACTTCAGAGAAACTTCATCACATACACCATTACCCTCACAACTAGGGGCCACTATTCAGCCTCAATTATAAGACCGGATGGAACATTCATATAGCTCAAGTAACATGCAAACAGGGACAGCAACAAATACAAACAGTCTGATAATATAAGGTAGATTTCATTGCGCTGACAATACGATCTTAGATTGTACCAAAAACTCAAAGCAATTCAACATACTTGTGGCACGAGTGCCAAAGTGCCTCGCTGAACATAATGAACGTCAATATAACAGCGACATCTCAGTCTACTGGACTAGAAAACAGGCATGAGGTAAATCAGGTGTTTGTCGCCCTGGTGAAGATCTGCTGGCTGGAGTGGATTGACACCATCCTGATGAGCCCCCTCTCCATCAGGTCCTTGATGGCCCTGCGAGCCAGTGACCCATTGATCTGCAGGTTGGTAGACACAGGGTGAGTACGATGATCATGATAAAGTGCATAGAAATCAACCAACATGGATGATGCCTTGATATAGAGTGTGCATCATACATGCAAGTGCAGTCACAATTTTTAGACATATACAGATGCAAATGCAAGGAAATAGCTAAATGCAACCTGCAGTGCTCACATCAATCAAATCAAATCAAATGTTATAATGTACAATTTCAATCCGCAGAAATACAACACAGGTTTATAGTCTAACAAACAAAACACGCCAGACCAATATAATTCAAATCTAGTCACAATGTCTATCAGACACAAATTATGGACAGCAAGATGCAGTGAAAAGTTAATGTTATGTTCATCACCATCGGCCAACAGCATCAACTCTATGAATCACAGTGTGCCAAATTGCATAAAACTCCTGATGGGCATATCAAATCCATGCAAGTCCTAACCACAACTTGACAGTCGCCACAGCAAGCAAAATCTGAGACTGACAACCTAATGCACCGAACTGAACATGAAAGTTCAGAAAAGCCATCAGGACGGACGAACACATGATTAAACCACTATGTTCTATGCTAGAGGCTTAGAGCGCATGGGGTGTGTGTTCCTGCAAAGATCACTCTCGGCGGCCCCCAAAGCAGCACCAATTCGCCGAAAAAGCGGATCTTTTCATCACACATATGACCATGTCCTACCCATCGCCATGCCTCGGCCTCGATGGGAGGCTGGATGCTAGCAGAGAGAGAGAGGGAGGAAGGAGATCTGGGGGACGGCGTGCGTGCGTTACCCTGAGTCGCTCGGAGAGGACGGATGGCGTGATCTGCTTGTACTTGGGCACCTCGGTGAGCAGCTTGTCGTAGGTCGCCTGGTCGAACAGCACCGCGTTGTTCACCTTCTCCTTTTGCTTTCCCTTGCTCCACTTCTTCTTCTTCTGCTTCCCACCGCCGGACTTGGCCGGCTTCGACGAAGCCGCCGGGGCCTTCTCCTTCTTCGGCGCCTGCGACGACACAAGAGAGCGAGCGAGAGGGGGCGTCAGTAGTCAGTAGTCAGCACGCGACGGCGCTGCTGCTGCTGCGGGGAGACGGGTGCGGCGCACGTACCATGGCTGACGGAGGCGGTGCGGCGGCGGGAGCGGGAGCTGCGAAGAGGCGGCGGCGGCAGGAGGCGAATGGGGGAACGAGAGAGATGGATTGCGCAGAGGAGGAGCAGCTATAGAGTTGGAGGCTAGGGTTTCCCGGTGGGCCGCTACGGGCTGTTGGGCCGCGCGCAGCATGTGGTTCCTTCTCCGGAAATTATTATCCATCTAAGCCCATTTGAATTGTCTCAAAAAAATCTAAGCCCATTTGAAGCTTCACACTTTCTTATGCACTTTCTAGTCATTTTTATTTCCCTAAAAAAAGTCATTTTTATAATTTCTCAACAAAAAAAAATTGTAGTCATTTTTACAGGGGAAATGCTGTAAATCCACCGGCGGATCTTTTCGTTCCGTCCACCATTTCCCCGGCGCGACGCGTGTCCCAGTGGAGCCGACCACACATCTATCCTTACCCCAACGCATCGACATGTTGCTTCCCCGAGTCATCCTTCTCCAATAAGGGCCGTGTTACATCATCATTCTTTATGTAAAAGATATTCTGCAACATCATTTATGTTGCAACAGTCCTTTCACAACATTATCCATGCTATAAAAAAAGATGAAGACGAAACAAAAACTGCAACATCACTTATGTTGCAACAGTCCTTTCACAACATTATCCATGCTATAAAAAAAGATGAAGACGAAACAAAAACTGCAACACAACCATGTTCGCTCGTATGACACGTGTCCTGCGTGACATGTGTTGCTGGTTTCTCATGACTCCCCTCATTTTTTCTGTAACAACACCAATGTAGCAGGAATTTCTCCTGTAACACAAGCTATGTTGCAAAAAAGTAAAGACAATTTCTTTTTGCAACAAACCTCCGTTGTAGAAAATAAATCTGCAACAAGACATCAATTGCAAAAAAAAAATGATAACATGCACCATGTTTCAGAAAGATAACTAGCGGTTTAGACATTTTGCAACAAGCATCTTGTTGCAAGGCTTGTTTTGCTACATAACCCTTGTTGCAAAAGGGAGGTGGTGTTTGTAGGTTGCGTAGATTGGATGGCCATCCTTGCGTTCATCCAATGGCCAACGAGACGACGGATGTTTTCTCCTTATCAGCTGACGACGCGTAGCGTGGCCCTATAATCGATCTAGAAATGGGGAAGCGTTTTCATGTTTTTGAGAATGTTCATTTAATTTTTAAAAGTATTCGCAGTTCTAGAGAAAATGTTCAAGTAATTTTAAAATATGTTCATATATTTTCATAAGCAAGAACCAAAGGGTATTTCCCTAGTAGTCTGGCGATTACGAGTTTGCTCTATTTTGTTTACATCAGCCCGACAAAGGTAATCTTCTGCATTTTACAACACTTCCATGCTATATTTTGTATCGCAATCTATTCATTAGTTTGGATTCTTAGGAAGGTAATCTTCCTCATTTTCTCTACTCCTAAAGGGGGACTTGGTAGCTTCTTGTCTTGGTTTTTTTTCGTCATCCCTCCCACCCTGGTTTTATTTCGTCCGGTTTACATCCCTCCATCGGTTTTCCCCCTATCCCATCCCGCAAAACAAAACTCTTTGACCCGACCTACCTCTCCCCTTACTCTCCTTTCCCGAGCGGCTCCTCTCCCAGATACCTTCACACGTGCTAGGGTTCCTGCGCCGCCGCCACACAGGAGCTCGTCGACCAGCCCATCCTCCTGCTGCTCCGCGCCTCGCTTCCCTCGTCGCTCGCCTTCCGATTCCCCGCTTCCCTCAGGCGATTCGTCGCTTCTCTGCAAGCCAAGCCGCCGCCTCTCCGCCGAGAAAGAGGGCTCCCGATCTCCGCTGGGGTCGATGTTAGATCCCGTTGGAGATCGACAGAGAAACCACTCCCAATGCTGAAGCACCCGCTATGAATTGGGGATTTTGGTAGAACACTAGCTACGAAAATAAGAACGAGATAAACAGGGGATAGATTTGTTATTTCCTTTCATACCCCGAGCTCTCAGCTAGCTCGCTTATATAGTCTTACAGTGTTGTTCAAAGTTACAGAGTTACTGCCTGTGACAGACAGGTGAAACGCTACAGATAGCCGATCGCCGTTGGATCTAGTCGGGGGCAGATAGCCGTTGGATGACTCTTGACTTAACTGAACCGGTATCTGTCTAACTGAAGAAATGACACTGCAGGTTTCAGATATCTTCAGGTATATGACAATGCTCCCCCGAGAGAACACACTTGTCCTCAAGTGGTGCCGTCAGGAAACCAGGATTTGATGGTGTTCTTGAAGAATGCTGGAAAAACCTGTTTGATGAAGGTAGCATCTTCCCAGGAGGTTTCTTCTGGAGCCAGGTTTGCCCATTGGATGAGCCACTGGGTGACCAACACCCCATTTCTTGGCAGGGATCGAGTTTCGAGTACAGTCACTGGTTCTGTTTTGATTTTGCCATCGTCTCCAACTAGAGGAAGTTCTTGAGCTGGGACTGCGTGTGTCCCTTTGTGGCCCTTGAGTTGGCTCACATGGAAAACTGGGTGTATTTGTATCTGTGGTGGCAGCAAGAGTTTGTAGGAAGAATTTCCCAGTTTCTGTAAGACCCTAAATGGCCCATAAAACTTGGTAGTTAATTTGATTGCTTGCCGCAGTCCAAATGATGCCATTCTGTAAGGCTGCATTTTCAAATATACCATGTCGCCCTCTTGGAAGGATCGCTCGCACCTGTTTCTATCAGCATATTTTTTTCATTCTCTGTTGTGCCTGTTGCATATTTTCTTTCAAGTGTGCTATAGTCTGTTGTTTCTCTTGTAGAAATGCTTGTGCTTCCTCATCTGTTGGCCCTGGCACAGCTACTTCACTGATCATTGGTGGATCATAGCCGTATAATGCCTTGAAGGGTGTTTCTTTAGTTGATGTATGATAAGAGGTGTTGTACCACCATTCAGCAAGAGATAACCAGGCAGCCCACTTCTTTGGTTCTTTGAAAGTCATGCATCTCAGGTAAGACTCGAGGCATTGGTTAACCCGTTCAGACTGGCCATCTGTTTGAGGGTGGTGAGCAGTGCTGAGCTTGAGTTGTACATTCAAAGATTTAAATACTCCTTGCCACATGTTACTGGTAAAGATTCTGTCTCTGTCGGTAACGATGGACACTGGGGGCCCATGCAACTTGAAGACATTGTCAATGAACGCTTGAGCAACGGTGTGGACACTGTAAGGGTGGGGTAGAGCAATGAAATGAGCATATTTGGTGTACCGATCCACTACCACCAGTATTACTTCTTTACTTTGTGACTTGGGAAGTCCTTCCACAAAATCCATTGTTATGTCAGTCCATGCCTGGGTTGGTACTGGTAGGGGGTCTAGTAGGCCAGGGTATTGACAATGCTCCGCCTTTGCCCTTTGGTAGATTGCACATTTAGCAACAAGCTTATGCACTTGTTTTTTAAGACCAGGCCAATAAAATATTCTTTTGATCCTTTGATAGTTAGCAACCATTCCCGAATGCCCCCCCCTATTGCCGATGAGTGAAAGGAATTGATGATTTGGTGCATGATGTGCTCCTCATTGCCAATGTATATTCTGCCTTTATACCTTAAAATGCCCCCTGATAAGGTGTAGGGGGATGTAGGGTCAGCAGCAATTGATAATTGTTGGAGTAAATGCTTACAGTGATCATCTTGCTCATAGCTCCTTTCATCTGCTTCAATCCACAAAGGGGTAAAAGTGGTGATTGCCATCAAGGTATTGTCCTTTCTGCTAAGAGCATCTACTACCTTATTTTCTTTCCCCTTCTTGTATTCTATGGAATAGTTGAATTCCAATAGTTTGAGCAGAAGTTTGTGTTGGAGCCCTTCCGAAACTTTCTGCTCCGTAATAAACTTGAGGCTCTTCTGATCAGTTTTGATCACTAGTTCCATTCCATGGAAGTAGTGCCTCCATTTCTTTAATGCCTCTAATATTGCCATGGCCTCCTTCTCATAAGTAGACATAGCAGAAGCTTTTATTCCCAAGGTTTTGCTGAAGTAAGCGATGGGTCTGCCACTCTGCATTAAGACTGCCCCTATGCCGTATCCGCTAGCATCTGTCTCTAACACAAATTTTTCCTTGAAGTTAGGAAGTGCTAAAACTGGGGCAGTAGTAAGCTTGAGTTTAAGCAAGTTGAAAGCTTCAGTCTGTTCCTCTGTCCAATGGAATGAGTTCTTCTTAAGTATGTTGTGCAGTGGTCGGCAGATTAGTCCATAATTAGGGACAAATCTCCTGTAGTAACCAGCCATTCCCAAGAAGCTTCTTAGCTGAGTGATTGTTTTTGGTAATGGCTAAGTTTGGACAGTAGACACTTTGTTTGGATCTATAGCCACTCCCTCATAGGATATGATGTGTCCTAGGTATTCCACCTGCGAGGCAGCAAATACACATTTGCTCATCTTTGCATATAATTGTTGTTCCCTTAATATTTGAAGCACTGTTCTCAAGTGTTGGATGTGGTCTTCCAGTGTTCTACTATAGATGAGGATATCATCAAAGAAGACTAGGACAAACTTTCTGATATATTTGCCAAAAATGAAGTTTATCAAGGCCTGAAAGGTGGCAGGTGCATTAGTCGAGCCAAAGGGCATGACCAGATACTCGAAATGCCCGAGGAAAGTAGTGAAGGCAGTTTTGGGGATGTCTTCCTTTTTCATCCTGATCTGATAGTACCCGGACCTCAAGTCCAACTTTGTGAAGTATCTTGCTCCATGCAGCTCATCCAGGAGATCTTCAATTATGGGTATAGGAAATTTATTTTTGACAGTCTGCTCATTTAGTTTTCTAAAATCTGTGCATAATCGCCAAGTGCCATCTTTCTTTTTCACTAGCAAAGCTGGGGATGCATAAGGGCTATCACTTGGTCTGATGATGGATGCATCCAATAGTTGCTTAATCTGCTTTTCCATTTCCTCTTTCTGCTGGTGGGGAACCCTATAAGCTCGCAATCCAGGGGGTTCTGCCCCTTGTTTGAGAGGTATTGCATGATCAAACTCTCTCTCGGGAGGTAATCCGGTTGGAGTAGCAAAGACATCTTGGAATTCTCCTAAAACTGCTTGCACTAGGGGGTGAGCTGGAGGGTTTTCCACATCATCCTTTGCCATTGGGAAAAGAAAATAACCTTCAGTTATTTTGTTCTGGATGGACATCAATTTGGGCAATGATATGGGAGGGATTCCTTTGGCAAAGGTTTTGTCTTGCAATGTAATTGTTTTCTCCCTCTTCCAATTGATAGTCATTGACCTTTCATCAAAATCCAGTGATATAGGACTATGCTCTAGGAGCCAATCACAGCCCAGAATAATGTCATATCCTTTTAGGGGTAGGATTTTGAAGGAGTTGGTGAACTCATGGCCCTGTATGGTATACTGAGCAGAGGGAATGTGGGATCCTGTTTGTAACTTGCCATCACCTGCAATGTGTACTGCCTGTAAATCATTCTTTGTAATGGCACAAGTAGTTTTTGTTGCAAATGCTAGATTAATGAATGTGTTTGTGCTTCCCGAGTCCACTAGAGCCAGCCCCCTTTTTCCTCCGATGTCAACCCATAATGTGAAGGTAGCAGCCGTGCTTTTCCCTTTGAGAGCTTGCATGGAAATCAGCATGAGTTGATCTTCAGTGTTGGGGGAGGTGGCTGGTTGCTCATCGTCAGGTATGCAGTAAGTGTTTTGCATTTGCTCATCCCAGTCTGCTTCTTCTTCCTCAGTTGCCATGAGGTTTAATGTTTTATACTGAGCACATTTGTGGCCAAGAAACCATTTTTGTCCACAATACCTACATTGCCCTGGTTCTTTGTATTTGACCTCAGGTCGAGGCCCCTGCTTCTCTGGTGGTTTGTTATTGAACAAGTCAGGAGGTCTTGGTCTGTTGGGATAGTTACTAGGGCCATTGTTTCTCTGGTAATATCCCATTGACTGATATTTCCTGTTTTGTGCAGTTGCAGTGGCCCCTTGCTCCATATCCCTAGCTGTTTCTACATCATCATAGAGAGTTGCTGGTTTGAATGGTTTGAGGTAATGTCGGATTTCCTCCCTCAGTCCATTGATGTAACATTTGACATAATATTGCTCTTTGACTTCTGGGTTTTCTTTCTTGTAGCAAGCCATTTTGTCCTCAAATCTATCAGTGTATTCAGCTACTGAGTTTGCTCCTTGTTTAATGGAATTGAAATTTGCTACAACATCATAAGAGCTGTTGTTGTCAAATCTCTTGCATAGGGCTTTACAAAATTCTGTCCAAGATAGGTTTGCCTGCAAGACCCCAGAGTTTCTTAACCAGATATCAGCTTTACCAGTAATATACATCTGGGCATAGTCGAACTTTGCACTTTCAGGTACAAAGACCATAGCAAAGTATTTCTCTGTTAACCTCAACCATTCATGTGGATTGGAGCCATCAAACCTAGGAAAATCCATTTTTGGTGCCTTGGCAATAGATTTATAGAACTAGGCTTCCTTGTCAAATCCCATATATCTGTCCTCTCTGACATTGTTTCCTCCTCCTCCTCCCTGATAGTATTGCAAGCCTGGTGCTTGTTGCTGGTACTGTTGCTGCTGGAACTGGTCAGTACCCTGGGAGTGAGTTGGTTGATTGTAAGGAGGTAAAAAATGTTGATTCGGCAAGGTGGAGTGATGCTGTGGTGGGTATTGGTAATGGGCTGGGTTTTGGTTGTAATTTGGGAAGGTTTGCTGTGGAGGATATATAGGAGGGTATGTGCGGTTTTGAGGTGGATATGCTGGTGGTGGAGGGGGTAGACTGGAGGTGGAGGTGGTATGTAAGGAGGTGGGTAGTGCTGGAATTGATTTTGGTTGTAACTAGGTGGCCCTTGCTGCTGTTGACCCCAATATTGTTGTTGCCCCCTAAGTAGAGGATCATCTGATCTGTCCTGCCAAACTGGAGGTTGTGAATCAGACCACTGTGGTTGTTGTATCCCTGAAGTTGCCCAATACTGTTGTGGCATTTCGGGGGGGGGGGGGGGGGGGATTGCTGCTCTTGCTCCTCTTGAGTTGGTTCTTCCCAGTTGTAATTGGTCTGCTCTTGAAACTGACCATTTCTCCTTCTCCAACGTGGTATTTCCATGTGCCACAACATAATGTCAGGATTGTTTGGGTTGGGTTGTGGTTGGGATTTTTGGCCTGCCTCAATTGCTTTGCCCCGGTCACTGGTCGATGGGGGGGTGCTTGGCACTTGTTTTTCCCTCGGTAGTGACTCCATTCTCTTCATGGTCTCATTCAAAGCAGTGACTTGCTCCTGCATTCCATCCACCTTGCTGCTCATTTCCTCTGTTCTAGCCCCCACGTGGTCTAACTCAAGCTTCATGGCTGCCACTTCCTGGGCGTCTGCCTTCTCCTCCTGATTCTTCGATTTCGCCATCAGGTCACACAAGCAAGGTACGGAATTTTACCTGGGCACTTGTCCCGAACCCTTCCTGCTCGTGGCCTGCTGCCGCCGCCTCACCGTTGCGCCTCCGGAAGACGCATGGATCTGCCTGAGTCGTGGGATTTTACCACCGCAGCGTTGTGCTGCAGCAACCGCACTCCCGCTACAGATCTGCGCCCGAACTGCTCACCGCCGCCAGCGCCTCCACGAGCTCAACAACGCCGCCGCCCGACGCCTCCGAAGACCTATGGCTACTGATACCAATTGTCAGATCCCGCTGGAGATCGACAGAGAAACCACTCCCGATGCTGGAGCACCCGCTATGAATTGGGGATTTTGGTAGAACCCTAGCTACGAAAATAAGAACGAGATAAATAGGGGATAGATTTGTTATTTCCTTTCATACCCCGAGCTCTCAGCTAGCTCGCTTATATAGTCTTACAGTGTTGTTCAAAGTTACAGAGTTACTGCCTGTGACAGACAGGTGAAACGCTACAGATAGCCGATCGCCGTTGGATCTAGTCGGGGGCAGATAGCCGTTGGATGACTCCTGACTTAACTGAACCGGTATCTGCCTAACTGAAGAAATGACACTGCAGGTTCCAGATATCTTCATGTATATGACAGTCGACCAACCGTGTGATTGGCGGAGCGCCCAGTCCGTAGGCTCATCCCCTTCTCCGGTCCACTCCGACGGCGGCCATCGTTGGTACTTTCGCTCGTGTCACCTCTCATGATTTTTTTCTGGTTTGATCCCCCATGTCTCACGGGTGCGTGGTATGCGAAAGGCATCGGTTCATGTGGTTTCCTGCTGCTGTCGCACGTAGGTTTGCCACTGGATTCGTGTCAAATCTACCCGCTGTCCAACTCCCCTGATGCTCTGCACCCCGTTTGCGGGAGGTGTTGAGATGTTTGATGCTTCCTAGCTTAGCTTAGGGAGCGCTGGGTTGCTTAGAGATGCCAATCTGGGTCGTTAGTGTTCGTTAACATAGAGTAACCTGTCAAATTGATGGCATATTATTATCAAGCAAGCCTGCAGGATTGGGAAATCATTAATCTTGTGTAGGGGCATTTTTCCTTTGGGAGTTTCGACTGACAAATGGTTGCTTTCTCCAAACAAATTTGATAATCATCACAACACCAAATCCTCTGTCATGTCTCATGTGATTTCCATTATGTTTTACATCACAAATTTGTTGAGACAGTACACTGCCTTATTTCTGTTGTGGAACGCTCGGCGTACTACTGCATATATGCAACACGTTAATGATGTTTTCATCTGCTGGACATTGTAGGTCTTGAAGTATGATGCACTCATTGCTAGGAACTGCACTCACCAATGGACTAGCTGGAAGTATTCGAGGTAAAGAATTATTTCATGAATTTAGACCTTCTTTGTGACTGCAAGTACATGTTTTCTCTCATTCACTAAATGCCAAAATAATTTGCACGTTGTGGTCTTCTGAAATTAACACAATTTCAGGTTAGTTCTCATTAGCAGCGATCACCTTGCGAAATTATTATAATTTTTGTTTGCAAATTAATTCTTAACATGGCCTTGCTTCTGGATTCTGAACAAGGCCTTGCTTCTTGACTCACAAGGAAAAACGTTTATAATTATCATCATATATCTGGACTGTTAACAAACAACTGATTGTTGGTTCCAAACTGACAGGGAAGCTCTTGAGCTTAACATCGTTTGCATGCCAGTCCTGAAAATCCACTCCTATGAGCCATCGTGCCATCTCCTTCGCTACCCCACCCAAGCGACCGTCAAAATTTGGGGCCATAAACCTAGAAAAGCATAGAGTATAATTTCAGCATGGTGTGTTTTCTAATAGGATCATGGAGTTCGGCTCAAGTTTGAGATTCCAAGGAAACTGCATGAAAGAGAAAACTGAAGTGCACATCTTGAAATTCTAAATTGCAGGGCTAACATACCATCTTGTCATCAATGATTTCAGTGGTTGTATATTTTATAAGAGTATACTTTTGACGCCGAAATACAGAAGCACAACCTATTCATAAGGAGTGCGGCGTTTCGGCTCTCGGGTGCATCTGCACCCACGCCGACGAAAAAAATCAAAACAAATACTAAAAAAATTCAAACAATTCCAATTTTTTTGTGTGGTAGGTAATTTGATGCGTGAGGAGCGCTCCAAAATTCAACTTATTTGGAGATCTGAACAGCTCTCGGCAAAAAAGACAAATCGGGGTCTGTAAAAAAGGTTTACTGTTCACAAACTTTTCTGACCCGATTTGTCTTTTTTGCTGAGAGCTGCTCAGATGTCCAAATAACTTGAAATTTGGAGTGAACCTCACCCATCAAAATATCTACCACACAAAAATAAATTGGAATTTTTTGAATTTTTTTAGTATTTTGTTTTGTTTTTTTCGTCAGCGGGAGCAGCTGAGCCCAAGCTCAGAGTTGGATTTTCGATTCATAAGGTCCTTTTCTCACAATAACTCAGGTAAACCAACCATTTCTAATGTTTATATCTGTGACATTGCTGCTTTAATCTTTTGATGGCCTTCTGTTATGTACGCAACCTACTGTGACATTGTAGGCACCATTTCAATTGGTCTATTGGTATAACTTCGGTTAGTTATGTACACCTTATAGGCAGGATTGATTTTTTTATTTGCCATTATGAAGTCGTAGACTATACATAAGTTGCTGATTTTGCATGCTATACTTGTGTAAATGTTGTTCCACCTCTCGACTTTGTAATTTGATGGCCATTTCAGATGATTTAGACATTCAATGTATGGAATTTGAATTGGCAACAAATAAGAAATATCACCTCGAGAAACATTTTTAGGTGAGGGAAGGAAGAAAAGAAGAAAAGAAGAGTGCTTTAATGGTGAAAAGTAAGTCGTCAATGCAGCCCGTTGCAACGCACGTACATTCTATCATGTGATCCATCCATTGCGTACTCATATTTACCATTCGGCTTTGCGACTTGAAAGTAGCTTGGCCTTTTCTTACAGTTATAATTCAGTTATTGTGATCACTGAATACGTGGAAACAATTATGCCATATATGGTTGGAATATTGATCAGATGGATTAAAAATGTGACCTATACTTAAGGAGCTTTGAGTGACCTTATTACAAATATGCAGCTCATGTGATATTCCCCATACTGTGGTTGTTTAGCTGATGGCCATTGTATCCTGGTGACTTGAGACCACGTGGTGGTGGATCTCGCCGTCGGGAGCAGCGTCGGAGTGGGTGGCGGTGACTCATGAGGCGACATAGGCGTGGCCTTCTTCATTTACAAGTCGCACAAGTCATGGCCGCCAAGATCTGTGGTGCCAATCATCGACCTCATGCAGTTGTTCACCAACGTGTGGATGAATCAGTTCAAGCCAGTATTCCTCGACCATGACGTGATGCCATCCTGGACTCACAACTTCTCGCCTGCACCGCGCTGCAATACCCAGAAGTGCATCCGCACCGACAGAAAGGACAACGGCCCTAACACCATGGGAAACACCCCTTCTCGATGGTTACTGGTCCATCATGTTTTATGGGAACTTCAAAGACGAAGGCATCGTGTACTCATGGTAGGTCCTCGTCCAGGTATTCTTCCCTTTGTTCACCTTCCCCATCGCTTGCCTGTTAGTTTACCTGCAAGAAAACTTATGTGTACTACAGTATTGTACGAATCTGATCTAGGGTGGGCTGCCTTGGTCTTTTCCAAATGGATGGTTGGCTGTTATATATTTCTTCAACCATCAGATCTTTATTACTTAATTGTTTTATTATACTGTCCAAAGCTTCCACTTATGCCTTCAGGAAAAGCACTTTGAAAGTTGATAAAAAATAACATTCCGAAAGTTGATAAAAAAAACACTCTGAAATGTTCTTTTCATTTGAAATCCATTTACATATATTTCTATACAAACTGATCTCGTTAATACAGATGTTAATTACGTCGAGATTGCTCCTATGAGCACATTCATAGACCTCAACACAGATGTCCTCATTAAAGGTTGTGTGTGTAATATATTTTAAATTATTTTTGGTTTCATGATACAGCTTCCAAAACATGGCAGGAACGAACTTGCTCCTATGAGCACATTCTTGTTTTCTTTTTCAAGGACGAGTAAATATACAATCTTTTTAGCTGAGTATGAGAGTGAGTTGGTCACTGCAATAGAGTGGTTGCATTTAGATATATCAATTACATCAAGAGAGAGTAACTGCCACTAATCAGAATGTTATAATGTATTCTTTAGTTTCTCCGAGGATGTTACGGTAAGTCTGTGTCTAGAAAGAACTTGATTCTACAAAACTCACACACTCTAGCATATATACCATTGAGTAAGATAACCCTATATTTAGTGTCATGATGTCATTAGTATATAAAGTGTGCCTCCAGCCTTGCCATCTATCCTGAACATGTACACTTATGTCTGGATTCTTCTTAATATGCTACTGCGATTTCCTTTGTTGTTGTCGACTCGTTTGGGGAGCCACCTGTTAGCACCATCACTAGTAGAATGTCGACCAGTAGTCCCGGTCGGGAAGGGCCTTTAGTACCGGTTCCCCAGCCGGTACTAAAGGGTCGGGACTAAAGGTCCAGACCTTTAGTACCGGTTGGACCACGGACCGGTACTAAAGGCCCACCACGTGGCTGCCTGCGTGGGCTGGTGGTGGAGGACCTTTAGTACCGGTTGGTGATACCAACCGGTACTAAGTGTTCTGTTTTTTTTGTTTTCGCTTTTAATTAGGTTTTAGTTTTCCTCTCTATTTATTGTGTTTTCCATTCATTTCAAATTTATTTTACGGTGCTACATACTGTAAACATTAATTACACAAGTTGATGCATATATATATATATGTAATATAATATACAATATCTCATACGCAGTATATATACAAATGGAATTACACATCCATATATATTCTGGACTTATAACTTAAGGCCCAAAACCCTGTTGGGGAACGTTGCATGGGAAACAAAAAAATTTCCTATGCACACACAAGATCTATCCATGGTGATGAGCATCTACGAGAGGGAGAGTGAATCTACATACCCTTGTAGATCGCTAAGCGGAAGCGTTAAGAAACGCGGTTGATGTAGTTGAACGTCTTCGCGATCCAAATTGCCGAGTGTCCCGCGATCTCATCACGATCCATCTCGCGATCCAATCTCGATCCATCCCACGATCCCATCACGATCCGTCCCGCGATCAAATCATGAATCGTCTCGCGATCCTGATCACGGTCCTTCCGATCTAGCGTCGAACGGACGGCACCTCCGCGTTCAGCACACGCACAGCTCGATGACGATCTCCGCCTCCTTGATCCAGCAAGAGAGAGAGCGGAGAGGTAGAAGAGTTCTCCGGCGGCGCTACGGCGCGGCGGCTATGGTGGTGGAACAATTCCGGCAGGGCTTCGCCTAAGCACCGCTGAAACTAGACTAGAGGAGAAACCGATCTAGATGAAGTAGAGGGAGCACGTGGCAATTAGGGTTATTTTTCTCCTCTAAATCCTCTAGTATATATAGGAGGGAGGGAGGGGAGGAGGCAGCCTCAAATCCTCAAGGGCTGGCCGAAATTGGAGGTAGAGGAGGTGGACTCCTCCACTTCAATCCTAGTCCAAATAGGACACCTTCCATATTTGGTCTCCCTTCCCTTTTCTTTGGGGTTTTTCCTTTCCCACTTATTCCTAGCCGCATGGGCCTTGTAGGGCTGGTTTGCCCAGCCCACTAAGGGCTGGTGCAACCCCCCTCAGGCCCATGTGGCCTCCCGGCGTGGGTGGCCCCTCCCGATGGCCCTCCGGTACTCCCGGTACACTACCGGAAATACCCGAAACTTTTCCGGTGGCCAAAACGGGACTTCCTATATATCAATCTTTACCTCCGGACCATTCCGGAGCTCCTCGTGATGTCCGAAATCTCATCCGGGACTCCGAACAACCTTCGGTCACCAATCATACATAACTCAATTCTACCGAAACGTCACCGAAACTTAAGTGTGCAGACCCTGCGGGTTCGAGAACTATGTAGACATGACCGAGACACCTCTACGGCCAATAACCAATAGCGGGACCTGGATGCCCATATTGGTTCCTACATATTCTACGAAGATCTATATCGGTCGAACCTCTATGTCAAGGATTCAATTAATCCCATATGCTGTTCCCTTTGTTCTTCGGTATGTTACTTGCCCGAGATTCGATCGTCGGTATCTCTATACCTAGTTCAATCTCGTTACCGGCAAGTCTCTTTACTCGTTCCGTAATACAAGATCTCGTGGCTAACACTTTAGTCACATTGCTTGCAAGGCTCATTGTGATGTTGTATTACCGAGTGGGCCCTGAGATACCTCTCCGTCACACGGAGTAACAAATCCCAGTCTTGATCCATGCCAACCCAACAGACACCCTCGGAGATACCTGTAGAGCACCTTTATAGTCACCCAGTTACGTTGCGACGTTTGATACACACAAGGTATTCCTCCGGTGTCAGTGAGTTGCATGATCTCATGGTCATAGGAACAGATACTTGACATGCAGAAAACAATAGCAATAAACTGACACGATCATATGCTACGTTTATAGTTTGGGTCTTGTCCATCACATCATTCTCCTAATGATGTGATCCCGTTATCAAATGACATCTCATGTCCATGGCTAGGAAACCTTCACCATCTTTTGATCAACGAGCTAGTTAACTAGAGGCTTACTAGGGACACAGTGTTGTCTATGTACCCACACATGTATTTGAGTTTCCAATCAATACAATTATAGCATGGATAATAAACGATTATCATGAACAAGGAAATATGATAATAACCAATTTATTATTGCCTCTAGGGCATATTTCCAACAGTCTCCCACTTGCACTAGAGTCAATAATCTAGTTCACATCACCATGTGATTTACATTGTTATGAATCTAACACCCAATGAGTTCTGGGGTTCGATCAGATCATGCTTTGCATGTGAGAGAGGTCTTTAGTCAACGGGTCTGCGACATTCAGATCCGTGTGTACTTTGCAAATCTCTATGTCATACTGTAGACACTTCTACCACACTCCACTTGGAGCTATTCCAAATGGCTGCTCCACTATATGTATCCTGACTACTATTCAGAGTCGTCCGGATAGGTGTCAAAGCTTGCATCGACGTAACCCTTTACGACGAACTCTTTATCACCTCCATAATCGAGAAATATTTCCTTAGTCCTCTAGTTACTAAGGATAATCTTGACCGCTATCCAATGATCCACTCCTGGATCACTCTTGTACCCCTTGACAGAATCATGGCAAGGCACACATCAGGTGCGGTACACAGCATGGCATACTATACAGAGCCTATGGATAAGGCATAGGGGACGACCTTCGTCCTTTCTCGTTCTTCTGCCGTGGTCGAGCTTTGAGTCTTACTCAACTCCACACCTTACAAATCAGGCAAGAACTCTTTCTTCGACTGATCCATTTTGAACTCTTTCAAAATCTTGTCAAGGTATGTACTCATTGAAAGTCTTATCAGACGTCTTGATCTATCTCTATAGATCTTGATGCCCAATATTTAAGTACCTTCATTCTAGGTCTTCCTTTGAAAAACTCTTTTCAAACGACCCTTTATGCTTTCCAGAAATTCTACATCATTTCCGATCAACAATATGTCAACCACATATACTTATCAGAAATTCTATAGTGCTCCCACTCACTTTATTGTAAATACAAGTTTCTCATAAACTTTGTATAGACTCAAAAACTTTGATCACCTCATCAAAGCGTATATTCCAACTCCGAGATGCTTGCTCCAGTCCATAGAAGGATCACTGGAGTTTGCATATATTTTAGCATCCTTAGGACTGACAAAACCTTCCGGTTGTATCACATACAACTTTTCCTTACGGATACCGTTAAGGAAACGATGTTTTGACATCCATCTGCCAGATTTCATAATTGAAAAATGCAGCAACTGCTAACATGATTCCAACAGACTTTGAGCATCGCTACGGGTAAGAAAGTCTCATCGTAGTCAACTCCTTGAACTTGTGATAAACCCTTTGCCACAAGTCGAGCTTTATAGACGGTGACATTACCGTCCGCGTCCGTCTTCCTTTTAAAGATCCATTTGTTCTGAATGGCCTTTCGCCCTTCAGGTAATACTTCCAAAGCCCATACTTTGTTTTCTTACATGGATCCCATCTCGGATTTCATGGTCTTAACCATTTCTCGGAATCCAGGCCCATCATCGCTTCTCCATAGCTCGTAGGTTCGGTGTTGTCCAACAACATGACCTCTAAGAGAGGGTTGCCGTACCACTCAGGAGCAGTACGCGTCCTTGTCGACCCACGATGTTCGATAGTAACTTGATCCGAAGTTTCATGATCATCATCATTAACTTCCTTTTCAACTAACGTAGGCTCCACAGAAACAACTTTCTGCGCTGCGCTACTCTCAGGTTGACGTAAAGGTTCAACAACCTCATCAAGTACTATCTTCCTCCCACTCAATCTTTCGAAAGAAACTCTTTCTCGAGAAAAGACCCGTTTTAGCAACAAACACTTTGTGCTTGGATCTAAGATAGAAGGTTTACCCAACTGTTACGTTAGGGTATTCTATGAAGATGCATTTGTTCGCTTTGGGTTCGAGCTCATTAGGTGAAAACCCTTTTTCACATAAGCGTCGCAGCCCCAAACATTAAGAAATGACAGCTTAGGTTTCCGCCAAACCAAAATTCATACGGTGTCATCTCAACGGATTTAGATGGTGCCCCTTTTAAAGTGAATGTGGTTGTCTCTAATGCATAACCCTAAAACGATAGTGGTAAATCGATAAGAGACATCATAGTTCGCACCATATCCAATAGAGCATGACTACGACGTTCGGACACACCATCACACTATGGTGTTCCAGGTGGCGTGAGTTGTGAAACAACTTCCACATTGTCTTAAGTTGTATACCAAACTCGTAACTCAGATATTCACCTCCACGATCATATCGTAGACATTTTATCTTCTTGTCACGATGATCTCAAACTTCACTCTGATTTTGTTTGAACTTTTCAAACGTTTCAGACTTGTGTTTCATTAAGTAAATATACCCATATCTACTCAAATCATCAGTGAATGTAGGAAAATAACGATATTCACCGCACACTATAATACTCACTGGACCGCATACATCAATATGTATCATTTCCAATAAGTCAATTGCCCGCTCCATCATACCGGAAAACGGGGTTTTAGTCATCTTGCCCATGAGGCATGGTCCGCATGTCTCAACCGATTCGAAATCGAATGAGTCCAAAGATCCATCAGCATGGAGTTTCTTCATGCGTTTTACACCAATATGACATTTAGCGGCAGTGCCACAAGTATGTGGTACTATCATTATTAACTTTGTATCTTTTGGCATCAATATTATGAACATGTGTATCACTACGATCAAGATTCAATAAACCACTCTTATTGGGTGTATGACCATTGAAGGTATTATTCATGTAAACAGAATAACCATTATTTCTTTTTAAATGAATAACCGTATTGCAATAAACATGATCTAATCACGTTCATGCTTAACGCAAACACCAAATAACATTTATTTAGGTTCATCACTAATCCTGAAGGTAGAGAGAGCGTGCGATGGTGGTCACATCAACCTTGGAAACACTTCCAACACTCATCGTCACCTCACCCTTAGCTAGCTTCCGTTTATTCCGTAGCTTTAATTTTGAGTTACTAACATTTAGCAACCGAACCGGTATCTAATACCCAGGTGCTACTAGGAGTACTAGTAAGGTACACATCAATAACACGTATATCAAATATACTTCTGTCGACGTTGCTAACCTTCTTATCTACCAAGTATCTAGGGTTGTTCCACTTTAGCGACCGTTCTCCTCATAATAGAAGCACTTAGTCTCGGGTTTGGGTTCAACCTTGGGTTTCTTCACTGGAGCAACAACTGGCTTGCCATCCATGAAGTATCCCTCCTTGCCCTTGCCCTTCTCGAGACTAGTGGTTTCACTAACCATCAACACTTGATGCTTCCTTCTTGATTTCTACCTTCGCGGTGTCAAACATTGCGAACAGCTCAGGGATCATTATTTCCATCTCTGGCCTTTTATAGTTCATCACGAAGCTCTAGTAGCTTAGTGACAGTGACTTGGAGAGCTATATCAATCACTATCTTATCTGGAAGATCAACTCCCACTCGATTCAAGTGATTGTAGCACTCAAACAATTTGAGCACATGCTCAACGATTGAGCTATTCTCCATCATCTTGCAGGCAAAGAATCTTGTTGGAGGTCTCATACCTCTCAACATGGGCACGAGTCTGAGATCCCAATTTCAGCTCTTAAAACATCTCATATGTTCCGTGACGTTCAAAACGTTTTGGAGCCTCAATTCTAAGACGTAATGCATGACGCACTGAACTATTAAGTACTCATCGGAACGTGCCTGTCAGATGTTCACAACATCTACAGACGACGCTAGAGGGGGTGGTGCACCGAGCGGTGCATTAAGGACATAAGCCTTCTGTGCAGCAATTTTGAGGACAATCCTCAGATCACGGACCCAGTCCGCATTATTGCTACCATCATCTTTCAAATCTATTTCTCTAGGAACATATAAAAATTCAAGGGAGCTACAGCGCGATCTAGTAATCTACAACATAATTTGCAAAGACACTTTGACTATGTTCATGATAATGAGTTTAGTTAATCATATTACTTAAAACTCCCACTCAAATTGACATCCCTCCGGTCATTCGAGTGTAACATGATCCAAATCCACCAACTCAAGTCCGATCATCACGTGAGTTGAGGTGGTTTCAATGGTGAACATCTTCATGTTGATCATATCTACTATATGACTCATGTTCGACCTTTCGGTCTCTTGTGTTCCGAGGCCATGTCTGTACATGCTAGGCTCGTCAAGTTTAACCCGAGTGTTCCGCACGTGCAACATGGCTTACACCCGTTGTATGCGAACGTAGAGTCTATCACACCCGATCATCACGGCGTGTCTCGAAACGACGAACTTTCGCAACGGTGCACACTCGGGG
This sequence comes from Elymus sibiricus, assembly GCA_039707655.1. Lineage (NCBI taxonomy): Eukaryota > Viridiplantae > Streptophyta > Magnoliopsida > Poales > Poaceae > Elymus > Elymus sibiricus. The sequence goes on along the minus strand of CM077673.1, from coordinate 15,752,548 downwards.
AGAACACAATTTATCTTGAAATTTAAGTGAGGGATCACCTTATAATGCTACCGTCGTCCTAAGCAAAATAAGATGCATAAAAGGATTAACATCACATGCAAATCATAAGTGACATGATATGGCCATGAACTCGTGCTTTTGATCTCCATCTCCAAAGCACCGGCATGATCTCCATCGTCACCGGCATGACACCATGATCTCCATCATCTTGATCTCCATCAATGTGTCGCCATGAGGTTGTCGTGCCGACTGTTTCTACCACGACTATTGCTAACGTTTAGCGATAAAGTAAAGCATTACATAGCGCTTAATGATTGACACGCAGGTCATACAATAATTAAAGACAACTCTATGGCTCTTGCCAGTTGCCGTACTCATCGACATGCAAGTCGTGATATTCTATACAACACATGATCATCTCATACATCACATATATCTCATCATGTAATTGGCCATATCACATCACAACATACCCTGCAAAAACAAGTTAGACGTCCTCTAATTGTTGTTGCATGTTTTACGTGGCTGCTACGGGTATCTAGCAAGAACGATTCTTACCTACGCAAAAACCACAACGGTGATATAAAAGTTGCTATTTCACCTTCTACAAGGACCGCCTCTGTCGAATCCAATTCAACTAAAGTGGGAGAGACAGACACCCGCCAGCCATCTTATGCAACAAAGTTACATGTCAGTCGATGGAACCGGTCTCTCGTACGTGGACGAGTAAGGTTGGTCCGAGCCGCTTCATCCCACAATACCGCTGAATCAAGAAAAGACTAAGGAGGGAAGCAATCTGAATATCAACGCCCACAAACTCCTTTGTGTTCTACTCGAGATCTCATCTACGCATAGACCTAGCTCAGATGCCACTGTTGGGGAACGTTGCATGGGAAACAAAAAAATTTCCAACGCACACACAAGATCTATCCATGGTGATGAGCATCTACGAGAGGGAGAGTGAATCTACATACCCTTGTAGATCGCTAAGCGGAAGCGTTAAGAAACGCGGTTGATGTAGTCGAACGTCTTCGCGATCCAAATCGCCGAGTGTCCCGCGATCTCATCACGATCCATCTCGCGATCCAATCTCGATCCGTCCCACGATCCCATCACGATCCGTCCCGCGATCAAATCATGAATCGTCTCGCGATCCTGATCACGGTCCTTCCGATCTAGCGCCGAACGGACGGCACCTCCGCGTTTAGCACACGTACAGCTCGATGACGATCTCCGCCTCCTTGATCCAGCAAGAGAGAGAGAGCGGAGAGGTAGAAGAGTTCTCCGGTGGCGCGACGGCGCGGCGGCTATGGTGTTGGAACAATTCCGGCAGGGCTTCGCCTAAGCACCGCTGAAACTAGACTAGAGGAGAAACCGATCTAGATGAAGTAGAGGGAGCACGTGGCAATTAGGGTTATTTTTCTCCTCTAAATCCTCTAGTATATATAGGAGGGAGGGAGGGGAGGAGGCAGCCTCAAATCCTCAAGGGCTGGCCGAAATTGGAGGTAGAGGAGGTGGACTCCTCCACTTCAATCCTAGTCCAAATAGGACACCTTCCATATTTGGTCTCCCTTCCCTTTTCTTTGGGGTTTTTCCTTTCCCACTTATTCCTAGCCGCATGGGCCTTGTAGGGCTGGTTTGCCCAGCCCACTAAGGGCTGGTGCAACCCCCCTCAGGCCCATGTGGCCTCCCGGCGTGGGTGGCCCCTCCCGATGGCCCTCCGGTACTCCCGGTACACTACCGGAAATACCCGAAACTTTTCCGGTGGCCAAAACGGGACTTCCTATATATCAATCTTTACCTCCGGACCATTCCGGAGCTCCTCGTGATGTCCGGGATCTCATCCGGGACTCCGAACAACCTTCGGTCACCAATCATACATAACTCAATTCTACCGAAATGTCACCGAACCTTAAGTGTGCAGACCCTGCGGGTTCGAGAACTATGTAGACATGACCGAGACACCTCTACGGCCAATAACCAATAGCGGGACCTGGATGCCCATATTGGTTCCTACATATTCTACGAAGATCTATATCGGTTGAACCTCTATGTCAAGGATTCAATTAATCCCGTATGCTGTTCCCTTTGTTCTTCGGTATGTTACTTGCCCGAGATTCGATCGTCGGTATCTCTATACCTAGTTCAATCTCGTTACCGGCAAGTCTCTTTACTCGTTCCGTAATACAAGATGTCGTGGCTAACACTTTAGTCACATTGCTTGCAAGGCTCATTGTGATGTTGTATTACCGAGTGGGCCCTGAGATACCTCTCCGTCACACGGAGTAACAAATCCCAGTCTTGATCCATGCCAACCCAACAGACACCCTCGGAGATACCTGTAGAGCACCTTTATAGTCACCCAGTTACGTTGCGACGTTTGATACACACAAGGTATTCCTCCGGTGTCAGTGAGTTGCATGATCTCATGGTCATAGGAACAGATACTTGACATGCAGAAAACAATAGCAATAAACTGACACGATCATATGCTACGTTTATAGTTTGGGTCTTGTCCATCACATCATTCTCCTAATGATGTGATCCCGTTATCAAATGACATCTCATGTCCATGGCTAGGAAACCTTCACCATCTTTTGATCAACGAGCTAGTTAACTAGAGGCTTACTAGGGACACAGTGTTGTCTATGTACCCACACATGTATTTGAGTTTCCAATCAATACAATTATAGCATGGATAATAAACGATTATCATGAACAAGGAAATATGATAATAACCAATTTATTATTGCCTCTAGGGCATATTTCCAACAAACCCGGCCGGGACTAGCTAGCTAGTGCTCCGGATGAAATCTCAGTTTTCTACTACCGATTGGCTGGCATTATTGAGGCGGCGGTAAGTAATAGTGCTCTCCGTTTACATCAATGACATGTTGAAGAAGAAATGCCGCAAATTCCTCTTGAAGTGCTACAAAGCGTTGCTCGGGTGAGAGCTCTGACATCATCTGCCAAACCTGGAGTTGTCTTTCACGTGCTCCTCTGCGACGTATACGGCCTTCGGTCTGGATGCGAATGTTCTCGCAGAGGAAGTATCCACATAAATTTGTCCCCTGTGGCTGCTTCGCGCACTTTGCAAAAGAATAGAAGTCAATAAGATAATTAATAATCAAGCATGATAATGGTATTGAAACTAGAATTAAAGAGATGCGCGGACCTAGTAGTACTACTTAATTACCTGCATCTTTTTCCACTTTAGCTTCGGTTTCCATTGACGACCGTGATGGTTTTTTTCTATCATCTTTTTCCAAACACTACACGGCAAAGAAAAAGAACGAAAGAGTTATTATAATTACTTTTGATATCAGGAAATAATGAAAGAAAGCGAGGTCGATAAAGATTGAAATTACCGTTCTATCATAAAATACGAGTCCACGTATGATTGTTCTAGTGTATCTAGTGAGTCGTACACTTGAACAAGTCCATCCGCGAGGATAATATTTAGGAGGATATAGTGGTCTCTGCGCAGAAGTTTATATAATTAAGCAGGCATGCATATAACTCATCAACTACACTTGACAGCGAGCTAGTAAGCAAAAATAGAATTTGTAGTATACAAGAGAGTAAACACTCACCCTATGTTGTAAGGAAATATTATAGTAGATTTGGTATTCATTAGTGCCTCTAGAAAATTTTCCAAGAGATCTTCTGTGTCCTTGGCATAATGTTTTACCACATGACCATTAACGGTATTTGGGTCGATGAACCCAATGTCATCGATTCCCTCTTGTTTCAATTCCCACATCTTCAATCTGCATAATAGCGTAGAAAAGAACATATATAGTGAGGATAAGCCAATGAACGATATCTTAGCTAGAGACTTAAATTATTAAAGATATAAATCACTTACAGACAATAGCAACTGATGAGAGTTTTGTCGATAGAGTCCATGTGGTATAACTGGAAAAGTTCTGAGAATTCAAGACATATGTCACATGCATTGACGTAATGCTCTTTCTTTACTTTGACCATGACCGCCGTCTCCCCTCGCTCTACTTCACGCAGGTACCAATCACGCAACCGTCGCATCGCAGTTGGTAGTTCCTTGTACTCCTCGGGTGTGACAAGTGGTTTTCCTTTGGCATATTGCATTGCGTACTCAGTTGCACCGTACCGGCGGAATTCCTCGGTGCCAAGGATTTGGCCAAGAGTGAGACCTGCAGCCTCTACTTCTTCAAGGTCGATTGGGTTGCCTTGCACGTCGACTGGTTGGATCGATTGCTTGCTTGGATTGGTACTCACCTTGAGCGGAGAGATCGATTGCTTGGATTGTTCTCCGAGCTGGGGAACTGTTTTCCCGGTAGTAGTACCACCTGTCGTTGATGCCGTACTTCCCGACTTCTTCCTTGGGATGGGCCGACTTCTCTGCTCACTTGCCTTCTGAATCTGTCGCTCATAGTGTGTCGGCATACGCTCGACATATGCCGGGGGTCGATCAATAAAGTGATCCATAAAGTGCTCTTGGACTTCCTTGGGTATTACCTCCTTTGGCGTCACGGTCTTCTTTGCAAAAAAGGCTTTCAATTGGCGGTCGCATTCAATTTCGTTTTCCTCTGCTGTCATGTCGTAAGGCAGCTTCCTTTTGGCCGGAGGCTCGGGTTTCTTCTTTGCTTTCCTCCGAAGAGGACTGCTGGTGGCCTTCTTCTTTTGGGAGCCCTGCTGGCGGGACCGCTGCCAGGGTGGAGTCGGCTCACGCGGCGGAGATCGATATCGATGATATGGACTCGCGTCGTGCTCCGTCTCGAGGTTGGGAGGACTGCTGGCGAGGTGGGGAGGACTGCTGGCGAGGTGGGATGCCTCTCGAGGTGGGGAGGACTGCTGGGGAGGTGGGGAGGACTGCTGGCGAGGTGGGGAGGACTGCTGGCGAGGTGGGGAGGACTGCTGGCGCTGCGATGCCTCTGGCTAGGATCCCTCGCGCTGGACATCGATACTCGGAGGAGCCGGTGGCCTTAGCGCCGTTTGTGGAAAGACGATGCAGTCCTTACTCCATAGAATGAGACCACGGCCGGTTTCTGCTAGTGTGGACTCCCCCTCACCTCCAGGGATGTCAAGCAATAGTTCATCATATCCTGCCTCTATTGCGTCCACTGCGACACGAGCATACCCAGCTGGGACCGGATTGCAATGCCAGAGAACACCAGGTGTATTTGGTAAAGCATAGCCCGTCGCGACCCGCACGGGTATGTTCTTCATTTTCTGGATTAGCTCACAAGATGTCTTCTCGGTGATATCATCCACGGGGGTGTGACCCAGCGGTGCCCCCGTGGAACCCACGCTGCTTTTCGGCAGTGTAGATGGGACGGGTTCCCCTGCCTCCTGCTGCGGAGTTTCCCTTTGCTGGGTCAGTAACTGTATCTGCCTCTGCTGCTGCTCGTACTTCTGTTCCAACTTTGAAAGTCGGTCTGCTTCCACCTTCTTTTTTCTCGAATGGCTTTTATAACTGTCCTTCCATCCCGCAAACCCCTCGTACCACGGAACAACGCCCACGCCTCGTGTTCGTCCTCCGTGTTCGGCATTCCCGAGGGCGAGTGTAAGCTCGTTGTTCTCTCTATCGGGGTGAAACCGTCCTTCTTGGGCAGCTTTTATTGCTTCAATCAACTCATCTGATGCATGCTTCAGACTGGCCAGTGCAATAATCTTCCCTGTTGCTGGGTCCAACTTTCCCCCATGCGCAAAAAACCAATTCCTGCACCTCTTGGGCCACATGAAGGTTACTGGAGTGATCCCTTCAGCAAGCATCTTATTCTCTAATGCATCCCACTTAGGAATGGCTGACTTGTATCCACCTGTCCCTAGTTTATGGTGATACTTTTTTTTCTTCGCATTTATCTGATTCTTTGCCGACTTCTTCATAGCAGCTTCCGATGTCTTGTACTCGATAAATGCGTCATAGTGATTCCTTACCTTCTCATATATTCCTATGAATTTGGGCGCCTTCTGGCCTCTAGCGTTGTACTCGGTCCATAATATTTTCTTCCAAGTCTGGAACGCGTCGGCCATCTTATGGAGAGCAAACTCCTTGACTTTGTTCCTTTGGCGCTCCGAGAGAGAATCTGGTAGGATGAAATGCTCCATGAGATCTCGCCAAAGGGCATCTTTAATTCTTGTATCGACATAATTCACTCCTGGTTTTGGGTTGTTTGGTTGAATCCATTCTTGCATTGTGATCGGGACTCCATCCCTAACAACCACTCCGCATTGACGCACAAATGTCTTGGCATTGGCATCAGGGTGAGTCGGTGCGCCATTAGGTTTGAAAGCATCAAGATTGAGCTTTACGTTGCCGTCCAATATTTTGGCACCGCCTCGTACCTTTCTACTAGATTGGCTCAATCCGGAGGGCTGATAATTAAAAGAAAAAAGATTTGTTAATATATATATATATATATATATATATAAATCAATTAATACACATGTAATGATCACCAGAGGCTAATATGTGTATATACCTCGCCGGACATTGTTAGTTGTTCCGGATTTTGGAACATAAGTTGTTCTTCCTCGGCCTCACATCCATCACCGTAATCGTTCAGATATTGTGAGCCGTCATCATCATGTGATTCACCCTGAAGGTCCACTGGGTTTTCGGAGCAGCGTATCATGTCGAAGATGTCCTCTTCATGAGCTCTACCGGTATTGTCCATAGCTTAATAACTAATCCATAATAATATAGATAAAACAAATTAGTATTCAAATTAGCATGCATTCAAGAAGCAAAATAACTGATAGTTAATTAATAATGCATCATCGAATACATATATAGTAGTTCTTAGAAAAGATCTCATCTCATAATCTCGGATAATTGTTAATACATCGGCTAATCCATCGATCTAGCTAATACATCATAATAATACATATATAGTAGCTAATATATCGATCTAGCTAGAACCCTAGCGCCCGGCGGATATCGGGGCGGGCGGTGGACACCCAAAGAGAAGGAACCATCACAGGAACATAGCTCCAGTGAGATCCCTGAAGAATCTGCCAGGTATTGTCGGACCTGGCCTCCAAAGCTGCCATGTAGCGACGGACGTGCTCGTTCTCCTTGCTGACATGGTACTGTACCACCTCCGCGGGGGACTCAAGCCTCCGAATCGTCCGTGGCCCATGCGGCCGCCACCATAGAACCTCCGGGTCGACGACGGGCTGGCTCCTCACCAAGCTGCGCCGCCCGGAAGGCAACACCTCCCAGTACCAGCCCGGCGGAGCCCAGTCCCTGACAGGGCCCCTCGGCTCAAGCAAGTGACCTCCTCCGGCGACTCGACGACGAGGATGCGGGATCGGCATCGTCGACGTCGAGAAGAAACACTTAATTATGAAAACAAATTAAATAAAACTTAGCAAAATTAACACTTAGCATCTAACAAATTAAATAACACTTAACAAATTAAATAACACTTAGCATCTAACAAAATTAACAAAATTAACACATACCCTAATAACCTAAGAACCTAACTAACTAACTAACTAAACTAACCTATCTAACTAAACTAACCTAACTAACTAACCAACTAAATAGGGGTGCTGTGTCGTGGTCGGGGTCGGGGTGTCGGGGGTGTCGTGTCGGGGTGTCGGGGTGTCGTGTCGGGGTAGGGGTGCTGTGTCGTGGTCGGGGGTGCCGTGTCAGGGTGTCGGGGTGTCGTGTCGGGGTCGGGGTGTCGGGGGTGTCGTGTCGGGGTCGGGGTGCTGTGTCGTGGTCGGGGGTGCCGTGTCGGGGTCGGGGTGTCGGGGGTGTCGTGTCAGGGTCGGGGTGCTGTGTCATGGTCGGGGGTGCCGTGTCGGGGTGTCGTGTCGGGGTCGGGGTGTCGGGGGGTGTCGTGTCGGGGTCGGGGTGTCGGGGGTGCCGTGTCGGGGTGTCCCCTCGATCCTCGACCCCCGACAATCTAAATAAACCTAAACAAAATCTAGCGGGGGGGCCTCCTCCTCCTCTCCTTCTTGTTCTTCTTCTTCTTCTTCTTCTTCTCCTCCTCCTCTCCTCTTTCTTCTTCTTCTTCTTCTTCTTCTTCTTCTTCTTCTTTTTTTCTTCTCCTCCTCTTCTTCTTCTCCTCCTCTCCTCTTTTCTTCTTCTTCTTCTTCTTCTTATTCTTCTTTTTTCTTCTCCTCCTCCTCTTCTTCATTTTCTTATTCTTCTTCTTCTTCTTCTTCTTATTTTTTCTTCTTTTCCTTTTTTCTTTTTCCTTTTTTTCCTTCAAGAACACATCGGTTTTCTCGACCCACTCTATTGTCACTTGATTCCGACGGATAAAACCATTCATCATATATACAAACATCATCATATATATATTCATCATATATACAGACATCATCAAATTCATCTAAAAACATCATCAAATTTAACTACAGAACATAAACATCATCATATATTCATCATATATACAAACATCATCAAATTCATCAAATTCATATATACAAACATCATCAAATTCATCTAAGGGCCTCACCGACGGGTCCCCGACATAGCAGGACGGGGCAGCGGGGCGACGGACTGCTGGGCGGCGCGGGACCGTGGCGGGGGCCGACGACAGGTCGGGGACGGGCCAGGACGGGGCGGCGGAGGGCGTGGCGGGGCAGGGCCGGAGCGGGGGCGGCGGTCGGCGGGTCGGGGAGGGGCTGGGGAGGAACGAGGCGGCGGAGGGCGTCGCGGGGCGGGACCAGAGCGGTGGGGCGGGACTGGGGAGGGGCGGGGCTGGCCGGGGCGGGGGCGGCGAGGGGCGTGGGCGGCGGTGGTGGTGCGACGGCGGCGAGGGCGACGGCGAGGGCGTGGGGGCTAATTTCGGCAGCCTGGCGGCGCAAACTGAGCTCTCCCGGTGCGTGGCTCGGCCCGGGACTAAGGGCGTTCCTATTTATACCACGCACCCCTTTAGTACCGGTGCGTGGCTCGCACCGGTACTAAAGACCCTTTAGTACCGGTGCGAGCCACGCACCGGTACTAAAGGTCCTCCCCAAAAAATGCGCGGGGCGGTGGACCTTTAGTACCGGTGCGTGGCTAGCACCGGTACTAAAGGTTTTTTAATTCAATATTCATTATTATTTTCAGGAAAACCCCTAAACTTTAAAAAATCATAGAAAAAAATCTATGACTCCAATGGAAATAAATAATATATGAAAAAATATCAAAAAAATATGAAGAATCTGTTTATGGCATTTCCATGCTTGTTTGAACAACTTCAACTGCTGTATAAGACAATTTGATTAAATGGCATTTGAAATGTCATATCTCGAGTTTGAAAAGCAGTATAAATGAACTCTGAAAAGGTTGTAACTTGGCATGACATCATAATTTCACCCACATAGCAACTTCTAAAGAGTTGAGAGGGTTACGGCAAAAACTGGATGCACTTCGTGTACAAATTGGACAATCTCTTTCGAAGTATGAGGGTTTCGGACGAAAACTCATCTATTACAAAGGGATTTCATTTTTAATAACTTATTTGAACTCCATACTTTTTGTGTGTTCAATATGCACCATTCAAAGGCACATCATCAATTTTCAACCCTTTCTGACTTCATTTGATATTTTTCATGCATTTAATGATTTATTTTGAGCTAAATGACCCTGAATTTGAAAAGCACTACAAATGGACTCTGAAAAGGTTGAAAGTTGGCATGGTATCATCATTTCACCCACATAGCATGTTATAAAAAGTTGAGAGGGTTACGGCAAAAACTGGATGCACTTCGTGTACAAAACGGACAATTGAGCATCATCCTTTCCCCTGCACAGCCCGACGGTGGTTCGTGAGTGCCCGCATATGAAATGCACCGTCGGACCGTATGCAGGGAATCCGAATGATTTGTATTCGGTCGATGAACTAAAGGATTTCTAGATAGATCAACAAAACACACGATTTCCCCTGCATACAGCCCGACGGTGGCTCGTGAGTGCCCGCATATGAAATGCACCGTCGGACCGTATGCAGGGAATCCGAATGATTTGTATTCGGTCGATGAACTAAAGGATTTCTAGATAGATCTACAAAACACACGGTTTCCCCTGCATACAGCCCGACGGTGGCTCGTGAGTGCCCGCATATGAAATGCACCGTCGGACCGTATGCAGGGAATCCAAATGATTTGAATCCGAATGAGTACACACACTAAGTGTCGAACATGTCCGAGAGGTGGGTTATATATAGGGTCGTGTGCCTCTTTAGTCCCGGTTGCTAGCACGAACCGGGACTAGTTATAGTGCCGATCCAATAGCTCACAAGCGCTTGAAAGAAACACACGATCCGTGTGCTTCTTCCTGATTGGTACGACCTCGGTCCTGGGAGTGGCTAAAATTTAGTCCCACCTCGCCAAGCGAGAGGGACTCGAAGCGGTTTATAAGCCCTGAGTGCAGAGACGATGAAGCGAGAGGCGCAATGCTCACCTGCACGTTGCTTAGCTTCAGGCCTTGAGGAAATGGTGTAGGCTGCACGGAGCTATCTGCAGTTTCTCAAGGCCTGAAGCTAAGCAACGTGTAGGTGAGCATTGCGCCTCTCCATTTTTAATAACTTATTTTAACTCCGGACATCATAATTTGGCATGACATCATAATTTCACATAATTTCACCCACCCACATCCCTGAATTGGTTACTGTTACACTTCGTGTACAAACTGGTTACTGTTACAAACTGTTACACTTCGTGTACAAACTGGTGGATGCACTTCGTGTACAAAATGTTACAAAGATACCATGCTAGAAAATGCATGCATGTCCTTCACATAGAAAGTGATGACGGTGAAGCCGGTCACATCCCAGAGTAGGATCTCGCGGTGTAAGACTTTCACATCTGAGAAATTGCATTGAGGAATGCGCATAGCTTCACAATGGCTAATCGAACATTTTCCGGTAGAAGCCCCCTAAGTGCAACCGGAAGTAATTGCGTCATAATCACGTGGCAGTCATGAGACTTTAGATTTTGAATTTTTTTCTCTGCCATATTTATTATTCCCTTTATATTCGACGAGAAGCCAGACGGGACCTTGATACTGAGCAGGCATTCAAAAAAGATTTCCTTCTCTTCTTTCGTAAGAGCGTAGCTGGCAGGACCTTGATACTGCTTTGGAGGCATGCCGTCTTTTTCGTTAATTCTTTGCTTGTCCTCCCGTGCCTCCGGTGTATCTTTTGTCTTTCCATACACGCCCAAGAAGCCTAGCAGGTTCACACAAAGATTCTTCGTCACGTGCATCACATCGATTGCATTGCGGACCTCTAGGACTTTCCAATATTCAAGTTCCCAAAATATAGATTTCTTCTTCCACATGGGTGCGTGTCCATTGGCGTCATTCGGAACAGATTGTCCGCCAGGACCCTTTCCAAAGATTACCTGTAAATCCTTGACCATATCAAATATATATTCACCAGTACGGAGGCCAGGCTTCTTCCGGTTATCTGGCTCACCTTTGAAATGGTTGCCTGCCTTTCTTAAGATATGCTTGATCGGTAGAAATCGACGATGTCCTAGGTACACATTCTTCTTACATTTATCCAAATATATACTTTCAGTATCATCTAAACAGTGCGTGCATGCATTGTATCCCTTGTTTGTATGTCCTGAAAGGTTACTAAGAGCAGGCCAATCATTGATGGTTACAAACAGCAACGCTCGTAGGTCAATTTCCTTCTGTGTGTGCGCATCCCACATACGTACACCTGGTTTTTTCCACAACTGTAGAAGTTCATCAACTAGTGGCCTTAGGTATACATCAATGTCGTTGCCGGGTTGCTTAGGGCCTTGGATGAGCACTGGCATCATAATGAACTTCCGCTTCATGCACAACCAAGGAGGAAGGTTGTAGATACATAGAGTCACGGGCCAGGTGCTGTGACTGGAGCTCTGCTCCCCAAAAGGATTCATGCCATCTGTACTAAGACCAAACCATAAGTTCGTTGCGTCAGCTGCAAAGTCCTCGAACTCCCTCTCAATTTTTCTCCACTGCGACCCATCAGCGGGTGCTCTCAACATCCCGTCTTTCTTACGTTCTTCTTTGTGCCATCGCAACAACTTGGCATGCTCTTTGTTTTGGAACAAACATTTCAATCGTGGTATTATAGGAGCATACCACATCACCTTGGCAGGAACCCTCTTCCTGTGGCGTTCGCCCTCCACATCACCAGGGTCATCGCGGGGGATCTTATAGCGCAGTGCACCGCATACCGGGCATGCATCCAAATTCTCGTACTCCTCACCGCGATAGAGGATGCAGTCATTAGGGCATGCATGTATCTTCTGCACCTCTAATCCTAGAGGGCAGACAACCTTCTTTGCTTCGTACGTACTTTCAGGCAATTCATTATCCTTTGGAAGCATCTTCTTTATCATTATCAGCAATTCTTGAAATCCCTTGTCAGTTACACCATTCTTCGCCTTCCATTGCAGCAATTCCAGCGTGGTACCCAGCTTTTTCTGGTCATCTTCACAATTTGGATACAATAATTTCTTGTGATCCTCTAACATGCGTTTCAACTTCAACCTCTCCTTGTCACTTTCGCAGTTTCTCTTTGCATCAGCAATGACCCGACCCAAATCATCAGCGGGCTCATCTGATGCCTCTTCTTCAGCTTCCCCCATTGATGCCTCTTCTTCAGCTTCCCCCATTGTTGTATCGGCGAAAGGATAGTTGTCATCATCCTCTTCTTCTTCATTGTCTTCCATTATAACCCCTCTTTCTCCGTGCTTGGTCCAAACATTATAGTGTGGCATGAAACCCTTCTCAAGCAGGTGGACGTGAAGGGTTTTTGAGTTAGAGTAATTCCTATCATTCTTACAGTCAAGACATGGACAACACATGAAACCATTCTGCTTGTTTGCCTCAGCCACACGAAGAAAATCATGCATGCCATTAAGAAACCCTGGACTTAGTCGGTCATCGTACATCCATTGCCGGCTCATGTTCACTACACAACATCGAAGTGACCAAATTAATACAACTTCATCATCACATTACAACCAAAAGTAGAGCTAGCAGTGACCAAATGTTATTACTGCAAATAATAGATACTTATAGTTCATACATACATCTCATAAAACAACATACAACTATCTAAAACATGTAAATGCAACAACAAATGCGATCATAATCGCAACTAAAGTAACAATTGAGCCAACGGCATAATGATACCAAGCCTCTTTATCAATGGCATATTTTCTAATCTTTCTAAGCTTCAAGCGCATTCCAGCCATCTTGTTCTTGTGATCATCGACGATATCGGCAACATGCAACTCCAATCCCATCTTCTCATCTTCAGTTCTTTTCAATTTTTCTTTTAAATGATCAATTTCTTTTTCAGCTTGTGTTAATTTCTCGAGCAGAATTGCATAGTCGGTTGGAATTTCTGGTTCAACTACTTCCTATAGATAAAAATATCTACGTCAATTTGGTGGCATAATTAATTGTCATAGACATTAGATGATGTGTGAAATAGTTATAAAAGATAACGACATACCACATCTGAATCATAGACTGGACGAGGGCCGACGTGGGCTGATACCATAACCATGACACTATAGAATAACTAACAATAATACAAGTAAGTAAATCGTACACGCAGCTATCTAAATCATACAAGTAATTTTTTTTAACAAAAAGGTTTTAAGAAGAACAAGAGGCTCACCAAGGTGGCCGGTGCCGCGACGAGACGGTGCGGACGATCGACGGTGGTTAGGACGGGGATGGGAAGGCACCAAATAAACCACACCTACACATATGCAACCTAACAAGTTAATTTGAGCTCAAATTGCATATAAATCAAATAAACTCCCACATAATGACCACTCCTCCAAAACCTAGCTAAAACCCACAAATCACATATCTTTGAGCATACCACAAGCTAATCTAGCAATGAGAGATGAAGGAGCAAAGTTGCTAACCTTTATGAACACTTGGATAGATGGGGTGCCTTTAAATCTTGACAAATCCTTGGCAAAATGGAGGATGAGCTTCGAGCAAGAAGAAGAACAGGGGAGAAAACAGAGAAATGAGAGCCCCTTCGATATGGCTGCGGACGAAGCGTATATGTAGGAAGTCTTTAGTACCGGCTGGTGACAGCAACCGGTATTAAAGGTTTCCCTTTAGTACCGGTTGGTGTCACCAGCCGGTACTAAAGGTGCAAGCGGGGCCCAAGTCTGACCAACAGCCTGCCACGCCCCCTTTAGTACCGGCTCGTGACACGAACCGGTACTAAAGATCGCTCACGAGCCGGTACTAAAGGTCGCCCTGCTCCTAGCCGTTGGAGCCGGCACGAACCGGGACTAATACCATCTTTAGTACCGGCTCGTGACCAGACCGGGACTAATGCTCGGGACGAAAGGTCTGTTTTCTACTAGTGCATGTCAAGCAGCAGCTGTGCGGTTTAGTATAAAAGCTTAATTAGACATGTGTAGGATATTGAGGGCCAGGTTAATTCCAAGAGGAGGGTCTTCTAAACGATGTTTCCTTGCCGCTGAAGACAGGTGTATGACTCTGACGAATGTGGATAGGCTGGCTATGTCGCCGAGGTTGAGAGGGTGAGCCTACCACCTTTTCTGATTAATGCTGTTTATGTCTAGAGCCGGTCCTAAAAACCATATACACCTACAAGAAAAGCATCCTATTCTAATCTTATCTCACCTCAAAGAAATGCATCCTAATCTAATGCTATCTCTGATTTCTTTTGTGAATGTTACTCTTCGCAATTCCCGAGCTTGTGTAACATTTTTGTTTTATTGGTGTCCATCGGGAGTATTCTTATGCATGATTGCTTCTTCAGGCTGCAAATGAAGCCAGTGCACTCTGGGTGGTGAAGAATAAACTTGAGAAGAAGTTGGATGATCTTACATTTTAAGACACTCTCGAAAGGAGTATGCAGGTATGTTTTCTCTGTCTTCATTGCCTTTGTGTTTATTGTGATCCCTTTATTTTGGATGTGCTACCCTGCATGTCGTAGATTTGAGACAGTTATGCTTGTTCCTGCCAGTGTAAGGACAAATATTTTTCGCGTCTTGCGAATTCGTTGTTTTTTTTTTTTTGAACATTTCTTCTATGGTTGTTGTCCTGCATTTCATGTTCTATGAATGTAAATGAATCAGCAGGTGTGACAGCATTCAGTGATAGTGTCCCTTTATTTTGGTTATGATTATAGTGAATTTTTGCTCCTTGACGCATGTAATATTAAAGAATTCGATTTCTATGAATGTGAATGAATCAACATGACTTGTTCACTTATGCTAGCATTGATACTACTGTTTATTGTTACTTAGTACTTTCGCCGAAGCAGTCCTCTCTTGTTTCCACAGAATATGGTCGAGTCATTATCAAAGAAGAATTCATTATTGTAAAATGAGCTTAGCACAGCTTGTAAAAATAGTGACTAGCTATACGAAGGAGAAACTGAAAGATGTGGAGGGCAAATGCACCGCCTCTTGTTTTGACTTGTGCATTGTTTATTATTCCTTTATGTGCTTGTTGAGTCTTTTTACTCACCCTTGTTGCTTTTATGCTTTTAGGTAAACCCGAGGACGACATGCATGGGAATTTTAGGAGTGGCACCATAACTTTCTTCACTACACAAATCTCATACATATTACCTTATTAGCAACATGTTTTGAGAACTTAGTATAACTTATAATCCCTATGTAAAGAAATATAAGAGCGTTTAGATCACTACTTTAGGTCATGGTTTGATTTGGGAGTTTTAGAGTTATTCTTTCAGTCATTGTGGTTTGACTATCGGTCAAGATTTGCTTTATTACATATGGTTATCAGAGATGTTCTTGGTTATGGTTGTATATGTTTTCATAACTTAGCTGAGCATTGTGCTTCTTTGTGCTTGGGTCATGTCCTTGTTCTATACATAATTATATAAATTGCATGTGGCGGATGTCCTTAGAATAGAGGAAGTTTTGTTGAAATTGTTTAAGCTTCTAGGATATACTATAGTCGTTGAATGTTTTCTGGTCTGAAAAAATTAATCTGGGCCAAAATTAAGTTTTGAGTCGTCGAGGAGAGGGAGAGAGGGAGGGAGGGAGGAGGAGGGAGAGAGGGCGAGAGGGAGGGAGGGAGGGAGAGGGAGAGAGAGAGGGAGAGAGAGGGGGAGGGAGGGAGAGAGAGAGCTTCATTAACTAACGTGGCGAACATGGACTAGAAATGCAGAGATAGTTGGTAAGGAAAGAAGAAGACGTTGAATGATTTATTGCTATATGGTTCGTCCAGTTAAATGTTCATGCTAATTACATACAGTTATGAGTTGAGAATTATCTTTATGCTTGTTCAAGTACCATGCAAATGAAGCTAAAGAGAACATTCCAGAGCTTGTATGGGAATATCTTAAGCGCATCAAGTAGATTTTAGTTTGTAACTTACAATTATTTGGATCATGGCTGTAAATGTATACATCGTCGAGTTATATTGCAAGTGAAACATATTTCAATTATTTTCCAATTGTTGCAGCTATCTATTTTATATGTGCAAAAATTGATATGCATTATATTTATAGATGCAATCATAAAAATAATATACATGTAAAATTTGATATGCATTCTATTCATAGGTATAACCCTCCAAAAAAAATTAAAGGGCCCGTGGCAACGCACGGGCGTTCTACTAGTGCAACATAGGTCTTTTCCCCCCTCATATTTAGTATCGCATTTTTCAGTACAACAGCTCATTTGTGTTGCAAAGTTTGCTCCATTTTAAGTCACCGTCAAGATCTTTCGTGCAGCCCAGCTGCTGCCGCATGTTTGCTTTGCTCTTTGTCCATCCGAGGAGTGTGCGTCTCAGGGCTCTTGAGGCGTCGCCGTCCGGACTCGACTATAGTTATTATCATACTCTTGTTCGTACATATCAGTATGATATTGTGACCTTTTATCATCGGAAGGATATTCTCGACAATAAAATCTATAGCGTTAACCATACCACACACGCCCCTTCTTCCCGGAGAAGCAGACCCGGGTAAGTACAGCGATAGAGTTCCCCCTTTGTTTTTAGTGCCGTGTTAGAAAATCCTTGCAAGGAAAGCCAAGAATTCCATATACAGTGGATGATTTGCTTCACTTTTCCAAAAACCTTCTGAGTACGATAATGTATCGGATTTTGAGTCTACCATTGGATTGAAGAGGGATTGAAGAGGAATATGAAACAAATGGAACACTTGTTGGCAATAACCATGATCTGCATGGCGTGCTTGGTTCATGATTTATGATAAGTCAATTTTTAGCTGAACTAGGTGCCCAATTTTACACATTTGGACCTTATCTTACTTTTCCTCCACATGACATGAAATTCATCTAAGGATTTGGCAAAGGCCCATATTATTGATATGCGCAACTGCGCCACCGTCACCATGTGCCCACCGGTTGTCTAAAAAAAGTAGCCCATCTTTTGTTGCCAACTCGAAGAAAAAGAAGCCGCCATCTGCCTGAACGGCGTCCCTGCAAGGACTAAAAAGCCTAACCTATACTACCAGCCGGGGCCGAGGCACCGGAATTCTTTTGTAAGATCCACTCACTCCGCAAATTATGGTCACCTCAGCAGCAATAGAATCCATAGCATGACATTTGGATCTGACTTATATTGTGTGCCCGATGCACCATGATGAGACGAATCGACTCAACAATTTGTTTCCACTTGATCCGTGTTGTTTCCCTGCTAGCTGGTGGAGTCAGATAAAGCATTATACCTGTGTTGTGGCTTAGCTTGTGATCTGTCATGGTCTTACACTGAGATGCATCGTGAGAAAGCACTGCTTGTGATTGTTTTTATTTATTTGTATAAAATCTCAAAGCTTTGAACTACTATTCCAATGCATATTTCCCCTTACTTGGGACTCATCCAAATTGTTCAATTTTTTGTACCAATTGAGATTTTCAAAATAGTTCTATTATTTGTTCTCAATATTGGCGGGCGCGGCAAATCGCGCCTTCATGTCTAGTCCAAAAATAAATCACAATTAGCTAGTGTTGCTCTTCAATCGAATGCAAAACATGACCTGGAATTACATGAAAAAGAACAGCACCTCGAAACGACTTGAGATGGTCAAATCAACAAAGCAAAAACAAAAACTAATTAACTCGTAATGAGCTCATGTGTAACTTTGAAAAGCTAATATCTTGACATTTTTTTATTACACTACTAAGTTATTCATGAGCACATATATACATCCGGCATCAACCTTGAAAAGCCGTGTGACTAGATCAGGTAGGAGGGTGATGGAGAACGAGTCATCGCCGCCGCCGGGTGTAACGGAGAAGTCTTTGAACAGTCGGCATCGCAGTCGCCCAATGAAACATAACAAGCATACTTTGCTAAACAACAGAAGCATATCTGAGGGTTTCCGCAGTTGGAATGACGGACACAGAGACCATGTAGATGGATCTTGGCGTTTTCCACGTCTTCCAGGATTCTGCCTATCGACCATATACATACAGCAATTAATAATGTTCATAGTAGTCTTTGTTTATCAACAGATACAACAACGAACGAATAGTCACTGTCACCCGGGAAGAAAACGTTACAACTTGCAAAGGAATCTACGCTAAATTCGCATCGACTGCTCGATAATCGAAGATGAGTATTGGAAAGGCTAATCCATCAACAGAGATGTATATGGATAATCGATCGGTTGCTTATCCGAAAACTTACATTGCGCATGTGTAGCAAAGCATACAAGAAGAAGCGTCGAGATTATGATTGATGCATGGAAGCGGTTCCTATGCTGCTTGTCCATGGAGAAATCACAGTGTGCTTGCGTCTGCTACTATAACACACACGGTAGTACATGGGTTAATTTGGGTGCTAATATATAGGCAAACAAGCAGTAAAGCGTGCCCTCAAAACATATCGCTAGAATCACGATGCATTCTATATGGAGGTAAAAGGCATGTCTTCTAATTACCTGTATTTTTTGTGATATGATTCGACATTCCTTATACAGTCTCAGTCAGATACTGACCGAATTTGAAATGATTAACTATACCATGTTTAGACCCTACGCATAGTTCCAATGGATGGATTGCAATCTCTATGTGACGGCAACGGATCGGCATGATCCCAATTAAAAGAATTGCCAACTGGCGTAGTTGCAGTAAATGAATGGTAGCCTCTATCCATGATATTCCAGCATGCACAGAAGCAGAGTTTGCAGAAGCTATTGTCTGCCTAGAAGGATCACGAATGGCAATGTCGGGAACTCATCTTATCCTGGTCAGTGGAACTGTCTAGAAGGATTAGGGAAACTCTAACCGATCCACTACATATAACGGAGGATCCGGCGGAGTGAACCCTTAGTAAAGTATTTTTATTTCACTAAGTGTTGACTGGACCTAGCCGATCCCTTGTATATAACGGAGTAAAACATTTATTTTTCATTTACATTTCATTTTCGGCCACTGAAACAAATTTTATTACTTCTTTATTTCATTCGACGACATTTCGATACATTGGAATACATAATTCACCAATTCTTCACTACAAGAGTGAAACCAAAAAAAAAAACGAGAACCACAATTAGACACTTTACAATATATACAATTTCCATAACTACTCTACTAGTTGGATTAATATTTTCTCTATGTGTTCATTTTTTTTATTCTCTCTATTGAATTGTCGAGCTTGCACACTTCTTTTTTCTCCGATTCCGACAAATTCGATGTTGCTTCACATCTAGTCTCGTCTCTAGCCTTTATTCTAGCAACAAGTGCATGAACATCTATCCGATTTTGTGATATCAATAGATCGATGTAATCTTCTTTTCAATACCAAAACTTGCAACCATCCTACACACAAATTGGAGCAATCAAAGAGCTAACAAAGTTGCGCCGAATCCGATGAACAGCCGAATAAAAAAAAGCACATACCACATCTTTTTTGCACTTGAAGAACACTCATCCGGGGTGTTCCGGTGTGGTGGAAACTCGGCACACCACCTGCAGCAGGCCGTCGTCGCACTTTATGACCAACAAAAGGGAGCTAACAAGTCGTTGGGCCAACACCGAGCGACAGACGGGCATGTCTTTGCCAGCAAACCGCCAACGGGACAGATCCAGGCGGCTAGAGGCGGAGTCAATACCTTCATGCGCGCGCGGAGGGCGTTGTCGGAGCTGTGAGGTCCCGGTACCCGGCCAATCCATGACAAAGATGCAGTCGCCGATGGCCGGATGCGTCAAATCCGACGACGGCGGCGGCATCCGTGGATCTACCGGTTATGCGCTGGTGACGGGGCTAGAGAGGCACAAATCTGGGTGGTCAAGGACATCGACGAAGCCTACGAAGCTTCCGCGGTGACAGTCAGATGCGTCAAATCCAACGACGACGGCAGCATCCGCGAATCTATCGATTGTGCGCCGGTGACGGGGCCAGAGAGGCACAAATCCGGACGGTCAAGGATAGCGGCGAAGCCTACAAGCTTACGCGGCGGCGGGTGGTGGCCGACAAGGGGCAAGAAGGACGGCGCCAACGTAGATGCGATGCAGGAGCAAGGTGGGTGAGGCAGCTAAGGGGAGAGGATTTTTTTTCCTTCAAACGGTAGCGGTGGAGTAAAATTACGTAGGCAAGGCCCGGTAGCGTCGATTGGGGATCGTCTATTTTTTTTTCCTTCAAACGGTAGCGGTAGAGTAAAATTATGTAGGCAAGGCCCGGTAGCATCGATTAGGGATCGTCTAGGTGCCGGAGAGGATTTTTTTCCCTTCAAACGGTAGCGGTGGAGTAAAATTATGTACGCAAGGCCCGGTAGCGGTAGCGTCGATTGGGGATCGTCTAGGTGCCGGTTAGAGGGGTAAAATCAAATTTTTACTCCACTAACCGGCAAGGGCACTCGGCCCCTCTAGGATTGACAGATCAAAATTTGGAGGGATTGCAGGAGTTTAGCACTACCAAACAAGGAAGGATTGAAGTTAAAAGTTTGTATGCAAAGTAGAGAACCGAAAAGATAAATGTTTAGCTCATAGTCTTGCCCAGAATGGGCATGCAGAGTTGTGTAGTGAGGTTAAGCAAGTTACCGTGTTTAAGCCTGGCCTTGCAAGATTGTAAGAACAATCTGTCCTCTTTTAATTAACATACATACAGTTCTCTTTTGAAATCAAGGGCGTAAAACTTATCATCGAAACAAAATCAGTCTCACGGCATCAAGCATGGACAACAACAAATAAGAACACATAATATGGCAATATATATGGTAGATTTAATTGCGCTGACAAAACGATCTTAAAGTGTACCAAAACTCAAAGCAATTTGACATTAATGGTGGCAGAGTGCTTCCCTGAACATAGTGAACTTGAATATAACAGCAACACTTCAGTCTACTGGACTAGAAAACAGCCATAAAACACATGATAGTGATAAATTAGGTGTTTGTCGCCCTGGTGAAGATCTACTGGCTGGAGTGGATCGACACCATCCTGATGAGCCCCATCTCCATCAGGTCCTTGATGGCCTTGCGAGCCAGAGACCCGTTGATCTGCAGATAATTAAAGACATAGTGAGATGATCATGATATAGTGCATAGAAATCTACCAACACAGATGGTGCACTCACAAAAAATACATGCCAGAACAATTCATAGACCGACAACACAGCTTTAGTCCCATGATGATACCGCAGTTCCAATATAGTCCCAAGATACTGCAGTTCCAACCTAGTAACAAGGCGTGTAGGCACAAATGGTAGACAGCAAGATGCAGGGACATGTTACCGACGTATTCATTAGCATCGTCCAACCGTATTAATTCTTACGAATCAATGGTTAATTCTATACTAGTCAACGGTGATGTCAAATTACACTAAACCTGGGTACTGCACATGCCAAAATCAGATTGTGCAATATCTATGACGCTAGGGACAAATAGGTGTCAAATGGCCTATGTCCACTGTATCATACTTTTAACACCACAGTTGGCAAACCAAGCATAATCTGAGGATGTTTGCCTCATGTACCAAACTCAACATCATGCTGCACAAAAACTATCGGCACAGATGCAGCAGCCGAAACCGGCATCCGATAGGACATGCAATCAATTCATAACACAACCACATATGTCCATGCTATAGCCTAGATCGCAGGTATGAGTTCATGCTCTTGCTCAGAGTACTACTGACTGACCCCAAAACAGAGCATCATAGCAAAACACTTCACACACAGGTTCTACCATCCCGAGATCTCAATTCTCATCGGAAGCAAGCAAGCAAGAAGAACAGATCCGGAGGAGGGAGGATGGAGGGCGTGCGTGCGTTACCCTGAGGCGCTCGGAGAGGATGGATGGCGTGATCTGCTTGTACTTGGGAACCTCGGTGAGCAGCTTGTCGTAGGTCGCCTGGTCGAAGAGCACCGCGTTGTTAACCTTCTCCTTTTGCTTTCCCTTGCTCCACTTCTTCTTCTTCTGCTTCCCGCCGCCGGACTTCACCGGCTTGGAAGAAGCCGCTGGGGCCTTCTCCTTCTTCGGCGCCTATGAGGACACAAGAGAGCGAGCGAGAGGGGGCGTCAGCGCGCGTCCGGTGTGGCGACCCAGGAAGAAATATGCGCGGGGTGGGATGGCGCGCGGACCATGGCTGACGGTGGTGGCGCGGCGGCGGGAGCGGGAGCGGGAGCGGCGAGGAGGAGGAGGAGGAGGCGGCGGCGGGGTGGAGGAGGAGAGATGGATTGCGTTGTGGAGGAGGGGGTATATGAGTTGGATGGAGGCTAGGGTTTCTCTGCGGGCCGGACTGGGCTGTTGGGCCGCGCGCTGTGGGCTTGTTCTGGGGGCTTATCCATCCAAGTCCATTTGAAAAAAATTCCCTTCTCTCGGAAAAAAATGAAGTTCCTTACATTCGAAAACCATCCCCCGTGTGCGTGCACATGCAATGGAATTATCTCAAATACGTGTTGTATGCAAAGTAGAGAACCGAAAAGACAAATGTTTAGCTCATAGTCTTGCCCACAATGGGCATGCAGAGTTGTGTAGTGAGGTTAAGCAAGTTACCGTGTTTAAGCCTGGCCTTGCAAGATTGTAAGAACAATCTGTCCTCTTTTAATTAACATACATACAGTTCTCTTTTGAAATCAAGGGCGTAAAACTTATCATCGAAACAAAATCAGTCTCACGGCATCAAGCATGGACAGCAACAAATAAGAACACATAATATGGCAATATATATGGTAGATTTGATTGCGCTGACAAAACGATCTTAAAGTGTACCAAAACTCAAAGCAATTCGACATTAATGGTTGCAGAGTGCTTCCCTGAACATAGTGAACTTGAATATAACAGCAACACTTCAGTCTACTGGACTAGAAAACAGCCATAAAACACAAGATAGTGATAAATTAGGTGTTTGTCGCCCTGGTGAAGATCTGCTGGCTGGAGTGGATCGACACCATCCTGATGAGCCCCCTCTCCATCAGGTCCTTGATGGCCCTGCGAGCCAGAGACCCGTTGATCTGCAGATAATTAAAGACATAGTGAGATGATCAGGATATAGTGCATAGAAATCTACCAACACAGATGGTGCACTTATAAAAAATACATGCCAGAACGATTCATAGACCGACAACACAGCTTTAGTCCCATGATGATACTGCAGTTCCAACATAGTCCCAAGATACTGCAGTTCCAAACTAGTAACAAGGCATGTAGGCACAAATGGTAGACAGCAAGATGAAGGGACATGTTACCGAAGTATTCATCAGCATCGTCCAGCCATATTAATTCTTACGTATCAATGGTTAATTCTATACTAGTCAACGGTGATGCCAAATTACACTAAACCTGGGTACTGCACATGCCAAAATCAGATTGTGCAATATCTATGACGCTAGGGACAAATGGGCATCAAATGGACTATGTCCACTGTATCATACTTTTAACACCACAGTTGGCAAACCAAGCATAATCTGAGGATGTTTGCCTCATGTACCAAACTCAACATCACGCTGCACAAAAACTATCGGCACAGATGCAGCAGCCGAAACCGGCATCCGATAGGACATGCAATCAATTCATAACACAACCATATATGTCCATGCTATAGCCTAGATCGCAGGTATGCGTTCATGCTCTTGCTCAGAGTACTACTGACTGACCCCAAAACAGAGCATCATAGCAAAACACTTCACACACTGGTTCTACCATCCCGAGATCTCAATTCTCATCGGAAGCAAGCAACCAAGAAGAAAAGATCCGGAGGAGGGAGGATGGAGGGCGTGCGTGCGTTACCCTGAGGCGCTCGGAGAGGACGTATGGCGTGATCTGCTTGTACTTGGGAACCTCGGTGAGCAGCTTGTCGTAGGTCGCCTGGTCGAAGAGCACCGCGTTGTTAACCTTCTCCTTTTGCTTGCCCTTGCTCCACTTCTTCTTCTTCTGCTTCCCGCCGCCGGACTTCACCGGCTTGGAAGAAGCCGCTGGGGCCTTCTCCTTCTTCGGCGCCTATGAGGACACAAGAGAGCGAGCGAGAGGGGGCGTCAGCGCGCGTCCGGATTGGCGACCCAGGAAGAAATATGTGGGGGGTGGGATGGCGCGCGGACCATGGCTGACGGTGGTGGCGCGGCGGCGGGAGCGGGAGCGGGAGCAGCGAGGAGGAGGAGGAGGAGGAGGCGGCGGCGGGGTGGAGGAGGAGAGACGGATGGCGTGATCTGCTTGTACTTGGGCACCTCGGTGAGCAGCTTGCCGTGGGTCGCCTGGTCGAAGAGCACCGCGTTGTTAACCTTCTCCTTTTGCTTGCCCTTGCTGCACTTCTTCTTCTTCTGCTTCCCGCCGCTAGACTTGGTGGCTTGGAAGAAGCCGCTGGGGCCTTCTCCTTCTTCGGCGCCTGCGAGGACGCAAGAGAGCGAGCGAGAGGGGGCGTCAGCGCGCGTCCGTTGTGGCAACGCGGGAAGACGGATGCGGGGGGTGGGATGGCACGCGTACCATGGCTGATGGCGGTGGCGCGGCGGCGGGAGCGGGAGAGGGAGTGGCGAGGAGGAGGAGGAGGCGGCGGCGGGGTGGAGGAGGAGAGATGGATTGCGGGGTGGAGGAGGGGGTATATGAGTTGGATGGAGGCTAGGGTTTCTCTGCAGGCCGGATTGGGCTGTTGGGCCGCGCGCTGTGGGCTTGTTCTGGGGGCTTATCCATCCAAGTCCATTTGAATTTTTTTCCCTTACTTGTCTCGGAAAAAAAATGAAGTTCCTTACATTCGAAAACCATCCCCCGTGTGCGTGCACGTGCAATGGAAGTATCTCAAATACGTGTTGTATGCAAAGTAGAGAACCAAAAAGATAAATGTTTAGCTCATTGTCTTGCCCAAAATGGGCATGCAGAGTTGTGTAGTGAGGTTAAGCAAGTTACCTTGTTTAAGCCTGGCCTTGCAAGATTGTAAGAACAATCTGTCCTCTTTTAATTAACATACATACAGTTCTCTTTTGAAATCAAGGGCGTAAAACTTATCATCGAAACAAAATCAGTCTCACGGCATCAAGCATGGACAGCAACAAATAAGAACACATAATATGGCAGTATATATGGTAGATTTGATTGCGCTGACAAAACGATCTTAAAGTGTACCAAAACTCAAAGCAATTCGACATTAATGGTGGCAGAGTGCTTCCCTGAACATAGTGAACTTGAATATAACAGCAACACCTCAGTCTACTAGACTAGAAAACAGCCATAAAACACATGATAGTGATAAATTAGGTGTTTGTCGCTCTGGTGAAGATCTGCTGGCTGGAGTGGATCGACACCATCCTGATGAGCCCCCTCTCCATCAGGTCCTTGATGGCCCTGCGAGCCAGAGATCCGTTGATCTGCAGGTAATTAAAGACATAGTGAGATGATCAGGATATAGTGCATCGAAATCTACCAACACAGATGGTGCACTCATAAAAAATACATGCCAGAACAATTCATAGACCGACAACACAGCTTTAGTCCCATGATGATACCGCAGTTCCAATATAGTCCCAAGATACTGCAGTTCCAAACTAGTAACAAGGCATGTAGGCACTGTTGGAAATATGCCCTAGAGGCAATAATAAATTGGTTATTATTATATTTCCTTGTTCATGATAATCGTTTATTATCCATGCTATAATTGTATTGATTGGAAACTCAAATACATGTGTGGGTACATAGACAACACTGTGTCCCTAGTAAGCCTCTAGTTGACTAGCTCGTTGATCAAAGATGGTTAAGGTTTCCTAGCCATTGACATGAGATGTCATTTGATAACGGGATCACATCATTAGGAGAATGATGTGATGGACAAGACCCAAACTACGAACGTAGCATATGATCGTGTCAGTTTACTGCTATTGTTTTCTGCATGTCAAGTATCTGTTCCTATGACCATGAGATCATGCAACTACCTGACATCGGAGGAGTACCTTGTGTGTATCAAACGTCGCAACGTAACTGGGTGACTATAAAGGTGCTCTACAGGTATCTCCGAGGGTGTCTGTTGGGTTGGCATGGATCAAGACTGGGATTTGTTACTCCGTGTGACGGAGAGGTATCTCAGGGCCCACTCGGTAATACAACATCACAATGAGCCTTGCAAGCAATGTGACTAAAGTGTTAGCCACGAGATCTTGTATTACGGAACGAGTAAAGAGACTTGCCGGTAACGAGATTGAACTAGGTATAGAGATACCGACGATCGAATCTCGGGCAAGTAACATACCGAAGAACAAAGGGAACAGTATACGGGATTAACTGAATCCTTGACATAGAGGTTCGACCGATAAAGATCTTCGTAGAATATGTAGGAGCCAATATGGGCATCTAGGTCCCGCTATTGGTTATTGATCGTAGAGGTGTCTCGGTCATGTCTACATAGTTCTCGAACCCGCAGGGTCTACACACTTAACGTTTGGTGACGATTAGTATAGTTGAGTTATTTTGTTGGTGACCGAAGGTTGTTCGGAGTCCCGGATAAGATCCCGGACATGACGAGGATCTCTGGAAGAGTCCGGAGGTAAAGATTAATATATGTGATAATAGTGTTTTGATCTCCGGAAGGGTTCCGGAATTCACCGGAAGAGGTTCCGGATGTTTCCCGAAATGTTCGGATACGAGAACACTTTATTTGGTCCAAGGGGTAAAGCCCACGAGGCTTAGGCAAGGTGCAAAAGGAAGTTTTGCTGGCGTCTGGGGCGGTACTACCGCTTATCGTAAGCGATACTACCGCTACGGGCGGTACTACCGCTTATCGTAAGCGGTACTACCGCTACGGGCGGTACTACCTCTTATCGCAAGCGGTACTACCGCTTGTGCGCGGTACTGCAGGGATCCGTGTTGGACTCTTTCCCTGCGGGCCAAACCGACCTTGTGCGGGCAAAACCGACCTGGAGGAGGCTTTTACTCCAAGTTTAGACCCCAAGGCTCAACATATAAATAGAGGAGGAGGGCTAGCACGCGGGAGACATTAAGATTTCCCCAAGCCGTGTGCGGCAACCCTAACCCTCTAGTTCCTCCGTCATAATCTCCGTAGTGCTTGGCGAAGCCCTGCAGAGATTGTTCCTCACCAACATCACCACGCCGTCGTGCTGCCGGAACTCATCTACTACTTCATCATCGCTCGCTGGATCGAGGAGGTGAAGGCGTCATCAAGCCGTACGTGTGTTGAACGCGGAGGTGCCGTCCGTTCGGCACTAGTTCGTGATCGGATCGAGGGACGACTTGCGATTTGGATCGTGGAGACGTTCGACTACATCAACCGCGTTTCTTAACGCTTCCGCTTAGCGATCTACAAGGGTATGTAGATTCACTCTCCCTCTCGTAGATGCTCATCACCATGGATAGATCTTGTGTGTGCGTAGGAAAATTTTTGTTTCCCATGCAACGTTCCCCAACAGTGGCATCTGAGCTAGGTCTATGCGTAGATGAGATCTCGAGTAGAACACAAACGAGTTGTGGGTGTGGGTGTATACATATTGCTTGCCGTTACTAGTTGATACTTGATTCGGCGGTATTGTGAGATGAAGCGGCCCGGACCGACATTACGCGTACGCTTACGCGAGACAGGTTCCTTCAACTGACATGTAACTTTGTTGCATAAAGATGGCTAGCGGGTGTCTGTCTCTCTCACTTTAGTTGAATCGATTTCAATGAAGAGGGTTCTTTTAGAAGATCAAAAAGCAATCACTACACCACGTTGTGGTTTTGCGTAGGTAAGAACGGTTCTTGCAAACCCGTAGCAGCAACGTAAAATTTGCAACAACAATTAGAGGACGTCTAACTTGTTTTTGCAGGGTATGTTGTGATGTGATATGGCCAATTACATGATGAGATATATGTGATGTATGAGATGATCATGTGTCGTATAGAATATCACGACTTGCATGTCGATGAGTACGGCAACTGGCAGGAGCCATAGAGTTGTCTTTAATTATTGTATGACCTGCGTGTCAATCATTAAGCGCTATGTAATGCTTTACTTTATCGCTAAACGTTAGCAATAGTCGTGGTAGCAACAGTCGGCGCGACAACCTCATGGCGACACATTGATGGAGATCAAGATGATGGAGATCATGGTGTCATGCCGGTGATGATGGAGATCATGCCGGTGCTTTGGAGATGGAGATCAAAAGCACGAGTTCATGGCCATATCATGTCACTTATGATTTGCATGTGATGTTAATCCTTTTATGCATCTTATTTTGCTTAGGACGACGGTAGCATTATAAGGTGATCCCTCACTTAAATTTCAAGATAAATTGTGTTCTCCCCGAGTGTGCACCGTTGCGAAAGTTCGTCGTTTCGAGACACGCCGTGATGATCAGGTGTGATAGACTCTACGTTCGCATACAATGGGTGTAAGCCATGTTGCACGTGCGGAACACTCGGGTTAAACTTGACGAGCCTAGCATGTACAGACATGGCCTCGGAACACAAGAGACCGAAAGGTCGAACATGAGTCATATAGTAGATATGATCAACATGAAGATGTTCACCGTTGAAACCACCTCAACTCACGTGATGATCGGACTTGAGTTGGTGGATTTGGATCATGTTACACTCGAATGATCAGAGAGATGTCAATTTGAGTGGGATTTTTTAAGTAATATGATTAACTAAACTCATTATCTAGAACAATAGTCTAAGTTGTCTTTGCAATATTTATGTTGTAGATCATGGCTCGCGCAGTAGCACCCCTGAATTTTAATGTGTTCCTAGAGAAAGCTAAGTTGAAAGATGATGGAAGTAACTTTGTGGACTGGGCCCGTAATCTAAGGATTATCCTTACGGCTTCCCAGAAGGCTTATGTCCTTGATGCACCGCTTGGTGATCCACCCGCTCCAGTTGAGTCTCTAGACGTTGTGAACGCCTGGCAGGCTCGTTCTGAAGATTACTCAATTGTTCAATGTGCAATATTGTATGGCTTAGAACCGGGACTTCAAAGACGTTTTGAACGTCATGGAGCATATGAGATGTTCCAGGAGTTGAAGTTTATCTTTCAGAAGAATGCCTGGATCGAGAGATATGAGATCTCCGATAAGTTCTATGCTTGCAAGATGGAGGAGAACGGGTCTATCAGTGATCATGTACTCAGAATGTCTGGGTACTCTACCCGTCTGGCTGAATTGGGGATGCCCCTTCCGCTAGAGGCTATCACTGACAGAGTTCTTCAATCATTGCCACCTAGCTACAAGAGCTTCGTGTTGAACTATAACATGCACGGGATGAACAAGTCAGTCGCCGAGCTGTTTGCGATGCTGAAAGCCGCTGAGTCTGAAATTCAGAAGGAGCATCAAGTGTTGATGGTCAATAAAACCACTAGTTTCAAGAAAAATGGCAAGGGTAAGAAGGGTAACTCCAAGAAGAGTGGCAAAGCAGTTGCTCCTCTCGTGAAGAAACCCAAGGCTGGACCCAAACCAGAAACTGTGTGCTTTCATTGCAAGGGAACTGGACACTGGAGGCGGAACTGCCCCAAGTATTTGGCTGACAAGAAGGCGGCCAACAACAAACAAGGTATATATGATATACATGTTATTGATGTGTACCTTACCAACTCTCGTTGTAGTGCCTGGGTATTTGATACCGGTGCGGTTGCTCATATTTGCAACTCAAAACAGGAACTGCGGAATAGACGGAGGCTGGCAAAGGACGAAGTGACGATGCGCGTGGGAAATGGTTCCAAGGTTGATGTGATCGCCGTCGGCACGCTCGCTCTTCGATTACCATCGGGATTAGTGATGAACCTGAATAATTGTTATTTAGTGCCTGCGTTAAGCATGAACATTATATCTGGATCTTGTTTATTGCGAGACGGTTACTCATTTAAATCAGAGAATAATGGTTGTTCTATTTATATGAGTAATATCTTTTATGGTCATGCACCCAATGTGAGGGGTTTATTCTTATTGAATCTCGATAGTAATGATACACATGTTCATAACATTGATGCCAAAAGATGTAGAATTGATAATGATAATACCACTTTCTTGTGGCACTGCCGTTTAGGTCATATTGGCATAAAACGCATGAGGAAGCTCCATGCTGATGGACTTTTGGAGTCACTTGATTTTGAATCACTTGACACATGTGAGCCATGCCTCATGGGCAAGATGACTAAAACGCCGTTCTCTGGAACAATGGAACGGGCAAGTGACTTATTGGAAATCATACATACTGATGTGTGCGGTCCAATGAGCATTGAGGCGCGCGGTGGTTATCGTTACTTTCTCACCTTCACTGATGACTTAAGTAGATATGGGTATATTTACTTAATGAAACACAAGTCTGAAACATTTGAAAAGTTCAAACAATTTCAGAGTGAAGTTGAGAATCATCGTGACAAGAAGATTAAATTCCTACGATCTGATCGAGGAGGAGAATATCTGAGTTATGAGTTTGGCAGTCACTTAAGACAATGTGGAATTGTTTCACAACTGACACCGCCTGGAACACCACAGCGTAATGGTGTGTCCGAACGTCGTAATCGAACCTTATTGGATATGGTGCGATCTATGATGTCTCTTGCCGATTTACCACTATCGTTTTGGGGTTATGCATTAGAGACAGCTGCATTCACTTTAAATAGGACACCATCAAAATCCGTTGAGACGACGCCATATGAACTTTGGTTTGGCAAGAAGCCAAAGCTGTCGTTTCTTAAAGTTTGGGGATGTGATGCTTATGTCAAAAAGCTTCAGCCTGAAAAACTGGAACCCAAAGCGGAGAAATGCGTCTTCATAGGATACCCAAAAGAGACAGTTGGGTATACCTTCTACCACAGATCCGAAGGCAAAGTGTTTGTCGCTAAAAACGGAACATTTCTTGAGAAAGATTTTCTCTCGAAAGAATTGAGTGGGAGGAAGATAGAACTTGATGAGGTTGTTGAACCTTTACTTCAACCTGAAAGTAGCGCAGCGCAGAAAGATGTTTCTGTAGAGCCTACATCAGCTGAAGAGGAAGTTAATGATGATGATCATGAAGCTTTGGATCAAGTTGCTATCGAACCTCGTAGGTCGACAAGGACGCGTACTACTCCTCAGTGGTACGGCAACCTTGTCTTAGAGGTCATGTTGTTGGACAACGATGAACCTACGAGCTATGGAGAAGCGATGATGGGCCCGGATTCCGAGAAGTGGTTAGAGGCCATGAAATCCGAGATGGGATCCATGTATGAAAACAAAGTGTGGACTTTGGAAGTATTACCTGAAGGGCGTAAGGCCATTCAGAACAAATGGATCTTTAAGAGGAAGACGGACGCGGACGGTAATGTCACCGTCTATAAAGCTCGACTTGTGGCAAAGGGTTTTTCACAAGTTCAAGGAGTTGACTACGATGAGACCTTCTCACCCGTAGCAATGCTTAAGTCCGTCAGAATCATGTTAGCAATAGCTGCCTTTTTCGATTATGAAATTTGGCAGATGGATGTCAAAACAGCGTTCCTTAACGGTTTCCTTAAGGAAGAGTTGTATATGATGCAACCAGAAGGTTTTGTCGATCCAGAGAATGCTGACAAAGTTTGCAAACTCCAGCAATCCATTTATGGACTGGTGCAAGCATCTCGGAGTTGGAATCTTCGCTTTGATGAGGTGATCAAAGCGTTCGAGTTTATACAAGTTTACGGAGAAGCTTGTATTTACAAGAAAGTGAGTGGGAGCTCTATAGCGTTTCTAATATTATATGTGGATGACATATTACTGATTGGAAACAATATAGAAATGTTGGAAAGCGTGAAGGAATATTTGAACAAGAGTTTTTCAATGAAGGACCTAGGAGAAGCTGCTTTCATATTAGGCATCAAGATCTATAGAGATAGATCGAGACGCTTAATAGGACTTTCACAAAGCACATACCTTGACAAAGTTTTGAAGAAGTTCAAAATGGATCAGTCCAAGAAGGGGTTCTTGCCTGTATTGCAAGGTGTGAAGTTGAGTAAGACTCAATGCCCAGTGACTGCAGAAGATAGAGAAAAGATGAGTGTCATCCCCTATGCTTCAGCCATAGGCTCTATCATGTATGCAATGCTGTGCACAAGACCCGATGTCAGCCTTGCCATAAGTATGGTCGAAAGGTTTCAAAGTGATCCAGGAATGGAACACTAGACGGCGGTCAAGAATATCCTGAAGTACCTGAAAAGGACTAAGGACATGTTTCTCGTTTATGGAGGTGATCAAGAGCTCGTCGTAAAGGGTTACGTCGATGCAAGCTTTGACACTGATCCGGATGACTCTAAGTCGCAAACCGGATACGTATTTATTCTTAATGGGGGTGCAGTTAGCTGGTGCAGTTCCAAGCAAAGCGTGGTAGCTGATTCTACATGCGAAGCGGAGTACATCGCTGCCTCGGAGGCGGCGAAGGAAGGTGTCTGGATGAAGGAGTTCATGACAGATCTTGGAGTAGTGCCTAGTGCGCTTAACCCAATAACTCTGTTTTGTGATAATACTGGTGCCATTGCTCTAGCCAAGGAACCAAGATTTCACAAGAGGACCAGACACATAAAGCGACGTTTCAATTCCATCCGCGGTTATATCAAGGAGGACGACATAAATATTTGCAAAGTACACACGGATCTGAATGTTGCAGATCCGATGACTAAACCTCTTCCAAAGGCTAAGCATGAACAACACCAGAACTGCATGGGTGTTCGATTCATTACAATGTAAATCACATAGTGATGTGAACTAGATTATTGACTCTAGTGCAAGTGGGAGACTGTTGGAAATATGCCCTAGAGGCAATAATAAATTGGTTATTATTATATTTCCTTGTTCATGATAATCGTTTATTATCCATGCTATAATTGTATTGATTGGAAACTCAAATACATGTGTGGGTACATAGACAACACTGTGTCCCTAGTAAGCCTCTAGTTGACTAGCTCGTTGATCAAAGATGGTTAAGGTTTCCTAGCCATTGACATGAGATGTCATTTGATAACGGGATCACATCATTAGGAGAATGATGTGATGGACAAGACCCAAACTACGAACGTAGCATATGATCGTGTCAGTTTATTGCTATTGTTTTCTGCATGTCAAGTATCTGTTCCTATGACCATGAGATCATGCAACTCCCTGACATCGGAGGAGTACCTTGTGTGTATCAAACGTCGCAACGTAACTGGGTGACTATAAAGGTGCTCTACAGGTATCTCCGAGGGTGTCTGTTGGGTTGGCATGGATCAAGACTGGGATTTGTTACTCCGTGTGACGGAGAGGTATCTCAGGGCCCACTCGGTAATACAACATCACAATGAGCCTTGCAAGCAATGTGACTAAAGTGTTAGCCACGAGATCTTGTATTACGGAACGAGTAAAGAGACTTGCTGGTAACGAGATTGAACTAGGTATAGAGATACCGACGATCGAATCTCGGGCAAGTAACATACCGAAGAACAAAGGGAACAGTATACGGGATTAACTGAATCCTTGACATAGAGGTTCGACCGATAAAGATCTTCGTAGAATATGTAGGAGCCAATATGGGCATCCAGGTCCCGCTATTGGTTATTGATCGTAGAGGTGTCTCGGTCATGTCTACATAGTTCTCGAACCCGCAAGGTCTACACACTTAACGTTTGGTGACGATTAGTATAGTTGAGTTATTTTGTTGGTGACCGAAGGTTGTTCGGAGTCCCGGATAAGATCCCGGACATGACGAGGATCTCTGGAAGAGTCCGGAGGTAAAGATTAATATATGTGATAATAGTGTTTTGATCTCCGGAAGGGTTCCGGAATTCACCGGAAGAGGTTCCGGATGTTTCCCGAAATGTTCGGATACGAGAACACTTTATTTGGTCCAAGGGGTAAAGCCCACGATGCTTAGGCAAGGTGCAAAAGGAAGTTTTGCTGGCGTCTGGGGCGGTACTACCGCTTATCGTAAGCGGTACTACCGCTACGGGCGGTACTACCGCTTATCGTAAGCGGTACTACCGCTACGGGCGGTACTACCGCTTATCGTAAGCGGTACTACCGCTACGGGCGGTACTACCGCTTATCGTAAGCGGTACTACCGCTACCGGCGGTACTACCGCTTATCGCAAGCGGTACTACCGCTTGTGCGCGGTACTGCAGGGATCCGAGTTGGACTCTTTCCCTGCAGGCCAAACCGACCTTGTGCGGGCAAAACCGACCTGGAGGAGGCTTTTACTCCAAGTTTAGACCCCAAGGCTCAACATATAAATAGAGGAGCAGGGCTAGCACGCGGGAGACATTAAGATTTCCCCAAGCCTTGTGCGGCAACCCTAACCCTCTAGTTCCTCCGTCATAATCTCCGTAGTGCTTGGCGAAGCCCTGCAGAGATTGTTCCTCACCAACATCACCACGCCGTCGTGCTGCCGGAACTCATCTACTACTTCATCATCGCTCGCTGGATCGAGGAGGTGAAGGCGTCATCAAGCCGTACGTGTGTTGAACGCGGAGGTGCCGTCCGTTCGACACTAGTTCGTGATCGGATCGAGGGACGACTTGCGATTTGGATCGCGGAGACGTTCGACTACATCAACCGCGTTTCTTAACGCTTCCGCTTAGCGATCTACAAGGGTATGTAGATTCACTCTTCCTCTCGTAGATGCTCATCACCATGGATAGATCTTGTGTGTGCGTAGGAAAAATTTGTTTCCCATGCAACGTTCCCCAACAGGCACAAATGGTAGACAGCAAGATGCAGGGACATGTTACCGAAGTATTCATCAGCATCGTCCAACCGTATTAATTCTTACGTATCAATGGTTAATTCTATACTAGTCAACGCTGATGCCAAATTACACTAAACCTGGGTACTGCACATGCCAAAATCAGATTGTGCAATATCTATGACGCTAGGGACAAATGGGCGTCAAATGGGCTATGTCCACTGTATCATACTTTTAACACCACAGTTGGCAAACCAAGCATAATCTGAGGATGTTTGCCTCATGTACCAAACTCAACATCACGCTGCATGAAAACTATCGGCACAGATGCAGCAGTCGAAACCGGCATCCGATAGGACATGCAATCAATTCATAACACAACCATATATGTCCATGCTATAGCCTAGATCGCAGGTATGAGTTCATGCTCTTGCTCAGGGTACTACTTACTGACCCCAAAACAGAGCATCATAGCAAAACACTTCACACACAGGTTCTACCATCCCGAGATCTCAATTCTCATCGGAAGCAAGCAAGCAAGAAGAACAGATCTGGAGGAGGGTGGATGGAGGACGTGCGTGCGTTACCCTGAGGCGCTCGGAGAGGACGGATGGCGTGATCTGCTTGTACTTGGGCACCTCGGTGAGCAGCTTGTCGTAGGTCGCCTGGTCGAAGAGCACCGTGTTGTTAACCTTCTCCTTTTGCTTGCCCTTGCTCCACTTCTTCTACTTCTTCTTCTGCTTCCCGCCGCCGGACTTGGCCGGCTTGGAAGAAGCCGCTGGGGCCTTCTCCATCTTCGGCGCCTGCGAGGACACAAGAGAGCGAGCGATAGGGGGCGTCAGCGCGCGTCCGGTGTGGCGACGCGGGAAGACGGATGCGGGGGGTGGGATGGCGCGCGTACCATG
The DNA here is from genome assembly GCA_039707655.1 of Elymus sibiricus. Classification (NCBI taxonomy): domain Eukaryota; kingdom Viridiplantae; phylum Streptophyta; class Magnoliopsida; order Poales; family Poaceae; genus Elymus; species Elymus sibiricus. The sequence continues at coordinate 15,716,632 of CM077673.1, read as the reverse complement.
GCTGACGGCGATGGCGCGGCGGCGGGAGCGGCGAGGAGGAGGAGGAGGAGGCGGCGGCGGGGTGGAGGAGGAGAGATGGATTGCGGGGTGGAGGAGGGGGTATATGAGTTGGATGGAGGCTAGGGTTTCTCTGCGGGCCGGACTGGGCTGTTGGGCCGCGCGCTGTGGGCTTGTTCTGGGGGCTTATCCATCCAAGTCCATTTGTAAAAAATTCCCTTACTTGTCTCGGAAAAAAAATGAAGTTCCTTACATTCGAAATCCATCCCCCGTGTGCGTGCACGTGCACTGGAAGTATCTCAAATACGTGTTGTATGCAAAGTAGAGAACCGAAAAGATAAATGTTTAGCTCATAGTCTTGCCCAGAATGGGCATGCAGAGTTGTGTAGTGAGGTTAAGCAAGTTACCGTGTTTAAGCCTGGCCTTGCAAGATTGTAAGAACTATCTATCCTCTTTTAATTAACATACATACAGTTCTCTTTTGAAATCAAGGGCGTAAAACTTATCATCGAAACAAAATCAGTCTCACGGCATCAAGCATGGACAGCAACAAATAAGAACACATAATATGGCAATATATATGGTAGATTTGATTGCGCTGACAAAACGATCTTAAAGTTTACCAAAACTCAAAGCAATTCGACATTAATGGCGGCAGAGTGCTTCCCTGAACATAGTGAACTTGAATATAACAGCAACACCTCAGTCTACTGGACTAGAAAACAGCCATAAAACACATGATAGTGATAAATTAGGTGTTTGTCGCCATGGTGAAGATCTGCTGGCTGGAGTGGATCGACACCATCCTGATGAGCCCCCTCTCCATCAGGTCCTTGATGGCCCTGCGAGCCAGAGACCCGTTGATCTGCAGATAATTAAAGACATAGTGAGATGATCAGGATATAGTGCATAGAAATCTACCAACACAGATGGTAGACTCATAAAAAATACATGCCAGAACAATTCATAGACCGACAACATAGCTTTAGTCCCATGATGATACTGAAGTTCCAATATAGTCCCGAGATACTGTAGTTCCAAACTAATTACAAGGCATGTAGGCACAAATGGTAGACAGCAAGATGCAGGGACATGTTACCGAAGTATTCATCAGCATCGTCCAACCGTATAAATTCTTACGTATCAATGGTTAATTCTATACTAGTCAACGGTGATGCCAAATTACACTAAACCTGGGTACTGCACATGCCAAAATTAGATTGTGCAATATCTATGACGCTAGGGACAAATGGGCGTCAAATGGGCTATGTCCACTATATCATACTTTTAACACCACAGTTGGCAAACCAAGCATAATCTGAGGATGTTTGCCTCATGTACCAAACTCAACATCACGCTGCACAAAAACTATCGGCACAGATGCAGCAGCCGAAACCGGCATCCGATAGGACATGCAATCAATTCATAACACAACCATATATGTCCATGCTATAGCCTAGATCGCAGGTATGAGTTCATGCTCTTGCTCAGAGTACTACCGACTGACCCCAAAACAAAGCATCATAGCAAAACACTTCACACACAGGTTCTACCATCCCGATATCTCAATTCTCATCGGAAGCAAGCAAGCAAGAAGAACAGATCCGAAGGAGGGAGGATGGAGGGCGTGCGTGTGTTACCCTGAGGCGCTCGGAGAGGACGGATGGCGTGATCTGCTTGTACTTGGGCACCTCGGTGAGCAGCTTGTCGTAGGTCGCCTGGTCGAAGAGCATCGCGTGGTTAACCTTCTGCTTTTGCTTGCCCTTGCTCCACTTCTTCTTCTTCTGCTTCCCGCCGCCGGACTTGGCCGGCTTGGAAGAAGCTGCTGGGGCCTTCTCCTTCTTCGGCGCCTGCGAGGACACAAGAGAGCGAGCGAGATGGGGCGTCAGCGCACGTCCGGTGTGGCGACGCGGGAAGACGGATGCGGGGGGTGGGATGGCGCGCGTACCATGGCTGACGGCGGTGGCGCGGCGGCGGGAGTTGGAGCGGGAGCGGCGAGGAGGAGGAGGAGGAGGCAGTGGCAGGGTGGAGGAGGAGAGATGGATTGCGGGGTGGAGGAGGGGGTATATGAGTTGGATGGAGGCTAGGGTTTCTCTACGGGCCGGACTGGGCTGTTGGGCCGCGCGCTGTTGGCTTGTTCTGGGGGCTTATCCATCCAAGTCCATTTGAAAAAAATTCCCTTACTTGTCTCGGAAGAAAAATGAAGTTCCTTACATTCGAAAACCATCCCCCGTGTGCGTGCACGTGCAATGGAAGTATCTCAAATACGTGTTGTATGCAAAGTAGAGAACCGAAAAGATAAATGTTTAGCTCATAGTCTTGCCCAGAATGGGCATGCAGAGTTGTGTAGTGAGGTTAAGCAAGTTACCGTGTTTAAGCGTGGCCTTGCAAGATTGTAAGAACAATCTGTCCTCTTTTAATTAACATACATACAGTTCTCTTTTGAAATCATGGGCGTAAAACTTATCATCGAAACAAAATCAGTCTCACGGCATCAAGCATGGACTGCAACAAATAAGAACACATAATATGGCAATATATATGGTAGATTTGATTGCGCTAACAAAACGATCTTAAAGTGTACCAAAACTCAAAGCAATTCGACATTAATGGTGGCAGAGTGCTTCCCTGAACATAGTGAACTTGAATATAACAGCAACACCTCAGTCTACTGGACTAGAAAACAGCCATAAAACACATGATAGTGATAAATTAGGTGTTTGTCGCCCTGGTGAAGATCTGCTGGCTGAAGTGGATCGACACCATCCTGATGAGCCCCCTCTCCATCAGGTCCTTGATGGCCCTGCGAGCCAGAGACCCGTTGATCTGCAGATAATTAAAGATATAGTGAGATGATCAGGATATAGTGCATAGAAATCTACCAACACAGATGGTGCACTCATAAAAAATACATGCCAGAACAATTCATAGACCGACAACACAACTTTAGTCCCATGATGATACTGCAGTTCCAATATAGTCCCAAGATACTGTAGTTCCAAACTAGTAACAAGGCATGTAGGCACAAATGGTAGACAGCAAGATGCAGGGACATGTTACCGAAGTATTCATCTGCATCGTTCAACCGTATTAATTCTTACGAATAAATGGTTAATTCTATACTAGTCAACGGTGATGCCAAATTACACTAAACCTAGGTACTGCACATGCCAAAATCAGATTGTGCAATATCTATGACGCTAGGGACAAATGGGCGTCAAATGGGCTATGTCCAATGTATCATACTTTTAACACCACTGTTGGCAAACCAAGCATAATCTGAGGATGTTTGCCTCATGTACCAAACTCAACATCACGCTGCACAAAAACTATCGGCACAGATGCAGCAGCCGACACCGGCATCCGATAGGACATGCAATCAATTCATAACACAACCATATATGTCCATGCTATAGCCTAGATCACAAGTATGAGTTCATGCTCTTGCTCAGAGTACTACTGACTGACCCCAAAACAAAGCATCATAGCAAAACACTTCACAAACAGGTTCTACCATCCCGAGATCTCAATTCTCATCGGAACAAGCAAGCAAGAAGAACAGATCCGTAGGAGGGAGGATGGAGGGCGTGCGTGCGTTAGCCTGAGGCGCTCGGAGAGGACGGATGGTGTGATCTGCTTGTACTTGGGCACCTCGGTGAGCAGCTTGTCGTAGGTCGCCTGGTCGAAGAGCACCGCGTTGTTAACCTTCTCCTTTTGCTTGCCCTTGCTCCACTTCTTCTTCTGATGCTTCCCGCCGCCAGACTTGGCCGGCTTGGAAGAAGCCGCTGGGGCCTTCTCCTTCTTCGGCGCCCGCGAGGACACAAGAGAGTGAGCGAGAGGGGGGCATCAGCGCGCGTCTGGTGTGGCGACGCGGGAAGACGGATGCGGGGGGTGGGATGCCGCGCGTACCATGGCTGACGGCGGTGGCGCGGCGGCGGGAGCGGGAGCGGGAGCGGCGAGGAGGAGGAGGAGGAGGCGGTGGCGGGGTGGAGGAGGAGAGATGGATTGCGGGGTGGAGGAGGGGGTATATGAGTTGGATGGAGGCTAGGGTTTCTCCGCGGGATGGACTGGGCTGTTGGGCCGCGCGTTGTGGGCTTGTTCTGGGTGTTATCCATCCAAGTCCATTTGAATTTTTTTCCCTTACTTGTCTAAAAAAAATGAAGTTCCTTACATTCGAAAACCATCCCCAGTGTGCGTGCACGTGCAATGGAAGTATCTCAAATACGTGTTGTATGCAAAGTAGAGAACCGAAAAGACAAATGTTTAGCTCATAGTCTTGCCCAGAATGGGCATGCAGAGTTGTGTACTGCGGTTAAGCAAGTTACCGTGTTTAAGTCTGGCCTTGCAAGATTGTAAGAACAATCTGTCCTCTTTTAATTAACATACATACAGTTCTCTTTTGAAATCAAGGGCGTAAAACTTATCATCGAAACAAAATCAGTCTCACGGCATCAAGCATGGACTGCAACAAATAAGAACACATTATATGGCAATATATATGGTAGATTTGATTGCGCTGACAAAACGATCTTAAAGTGTACCAAAACTCAAAGCAATTCGACATTAATGGTGGCAGAGTGCTTCCCTGAACATAGTGAACTTGAATATAACAGCAACACCTCAGTCTACTGGACTAGAAAACAGCCATAAAACACATGATAGTGATAAATTAGGTGTTTGTCGCCCTGGTGAAGATCTGCTGGCTGGAGTGGATCGACACCATCCTAATGAGCCCCCTCTCCATCAGGTCGTTGATGGCCCTGCGAGCCAGAGACCCGTTGATCTGCAGATAATTAAAGACATAGTGAGATGATCAGGATATAGTGCATAGAAATCTACCAACACAGATGGTGCACTCATAAAAAATACATGCCAGAACAATTAATAGACCGACAACATAGCTTTAGTCCCATGATGATACTGCAGTTCCAATATAGTCCCAAGATACTGCAGTTCCAAACTGTGGTGTGAGGTACGAGATTTAAAGTTCCAATAGCAATGAACCCACTCTTTTGGCAAACCGTTCGCTAGTTTTTGTGCCCACTCATGCTGTTTAAAGACTCTCAAAATAATATAAGTGAGGTACGAGATTTCAATTATTTCTATAAAATAAAAACGCCACCGTGCTCTAAAAAGATATAAGTGAAGCACTAGAGCAACATTGCCTAGCTCAAAAGATATAAGTGAAGCACATAGAGTATTCTAATAAATTCAGGATTCGTGCGTGTATCTCTCAAAAGATGTGTGCAGCAAGGATGATTGTGGCAAACTAAAAAGCAAAGACTCAAATCATACAAGACGCTCCAAGCAAAACACATATCATGTGGTGAATAAAAATATAGCCTCAAGTAAATTTACCGATGGATTGAAGACGAAAGAGGGGATGCCTTCTGGGGCATCCCCAAGCTTAGGCTCTTTGGTATCCTTGAATATGGCTTGGGGTGCCTTGGGCATCCCCAAGCTTAGGCTCTTGCCACTCCTTATTCCATAGTCCATCAAATCTTTACCCAAAACTTGAAAACTTCACAACACAAAACTCAACAGAAAACTCATGAGATCCGTTAGTATAAGAAAAATAAATCACCACTTTAGGTACTATTGTGAACTCATTCTTAATTTATATTGGTGTAATATCTACTGTATTACAACTTCTCCATGGTTCATACCCCCCGATACAACCCATAGATACATCAAAATAAGCAAACAACACAAAGAAAACAGAATCTGTCAAAAACAGAACAGTCTGTAGCAATCTGTAGACTTCGAATACTTCTGTAACTCCAAAAATTCTGAAAAATTAGGAAAATCAGGAAAATTTGTATATCAATCTTGTGTAAAAATTTCAGACTCATTCGACGCTCTGGTAAATTTATAAAATTCCTGGACTGAGCGCAAAAGTTTCTGTTTTTCAGCAAAATCAAATCAATAATCACTGTAGACCATCCCAAAGGTCTTACTTGGCTCAAACACTAATTAAAACACAAAAACACAATTAATACAGAGTTAATAATGTGTAAAACACTCAAGAACAGAAACAAAAACAAAAACATAAAATAAAATTGGGTTGCCTCCCAACAAGCGCTATTGTTTAACGCCCCTAGCTAGGCATAACGCAATAGATCTAGGTATTGTCATCTTTGGTATGCAATCCATAAGTAGCTCTCATAATAGATTCATAAGGTAATTTAATCCGGTTTCTAGGAAAGTGTTCCATGCCCTTCCTTAACGGAAATTGGAATCTAATGTTTCCTTCTTTCATATCAATAATTGCACCGATCGTTCTAAGGAAAGGTCTACCAAGAATAATAGGACATGTAGGATTGCAATCTATATCAAGAACAATGAAATCTACGGGCACATAATTCCTATTTGCAACAATAAGAACATCATTAATCCTTCCCATAGGTTTCTTAATAGTGGAATCCGCTAGATGCAAATTTAAAGAGCAATCATCAAGTTCGTGGAAACCTTGCACATCACATAAAGTTTTCGGAATCGTGGAAACGCTAGCACCCAAATCACACAAAGCATGACACTCATAATCTTTAATTTTAATCTTAATAGTAGGTTCCCACTCATCATAAAGCTTTCTAGGTATAGAAACTTCCAACTCAAGTTTTTCTTCAAAAGATTTCATCGTAGCATCAACGATATGTTTAGTAAAAGCTTTGTTTTGATTATAAGCATGCGGAGAATTCAACATGGATTGCAACAAGGAAATACAATCAATCAAAGAACAACTATCATAATTAAAGTCCTTGAAATCCAAAAGAGTGGGTTCATTGCTATTTAAAGTTTTGACCTCTTCAATCCCACTTTTATCAATTTTAGCATTAAGATCTATAAACTTGGGACGCCTTTTAACTAAAGTTGAGTCGTCTCCAGTCCCATCTTTATCAAGATTTATATTAGAAAACAAAGATTCAATAGGAGTCACATCAATCGCTTTAAGGTCTTCATCATTATTATCACGAGAACACACTTTTTCAATCCATTCACGCTTAGCACGCATTCTAGCGGTTCTTTCCTTACACTCATCAATAGAAGTTCTCATAGCTTTTAAAGACTCATTAATATCACGCTTGGGTGGAGTAGATCTAATTTTAAAAGAATCAATCTCAAGCGAAATTCTATCAACGTTCCTAGCCAAATCATCAATCTTGAGCAATTTTTCTTCAATCGTAGCATTGAAAATCTTTTGCGAACTAATAAATTCTTTAATATTATTCTCAAGATCAGAGGGCATCTTATTATAATTTCCATAAGAATTGTTGTAGGAATTACCATAATTATTAGAGGAATTACTAGGAAACGGCCTAGGGTTGAAATTACCTCTGTACGCGTTATTACCAAAATTGTTCCTACCAACAAAATTCACATCCTTAGATTCATTATTATTTCCAAAAGAAGACAAAGGCATATCATTAGGATCAATAGGAGCACTCTTACTAGCAAACAATTTCATTAATTCATCCATCTTTTCACTCAAAGTATTTATTTCTTCAATAGCATGCACTTTTTTACTAGTAGGAGATCTTTCGGTATGCCATTGAGAGTAATTTGCCATAATATTATCTAGGAGTTTAGTAGCTTCTCCTAATGTGATTTCCATAAAAGTACCACCCGCGTCAGAATCTAAAAGATTTCTAGAAGAAAAATTCAATCCCGCATAAAAAAATTGTATAATCATCCATAAACTCAAACCATGTGCGGGGCTATTTCTAATCATTAATTTCATCCTCTCCCAAGATTGTGCAACATGCTCATGATCAAGTTGCTTAAAATTCATTATATCGTTCCTAAGGGAGATGATCTTAGCGGGCGGAAAATACTTGGAAATAAAAGCATCTTTACACTTATTCCATGAATCAATACTATTTTTAGGTAAAGATGAAAACCAAGTTTTAGCACGATCTCGTAGTGAGAACGGAAATAGCTTCAGTTTAACAATATCATTATCCACATCTTTCTTCTTTTGCATATCACACAACTCAACGAAAGTATTTAGATGGGATGCGGCATCTTCACTAGGAAGGCCAGAAAATTGTTCTTTCATAACAAGATTAAGCAAAGCAGCATTAATTTCATAAGATTCCGCACTAGTGGCGGGAGCAATCGGAGCACTAATAAAATCATTATTATTAGTATTGGAGAAATCACACAATTTGGTATTCTCAGACATCATGACAAAGCAAGCAATCTAGCACACAAGCAAGCAAAAAGCAAGCGAAAAGACGAACGGAAGAAGGGCGAATAAAAAGGCAAATCTTTTTGGTTTTTTCTGAAAATCGTTTTAGAAGTGGGGGAGAGGAAAACGAGAGGTAAATGGCAAATAATGTAAATGCAGGAGATGAGTTTGTGATGGGTACTTGGTAGGCTTGATGTAAATCTCCCCGGCAACGGCGCCAGAAATCCTTCTTGCTACTTCTTGAGCTTGCGTTGGTTTTCCCTTGAAGAGGAAAGGGTGATGTAGCAAAGTAGATAAGTATTTCCGTCAGTTGTTGAGAACCAAGGTATCAATCCAGTAGGAGATACCAGCAAGTCCCCAATAGATGTACCTACACAAATAATCAAACACTTGCACCCAACTCTATAAAGGGGTTGTCAATCCCTTCACGGTTATTTGCAAGGATGAGATCTGATACAGATAGATATAGAAGATTGCTAAAACGAAAAGTAAAAGAAAAGTAAAAAGATTGCAGCAAAGTATTTTTGGTTTATAGATCTGAAAATATAATATGGAAAATAGACCCGGGGGCCATAGGTTTCACTAGAGGCTTCTCTCTTGAAGGAAAATAATACGATGGGTGAACAAATTACTGTCGAGCAATTGATAGAAAAGCGCATAGTTATGACGATATCCAAGGCAATGATTATGCATATAGGCATCACGTCCGTGTCAAGTAGACCGAAACGATTCTGCATCTACTACTATTACTCCACACATCGACCGACTCCTGCCTGCATCTAGAGTATTAAGTTCATGAAGAACAGAGTAACGCATTAGGTAAGATGACATGATGTAGAGGGATAAACTCAAGCAATATGATGAAAACCCCATCTTTTTTATCCTTGATGGCAACAATACAAATACGTGCCTCGCTACCCCTACTATGTCACTGGGTGAGGACACCGCAAGATTGAACCCAAAACTAAGCACTTCTCCCATTGCAAGAATTACCAATCTAGTTGGCCAAACCAAACCAATAACTCGAAGAGACTTGCAAAGATATGAAATCATGCATATAAGAATTCAGAAAAGACTCAAATAATATTCATAGATAATCTAATCATAAACCCACAATTCATCGGATCTCGACAAACACACCACAAAAGAGTATTACATCGGATAGATCTCCATGAAGATCATGAAGAACGTGGTATCGAAGAGCATAGAGAGAGAAGAAGCCATCTAGCTACTAGCTATGGACCCGAAGGTCTGAGGTGAACTACTCACGCATCATCAGAGGGGCAATGGAGTTTATGTAGATGCCCTCCGTGATCGAATCCCCATCCGGCAGATTACCGGAAAAGGCTCCAAGATGGGATCTCACGGGAACAGAGGCTTCCGGCGGCGGAAAAGTATTTTCGTGGCTCTTTTTGGTATTGGGGGAATATTTGGGAATTTATAGGACGAAGATTAGGGTTAGGAGGCCTGCAGGGGGGCCACAAGCCAGGGAGGCGCCCTGCAGGCTTGTCGCCTCCCGGCAGGTCTCCTGTCCCCCTCTCCAAGTCTGGCAGGTTTCTTCTGGTCCAAGAAAAATCATCGCGAAGGTTTTATTCTGTTTGGACTCCGTTTGATATTCCTTATCTGTAATACTCAAAAACAAGGAAAAACAGAAACTGGCACTAGGCTCTAGGTTAATAGGTTAGTCGCAAAAATAATATAAAATAGCATATTAATGCATATAAAACATCCAAAATAGATAATATAATAGCATGGAACAATCAAAAATTATAGATACGTTGGAGACGTATCAACCTTTAGTCCCGGTTGGTGGCTCCAACCGGGACTGAAGGGGAGCATTAGTCCCAGTTGGAGCCACCAACCGGGACTAAATGGCTGTGCTTCCCGCAGCCAAAAGTTTAGTCCCACCTCGCTAGTCGAAAGGGGCTCGGAGTGGTTTATAAGCCCGGCAGCCGCTGCCCTCTCGAGCTCCTCTCTAATGCGGGCAGTACATGCCTATCTCATGCCCTGTTGGGCCTGCTAGCACTGTGGGCCTGCATCCTGGCCCATTTGTAGGGTTTCTAGTCGTATGCAGGCCGTGATGCCTAGTAGGCGGGTATTTTTTTGCATATATTATATTTTTAAATTTTTAATGTTATTTTTTGCATATGTTATTTTTAGTTATATAATTTTAGTTGCATAAATTTTATATAATTTTAGTTGCATAAGTTTTATTTTTTATTGATTCTTTTTAGTTGATTCCTTTTACTATTAAAGTTTTTAACAAATAAATACTTTGATAATTTTAGTTAATATTATTTTGATTCTTTTTGCTAATGAAGAATATTATATTTAATTGATTCTTTTTAGTTCATTCTTTGTGCTATTACAGTTTTATAAAAGACTTTTTCTGCATATTTTTAAACATTTTTTAACTCAAGACCTTTTCTGCATTCAATATGCACCATTCAAAGCCACATCATCACTTTTCAACCCTTTTCTGACTTCATTTACTATTTTTCATGCATTTCATGATTTATTTTGAGCTAAAATGACCCTGAAATTGAAAAGCACTGCAAATAAACTCTGAAATGGTTGAAAGTTGGCATGGTATCACAATTTCACCCACATAGCATGTGCTAAAAAGTTGAGAGGGTTACAGGAAAAACTGGATGCACTTCGTGTACAAACTGGACAATCTCCTTCGAAGTATCAGGGTTTCGGACGAAAACTCGTCTATTACAAAGGGATTTCATTTTTTTAAACATATTTTAACTCAAAGACTTTTTCTGCATTCAATATGCACCATTCAAAGCCACATCATCACTTTTCAACCCTTTTCTGACTTCATTTGCTATTTTTCATGCATTTCATGATTTATTTTGAGCTAAAATGACCCTAAAATTGAAACGCACTGCAAATGAACTCTGAAATGGTTGAAAGTTGGCATGGTATCATAATTTCACCCACATAGCATGTGCTAAAAAGTTGAGAGGGTTATGGGAAAACCTGGATGCACTTCGTGTACAAACTGGACAATCTCCTTCGAAGTATCAGGGTTTCGGACGAACACTCGTCTATTACAAAGGGATTTCATTTTTTTAAACATATTTTAACTCAAGACTTTTTCTGCATTTAATATGCACCATTCAAAGCCACATCATCACTTTTCAACCCTTGTCTGACTTCATTTGCTATTTTTCATGCATTTCAGGGTTTCGGACGAAACCATTACAGAACATCATGAATAGAGAAGTGACCAAATTAATACAAGTTCATCATCACATTAAAACCAAAATATAGTAGTGATCAAATGTTATTACTGAAAAAATAAATACATAAAGTTCATACATAGTTCTCATAGAACAACATATAGCTCTCTAGAGCATCTAATTAAAACACAAATTGAAACTAACGTACAACTATGTAAAACATTTAAATACAACAACAAATGCGATCATAGAGAGTTGGTGTCCAGTTCTTCTGTCCCTCGTGAGTGACTAACACAAGGTGTTGAATAGAGAGTAACCATGCATTTGCTGGCTAAGATTAAGACCGGCGCAGTGAGTTTTCTTCTCCTCGGGTGCATCAAAACTGCAAGGAATTTACTGGTTTTTCGGCGAAGTTGGCATCATGAACAGATGGTATATGCTCAATGCTAAGGCTGGTCGTAATGGGAGTATCATAGGTAGTATCATGCATGCCAACTAGGCAATTTTGATGAGGTGGCATAGAATTAAATGAAGAAAGAGAGGGTTGAGTATCATATCATGATACCGTATCATATTAAATGGTGTGCTACTATGTGTCATGCATGGCAATAAATGAACTATCCTATGATACTAACCTATGATACTATGCACTACGGATGTAGCATCATACACTAGTATCATATGCATGATACTAGTATATGATACTCTCCATTACAACCAGCCTAAGGAAACAGTTCTGCAATTCCTGCCTGTTCCATGGAATATGTTATGTTATGCTCTAAATTCAAGTATAAAAAGAAAGGCTAACTTTTGATGAGCAAGCCCTGCGTTTGTAACCTCTCCCGATATAGTGAAGCTGGCTGGTTGGCACCCGTTGTTTCTTCCCCTTCGACTTGGAGAGGTTTTCCACGTTAAAATCTCATGTCACATGTGTTGATTTCGTTCTTTCATCGTTTGATTTGTGTGTCGTATCTCTAACAGAATAACCAATAATTATCACACACCTTAGTTTCTAAACCATAAGCAGGTCGGTCTTGAACAACTTGGTGAGCGTCGAGTTGTTGTCGCCGGTGCCTGACACGGTGATAGACACGGACACGGTCCTGCGGCGGCACTCCCGAACGCCGAGAGCGTCATGGCGGTGTCCCCTAGAGCTTCACTTCTATAGGGGGCAAATCCATGCATAAAAGAGCTCTTTGAATTTATTTTATATGATTAATTTGTATTGAAATTATGGGGATTTTTGGGATGTTTTTTTCAAGTCAACATGAATTTTGTTCAACTGAGTCGGCTTTTCGACCAGGTCAATGGTGTTTCCAAACTGTATTGTAGATCTCAAACTAAAGAAATACTAATGCACTATTTTTCCTTTGTGTTTGTTATAAGACTGACTTTTCAACAACAAGTATGCATGGGTCGGAAACTGATTATGGAATCAACATGAACATGTAAGACACATTTGGCCAAGAAAAAAAAACAATTAAATGAAGAATGCCAACAATTCGATGACATTATATATTGTATTATATTTGTTTATATCGACAATATATTAGAAAACTCGATCAATATATTTTATTTGACTATGCACTTCACCCCAATATAGTTGAAGAAACCAAATGCATGAACATACGATATAATTCATGCAAGTGTCATAAATTAATCCACATATAATGTTTCATCATGCACATAATTGTACATTTCAAGTCTGAACTGTTGAAAACAAGTCTCACATGACAAACTGTAACTATGTACCAAACAGACTCAGTGCCCTCAAAATGGCACGCCAAAGTCACCGGCACACTAAGGTTCAAATCAATACAATACTACATATATATAAAGAGTCAAGATCATGAGTGTTCCAAAGATCAACACATGCAAACGTATGATTCAAAAATTCAAAACAAGATGAAATTTAAACATACATTATAATTCAAGCTCATTTCACCAGCAATTTTCTCCTACACGCCCGTAGCTATTGATGCACACTCTTCCACACCAATCACACTTGCTATTACAAGTTGTATCATATGAATTAAGCTCTTATAGACGGGTGTCCCTCTCTGTCTTCCATACACCATTTCCGGGGAAATTTGTTCATTCTGAATGAGAGACTCTACAGCTGGCCACTCCCAATTGAATGGATCCATGTTGTTTTAACTATCTACACTAGTAGAAAACAGACCTTTTGTCCACATCATTAGTCCCGGTCTGGTTTTGAACCGGCACTAATGTGACCATTAGTCGCAGTTCGTGACGGGCATCATTAGTGCCGGTTCGTTCCGGACCTTTAGTCCCGGTTCGTGCCACGAACCGGGACTAAAGGGGTGGTGGCAGGCTGGCGTCAGCCTGGGGCCCCACCATAACCTTTAGTCCCGGTTCGTCCCATGAACCGGGACTATAGGCTAACCTTTAGTCCCGGTTTGTGTCTCGAACCGGGACTAAAGGTCCCCTATATGAACCCTTCGGCCAGCCCGAGCTCTCTGTTCTTCCCCTTTCCTCTCCTCTGGTTCTTCCTCTCTTCCCCGAGCTCATCCTCCATTTTTGCCAAAATTTGTCAAGATTTGGAGGCACCCCATCCATCCAAGTGTTCACAAAGGTTGGCAACTTTGTCCTTTCATCTCTCATTGCTAGATTAGCTCTTGCAATGCACTATAAGTATAGTGATTTGTGGGTTTTAGTTTGGGAGTATTTATATTTAGTATTTTATTTGATTTATATGCAATTTGAGCTCAAATTAACTTCTTACTTTGCATGTGTAGGTGTGGTTTACTTAGTGCCTTCCCGTCCCCGTCCTAACCATCGTCGATCGCCTGCACCGTCCCGTCACCGGCACCACCTTGGTGAGCCTCTTGTTCTTATCCTTTTTATAAAAAAATCATGTTTGTAAGATTTAGATAGTTACTTGTATAGTTTTCTTACCTATATGGTTGTTTGTTATACATAGTGGCATGGTTTTGATATCCGTCCCCGTCGGCCCTCGTCCGATTTATGATTCGGATGTGGTATATACTCTCTTTTATAACTGTTTGTTGCATTTCGTGTTTATGACAATTATGCCCATCAAGTTGACATAGATATTTTTATCTAGGAGGTATGTGAAGCGGAAATTGCAACCGACATAGATATTCTTGTCAAGAAGTTAAATTTAGTTGAAAAAGAAAACGAGTATTTGAAAGAAAAATTGAAAAGAGTTGAAGAAGAGAAGATGAAACTGGAGTTGTATGTTGCCGATGTCGTCGATGATCACAAGATCAAGATGGATGCAATGCGCTTGAAGATTAGAAAATTTAAAAAATATGCCATTGATAGTGAGGCTTGGTATCACTATGCTGTTGGATCAATTGTTACCTTAGTTGCGATCTTGATCGCATTTGTTGTTGCCTTTAAATGCTTTAGCTAGAGAGTTTGTATGTTGTTTTATGAGAACAAGTGTGTATGAACTTTATGTATGAACTTGTATTAATTTGGTCTTTTCGGTGTTGTGTAATGAAGATGAGCCGGCAATGGATGTACGATGACCGATGCTCTCCCCAGTTCATTAATGGCGTGCATACTTTTCTGGTTGCGGCTGAGGCAAACAAGCGGGCGGATGGTTTTATGCATTGTCCATGTGCTGGCTGTAAGAATGATTGAAATTACTCTAACTCAAGAACCATTCACGTCCACCTGTTTGAGTCCAGTTTCATGTCCGGCTATAACTGTTGGACCAAGAATGGAGAAAGAGGGGTCCTAATGGAAGAGAATGAAGAAGAGGATGACGACAGCTATCCTGGCCATGGGTTCCATGAATACGATGGTACAACAATGGGGGAAGAAGCTGAGCTGGCAATGCGGGAAGGAGCTAAAGAAGAGGCAGCAGATGAGCCCGCTGATGATCTTGGTCGGGCCATTGCCAATGCAAAGAGAAACTGCGCAAGTGAAAAGGAGAAGCTGAAGTTGTAGCGCATGTTAGAGGATCACGAGAAATTGTTGTACCCAAATTGCGAAGATGACAAGAAAAAGCTGGGTACCACACTGGAATTGCTGCAATGGAAGGCAGAGAATGGTGTACCTGACAAGGCATTTGAAAAGTTGCTGAAAATAATGAAGAATAAGCTACCAAAGGACAACGAA
Organism: Elymus sibiricus; assembly: GCA_039707655.1. Lineage (NCBI taxonomy): Eukaryota > Viridiplantae > Streptophyta > Magnoliopsida > Poales > Poaceae > Elymus > Elymus sibiricus. The sequence continues at coordinate 15,701,143 of CM077673.1, read as the reverse complement.
TTGCCCGACAGTACGTACGAAGCAAAGAAGGCCGTCTGCCCTCTAGGATTAGAGGTACAGAAGATACATGCATGCCCTAATGACTGCATCCTCTACCGCGGTGAGTACGAGGATTTGAATGCATGCCCGGTATGCTGTGCATTGCGCTATAAGATCGGCCACGATGACCCTGGTGATGTTGAGGGCGAGCGCCCCAGGAAGAAGATTCCTGCCAAGGTGATGTGGTATGCTCCTATAATACCACGGTTGAAACGTTTGTTCCAAAACAAAGAGCATGCCAAGTTGATGCGATGGCACAACGAAGACCGTAAGAAAGACGGGAAGTTGAGAGTACCCGCTGACGGATCGCAATGGAGAAAAATCGAGAGAAAGTGGAAGGACTTTGCAAAGGACGCAAGGAACGTATGGTTTGGTTTAAGTGCAGATGGCATTAATCCTTTTGGGGAGCAGAACAGCAATCATAGCACATGGCCTGTGACTCTATGTATCTATAACCTTCCTCCTTGGTTGTGCATGAAGCGGAAGTTCATTATGACGCCAGTGCTCCTCCAAGGCCCCAAGCAACCCGGCAACGACATTGATGTGTACCTAAGGCCATTAGTTGAAGAACTTTTATAGCTGTGGAATGGAAAAGGTGTACGTGCGTGGGATGCAAAAGAACAGGAGGAATTTGACCTACATGCGTTACTGTTTGTAACCATCAATGATTGGCCTGCTCTCAGTAACCTTTCAGGACAGACAAACAAGGGATACCACGCATGCATGCACTGTTTAGATGATACCGACAGTATATATTTGGATAAATGTAAGAAGAATGTGTACCTGGGGCATCGTCGATTTCTTCAGAGCAGGTATCCTGTAAGAAAGAAAGGCAAGCATTTCAAAGGTGAGGCAGATCACCGGAAGAAGCCTCGCCACCGTACTGGTGATGATATACTTGATGTGGTCAAGGATTTAAAAGTAATCTTTGGAAAGGGTCCTGGCGCACAATCTGTTCCGAATGATGCTGACAATCGGGCACCCATGTGGAAGAAGAAATCTATATTTTGGGACCTACCCTATTGGAAAGACCTCGAGGTCCGCTCTGCAATCGACGTGATGCACATGACGAAGAATCTTTGCATGAACCTGCTAGGCTTCTTGGGCGTGTATGGGAAGAAAAAAGATACACCGGAGGCACGGGAGGACCAGCAACGTATGCACGGAGAAGACGACATGGATCCAAAGCAGTTTCAGGGTCATGCCAGCTACGCTCTTACCAAAGAAGAGAAGGAAATCTTCTTCGAATGCCTGCTCAGTATGAAGGTCCCGTCTGGCTTCTCGTCGAATATAAAGGGAATAATAAATATGGCAGAGAAAAAGTTCCAGAACCTAAAGTCTCATGACTGCCACGTGATTATGACGCAACTGCTTCCGGTTGCATTGAGGGGGCTTCTACCGGAAAACGTTCGATTAGCCATTGTGAAGCTATGTGCATTCCTGAATGCAATCTCTGAGAAGGTAATCGATCCAGAAATCCTACCAAGGTTAGAGAATGATTTGGTGCAATGTCTTGTCAGTTTTGAGTTGGCGTTCCCACCATCCTTCTTCAATATCATGACGCACGTCCTAGTTCACCTAGTCGAGGAGATTGCCATTCTGGGTCCTGTATTTCTACACAATATATTCCCCTTTGAGAGGTTCATGGGAGTCTTAAAGAAATATGTTCATAATCGTGCTAGGCCAGAAGGAAGCATCTCCAAGGGCCATGAAACAGAGGAGGTCATTGAGTTTTGTGTTGACTTTATTCCTGACATTAAGCCGATTGGTGTTCCTGAATCGCGGCATGAGGGCAGACTGGGTGGAAAAGGCACACTAGGAAAGAATTCACTAATATGCCGGGACGGGCATTCTTTGGCGCAAGCACACTACACAGTTCTACAAAGTTCCACCTTGGTGGCTCCGTATATCGAGCAACACAAGAATATTCTACGCTCCAAACACCCGGAGCAGTCTGACGACTGGATTACACATGAACAAACGGTGACTTTCGCCGGTTGGTTGCAGACACGTCTCATGCATGACGACACTGTTGAAGATGACCTGTACTTGCTGTCCAAGTTACCATCTTCGACTATATTGACTTTCAAAGGGTACGAGATAAATGGGAATACATTTTACACGATCGCCCAAGATAAAAAGAGCACCAACCAAAAAAGTGGTGTCCGCTTTGATGCAGCAAACATCAATGGGCCAAAGGACACATATTATGGTTACATAGAGGAGATATGGGAACTTGACTATGGACTTGGTTTGAAGGTCCCTTTGTTTCGGTGCAAATGGGTCAATCTGACAGGAGGCGGGGTAAAGGAAGACCCGCAGTACAGAATGACAACAGTAGATCTCAACAATCTTGGGTACGCAGACGAACCATTCGTCCTAGCCAAAGATGTGGCACATGTTTTCTATGTGAAGGACATGTCTACCAAGCCGAGAAAAAGAAAAGATAAGGAAGCGAATACATCATACGATGAGCCAAAGCGCCACATAGTTCTTTCAGGGAAAAGAAACATCGTGGGAGTGGAGGACAAGACAGACATGTCAGAAGATTATGAAAAGTTTCATGAAATTGCTCCCTTCAGAGTGAATGTTGACCCGAGCATCAAGTTAAACGATGAAGATTGTCCATGGTTACGACGCAAAGGGACACACGTGAAGAAAAAGTTTTATACCCAAAGATCCCACTCTGGGATGTGACCGGCTTCACCGCCAATTGAGCATCATCCTTTCTATTTGTCTTTTGTTTCTTTCTAAGTGTCTTTGTAAAAATGGAGTTGGAAAAATGAAATATACCGTCGAAAAATGAAAGGATTTCTAGATAGATCAACAAAACACACGGTTTCCCCTGCATACAGCCCGACGGTGGCTCGTGAGTGCCCGCATATGAAATGCACCGTTGGACCGTATGTAGGGAATCCGAATGATTTGTATTCGGTCGATGAACTAAAGGATTTCTAGATAGATCAACAAAACACACGGTTTCCCCTGCATACAGCCCGACGGTGGCTCGTGAGTGCCCGCATATGAAATGCACCGTCGGACCGTATGCAGGGAATCCGAATGATTTGTATTCGGTCGATGAACTAAAGGATTTCTAGATAGATCAACAAAACACACGGTTTCCCTTGCATACAGCCCAACGGTGGAAATATGAAATGCACCGTTGGACCGTATGCAGGGAATCCGAATGATTTGAATCCGAATGAGTAAACACACAAAGTGTCGAACATGTCCGAGAGGTGGGCTATATATAGGGTCGTGTGCCTCTTTAGTCCCGGTTGCTAGCACGAACCGGGACTAGTCGTTATAGTGCTGATCCAACAACTCACAAGCGCTTGAAAGAAACACACGATCCGTGTGCTTCTTCCTGATTGGTACGACCTTCACCCACATAGCATGTGCTAAAAAGTTGAGAGGGTTACGGCAAAAACTGGATGCACTTCGTGTACAAAATGGACAATCTCTTTCGAAGTATCAGGCTTTCAGACGAAAACTCGTCTGTTACAAATGCATTTCATTTTTTTTAACTTATTTCAACTCCAGAGTTTTTGTGCGTTCAGTATGCACCATTCGAAGCCACGCCATCAATTTTCAACTATTTCTGACTTGATTTGCTATTTTTCATGCATTTACTGATTTTTTTGAGCTAAATGACCCTGAAATTGAAAAGCACTACAAATGAACTCTGAAAAGGTTGAAAGTTGGCATGGTATCATAATTTCACCCACATAGTATGTGCTAAAAAGTTGAGAGGGTTACGGCAAAAACTGGATGCACTTCGTGTACAAAATGGACAATCTCTTTCGAAGTATCAGGCTTTCAAACGAAAACTCGTCTGTTACAAAGGTATTTCATTTTTTTTAACTTATTTCAACTCCAGAGTTTTTGTGCGTTCAATATGCACCATTCGAAGCCACGCCATCAATTTTCAACCATTTCTGACTTGATTTGCTATTTTTCATGCATTTACTGATTTTTTTTTGAGCTAAATGACCCTGAAATTGAAAAGCACTACAAATGAACTCTGAAAAGGTTGAAAGTTGGCATGGTATCATCATTTCACCCACATAGCATGTGCTAAAAAGTTGAGAGGGTTACGGCAAAAACTCGATGCACTTAGTGTACAAAATGGACAATCTCTTTCGAAGTATCAGGCTTTCAGACGAAAACTCGTCTGTTACAAAGGCATTTCATTTTTTTTTAAACTTATTTCAACTCCAGACTTTTTGTGCGTTCAGTATGCACCATTCGAAGCCACGCCATCAATTTTCAACCATTTCTGACTTGATTTGCTATTTTTCATGCATTTACTGATTTTTTTGAGCTAAATGACCCTGAAATTGAAAAGCACTACAAATGAACTCTGAAAAGGTTGAGAGTTGGCATGGTATCATCATTTCACCCACATAGCATGTGCTAAAAAGTTGAGAGGGTTACGACAAAAACTGGATGCACTACGTGTACAAAATGGACAATCTCTTTCGAAGTATGAGGGTTTCAGATGAAAACTCGTCTGTTACAAAGGCATTTCATTTTTTTAAATAACCTAAGTATTACCAAATTGAATATAATGATAAAACACAATAAAATTAAACAGAAGAAAAAATAATCACTGAAAAATCTATTTTTAAAGTAAAGTTATTCACAAACTAGTTATTCACACAAATTTCAAATAATTCAAATTTAAACTATTCAAATTTGAAAACTATTAGCACTAACAGAAAGTTTATAATTTTTCTTCCCTAAAGCAAAAAAGATTCACAAAGAAAATATTTAAATAAAGAAAAAGATTCACTCAGAAACAAAAGAAAATAAATAAAGCAGAAAACAAAAAAATAATTAAAAAAAGCCCGCCTACTGGGCCGTCACGACTTGCATACGACTGGGCCAGGATGCAGGCCCGTATGGTCCGGTAGGCCCACGGGGCGGAGGGATGTGATAGGCCCAGCAGGCCTGCGTATTAGAGAGGAGCTCGACACGGTAGCCGCGTCGGGGCTTATAAACCGGTCCGAGCTCCTCTCGACTAGCGAGGTGGGACTAAACATCCACCCCGCCCCGCGCCTGGCACACAACCCTTAATCGCGGTTGGTGTCTCCAACCGCGACTAAAGGGGGTCTTTAATCGCGGTTGGAGCCACCAACCGCGACTAAAGGTGAATTTCATCCAGCCGAAGCGGCGGGAAGCCACCAACCGCGACTAAAGGAATTTTTTTATAAATGTTAATTAGATGTATATAATGTTAATTAGATGTTAATTAGATGTATAGAAATGTTAAATGTTAATTAGATGTATATAATTAGATGTTAATTAGATGTATAGAAATGTTAATTAGAATATTTTTTCATAAGAATTTTTTCTCGGAGTCAACCATGCCTGGCCCCCATCCTCGTCGTCGACTCGTTCGCGACGACGTCCTGCTTCAGAGGGGCAATGTTCGGGACTGGGCTCCGCCGGGCTGGCACTGGGAGGTGCTACCTTCAGGGGCGCGCAGCTTGGTGAGGAACCCGGCCCCGGGTCCCGTCGTCGACCCGGAGCTTCTTCGGTGGCGTTCGCGTGGGCCACTTTTGGTGCGGAGGCACCCGGCCCCGCCGGAGGTGGTACGTCGCCGTGTCAGGGAGGAGGACGAGCACGTCCGTCGCTACATGGATGCGTTGGACGTCAGGTTCTCCAATACCTGGCAGGTTCTTCAGGGATCTCACCCGAGCTATGATCCTGTCATAGTTCCTTCTCTTTGGGTGTCCACCGCCCGCGCCTTAGGAACCGCGAGTGAACTAGATTCTTCGATAATATTCGATCTGTATTAGCTAGTGATAATACTCGAGATGTATTCGAGATTATATTCGATAATATTCGAGATTATATTCGATGATGCATATTATATGAATTATTCGAGATGCATATTATGTACTATGATTCAGTTTTTCCTTATTGATTGCATGCATTCTAATTTGAATACTAAATTGTTTTATCTTTCTTCTGGATTAGTTAAATAAAAGCTATGGACAATACCGGCAGAGAAGGAGAAGAGGCTCTGTTCGACATCATACGCTCCAAGAGCCCAGAGCATGAACCTGAAGATGATGACGACTCGCAATATCTGAACAATTCCGGTGAGGGTTGTATGATATTTGATGAAGACGAACGAATAGATGAAGGCGACGACAACGATGTTGACGAAGAAAATGTTCTTCAAATAACAAAGACCGGCGAGGTATATTTAATATATAAGCCATCCGGTGATCATTACATGTCTTAATTGATTTGTATGTATTAATGAATCGATCTTTCTTCTTTTAGGCCTCCGGATCGAGCAAATCTTCTACAAGCGACAGGGTAGTTCGAGGCCTGGCCAAAAAGTTGGACAAAGGCGTAAAGTTCAACATCGATTCCATCAAAACATCAACTGGCGAACCGCTTGAACCTAGGAAAAATGCGACCAAGTTCAAGAATCAATGCGGAGTTATTGTCAGGGACAAAATCCCGATCTCCGTTCAAGAATGGAAAAAGCCAGCAAAGGGAGATCGAGCAGGAGTTACTTTTGTCGACGAAAGAGCAAAAGATGTGCTTTGGACTACGCTCATGGAACATTTCACCCTACCAGATAATTTGACAGATGCAGATATGAAGAAAGTCAGAAACTATGCTCTTAAAAAGATGGCGATCGCATTCAACACCTTCAAGAAAAATACATGGACTAAGTACGTCAAATCCGGAAAGAAGACTCCAGAATTCACGGGAGCACTGGTGAAGGCAAAAGATCACTGGGACGCTTTCGTGAAGTTCAAGGAATCGGAAGAAGCTCAGGAACGGTCGAGAAAAAACAAGATTAATGCTGCGAAAAAGAAGTGGCACCATCATATGGGGCCAGGTGGCCCTGCCTAAGTGGGATAAATCTGAGCAAGAGATGATTAGTGCAGGGGTCAGTCCAGTTACATTGACATGGCCCCCCAGGTGCAGGACATGGTTTTATGCGCATGGGGGGAAGTTGGACCCAGAGACAGGGCTGGTTATGGTGAAGGCAAGTCTTAAAGAAGCGACAGACGAAATACTTATTGCAATAGAAGAAGCTCGAACGGGGGTGTTCACGCCCAATAGAGAGAATGACGAGCTTACGCGCGCCCTGAAGAATCGTGAACACCCGGGAAGAACACGAGGCAAAGGCGTTGTTCCGTGGTTTGAGGGGTTTGCGGATTGGAACGACGACTATAGAAGCCGTGCGAGAAAGAAGATGCAGGAGGAGAAGAAGAAGAAGGAGGAAGCACTCCGCTTTGAAGGCCTAGAATCAAAGCACCTGGAGTTGGAACGATTTGTCAGGCGGCAGCAGGAGAAGATCGACTCACTCAGCCAGGAAAGGGCGTCTCAGCGGCAGCATGAGCAGATCGATCCAACATTGGATAGCACCGTCCCATCTATGCCGAGAAGCAGTGTGGGTTCCGCCCCGGCCGATATCGATAATGCACTGCTAGCTAGCTACCCTGTGGATGATATCAAAGACAGGACTAACTGTGAGCTACACATGAAAGTGAAGAACTTATCCATGAAGGTGGCGGACGGCTATGCTTTAGCAAATCCCCCTGAAGCAACCTTCCATTGCAATCCCATTCCAGCAGGCTATGCTCGTGTCGGGGTTGATGAAGTGATGTCAGGATATAACGAGCTACAACTTGACATTCTTGGAGGTGACGAGGAGAGAACACTAGGAGAGGCCATACATCATATCATTCTATGGAAAAAGGATTGCATCGTCTTCCCAAGGCCACTGACTCCTCCTCCTCCAAGTCCGCCGCCGCGTCAGGCGACTCCTCCTCCTCCAAGTCCGGCACCGCGTCAGCCGACTCCTCCTCCAAGTCCGGCACGGCGTCAGCCAACTCCTCCTCCTCCAAGTCCGCCGACACCGCATCAGCCGACTCCTCCTCCAAGTCTGGCACGGCATCAGCCTAAGCAACATCGGAAGAGAGAGGCCACAGTTACGACGGCTGGCAGTACAACATGCAAGAAATTCAAATATGGTCCAGATCTCAAGCCTCTTCCGAAGTTGTCTTACCACCTGACTCAGGAGGAACTCGACGACGCATGTGATGCCCAATTGAAGGCCCATTTTGCACCGAAACCGCCCGCGCCGCCAAAGGAGAAAGTACCTGAGCATGTCTCACAACACTTTATTGATATGGATGCACCGGCTGACAATCAGAAGGACTCCGACTATGTGCGGTCTATCAAGAAGTCATATTTGGCAGGGCAAAAGGAGTCGAGCTCGAGCTCGAGCCAAGCAGTTGGCAAAAAAAGCGGGAAAACTGTTCCCCAGCTGGGAGAACAGGCAGTGCAATCGATCCCCCCGCTCATTGTACAAACAACTGTGAGTACCGCCGATCGGCTGGTAATAACCGACGATCTTAGAAGGCAGGCTAAAGAGGCCGGTGTCACTGTTGAACAACTCCTAGGCCTTGAGGGAATCCCCGGGATTACAGAGGAGGAAGTAAAATGGCAATATGTCCGCGGCAAACCTATGGTCAAGCCTGACGAAGTCAAGCTTCTACCAACGAGAATGTACGATTTGCATATGTGGTACATGCAAAAAACAGCAAATACCAATGAAGAGTCCCTCATGGTGAAAGTCAAGAAAAGGCATTACTTCCATAAAAAAGATGTGTGGATTCATTATTCAGAGTTGTTACAGGTATTCAATCAAGACGCACTCGACAAATCTATCGTCAGTTGCTATTGTCTGTAAGTGATTTCTTTCTGCTATTGTCTCTAGCTAGCTAGCTGTGCTCTCGTTCATTACCTGTAATTATCCTCACTATATTCTTTTCTGTGGTATTATGCAGAATGAAGATGTATGAAATGAAAAAAGCTGGACGCTATGGCATTGGGTTCACTGACCCAAATACGGTTAATCAGGCGATATGGGAAGATCAATATTCGAGAAAAGACACAGAGAAATCCCTGCTAGAGTTTTTGAAGCAACTAAACACCCAACCAGAAATACTACTTCCTTACAACTTCGGGTGAGTGTTACTATATCTTGTACTACAAATTCTATTTTTTGCTTAATTACTAGATGTTAAAAAGTGTAGTTGATGAGTTATGCACGTGCCCGCTTATTTATACAAAACGTGTGCGCATGCAGTTACCACTGGATCTTGTTAATCATTGAAGTTGACAAAGCAAAAGTTGAAGTATTGGACTCACTATATAAGAATCCATCCGAATACGCAACCGTGAGGGGGATGGTCGACAGGTAATTTCAATCATTATCGCACTATGTCGGCCTCTTTACTTCATTTCCTGATATCAACTAGTTAATAACTCCTTTATTCATTTTCTTTGCCGGCGGGCAGGGCTTGGGCCAAGTTCGTCAAAGAGGTCCCAGGCGACTGGGAAAAAAAGCTGACATGGGTGCGACCCAAGGTAATTAAGTAGTACTAGCTAGCTACGTCCGTGCATCTCTTTAATTCTAGTTTCAATACCATTATCATGCTTGATTAATTATTACCTGATTGAATTTTATTCTCGTAAAGTGCATGAAGCAGGAGCAGGGGAATGCTTTATGCGCATACTACGTTTGCGAGAACATTCGCATGATCACGTCTGAAAGGAGCAGAAACGAAAGAAATCTTTGGGTACGACGTTTGCCAGAACACTATCCATAATTTTTTTTATCATGATCTAGCTAATATATATACACACAACTAATATATTCATCTTGATCGAGATGCGGGGCCAGCTCCTACCAACGGCTCGCGTACGAGCAATTCAAGAGGAAATAGCTGGATTTCTGGTCGACCAGGTCATAGATCCCAAAGGAGAATACCATTACAAGATCAAGAAGAAGTAATGCCCTGCATATATGTAATGATCCGCAAATTGTAGGAGAAATTGTATATATCAAATTGTATATATATATATATGTATGTGTGAATGGTCATCGTACGAGAAATTCGATGATATATATATATATATATGATCGGTTCTACGAGAAATTCTATTTATATATATATGCACAATGTGTACAGTATGTAGTAGCGTAATATATGTTTGAAATGAAAAATAATTAAATGGAAAACATAAAATTAAAAGGAAAAATAAACCATAATTAATTCATAAACCCCTGAAGGATTAAAAGGAAAAATAAACCAAAATTAAAAGAATTAAGTACTTTTAGTCCCGGTTGGTATTACCAACCGGGACTAAAGGTCCCCCAGCCCACGGCACCGGCAGGTGCCACGTGGTGGGCCTTTAGTGCCGGGCCGTGTTGAACCGGCACTAAGGGGGGGGGGGGGGGCTTTAGTCCCCACCCTTTAGTGCCGGTTGGAGAACCGGCACTAAAAGCCCTTACGAACCGGCACTATAGGTCGATTCTGCACTAGTGCTGACACCACAGAAACATCCAAATATAAATGTAACCAAAGATTAGCTACAATCTGATATGGATCGAACTAAGAACAAATTTCAGTGTCAGATGACTTGCATTCACCACACCACAACATATGATAGCTAAAAACTGTTGAATCCCTCCTCTGGCTAGTGCCTCTCCCTTAGCTCTAATCATCAAGTTCAGCCCCACACTTTGACGGAAGTTCACTTTTAATTAATTCACCGCTACAACTTTGGCACGCCAAAATCTCATCATGCACATAATTGTACACTTTTGTGAAATCTGAACTGTTAAAAAACAGGTATCATATGCCAAACTGAAGCGTGTATCAGACAGCCTCTGTGCCTTTAAAATGGTATACCAACTCACCAGACACACAACCCAATACAAAATCGCAAACATACACAACTCAAAGATTCAAGATCAACACAGCAAACCGTTCGATTCAAATCAAGATGACATTGACACACATAATTAAACATCATTTCACCACCAAATTTCTCCCAACATATGCATGCAGTACTTGGTTGCCTGCATTGCTCGGCAGGTAGGTTATTTTAACAAGCAAAACAAATTCAAAAATACAACACGGCGGGCAGAGTGCCAAGAACAACACCAAACATACGGCACGAGACACGGACGGGCTTATTTCTTGGGTGGGGTGAGCGCCGCCTTGAGCTTCTGGATGGTGGGCAGGTCGGTCTTGAACGACTTGGCGAGCACGGCATCATCAACGCCGGTGCCGAACACGGTGAAGGGCACGGAGATGGTGCCGGCGTTGGCGCTGCCGAATGCCGAGAGCGCGATGACCGTCGTTGTCCCCTGGTTGTACTGGTAGTGCACGAGGCCCTTGGGGAAGATGAACATGTCACCGGCGACGAGGTCCTTGGTGTACAGCTTGCCGGCGGTGTCGACAAAGCCGACAGAGAGGGCACCATCGAGGAGGAGCAGCTCGGAGGCGCGCGGGTGGGTGTGCGTCGGGTTCACGGTGCCCGGTGGGAACACGAGCCTGGCGTACGACACGCTCTGCCCGTTGAGCGCCGGAAACTCCACCATGGAGGCCTTGGTGAGCGCGAAGGTCGGCAGCGGCAGCACGGGACCGAACCCGTAGGTGAAGTAGTCGCCGGTGATGTTCATCGGCATGCCGACCATCGACGTTGGGAGGATGAAGTCGGTGAGGATGTCCGGGTCGCCGGCCATGGTGGCCATCGGCGCCACCACCAGGGCAACCACCACCAGCACCAAGGAGTAGAGGTTCATGGACGCCATTAGATCACAAATGATCCTGGCTCTTGAAGCTACTGTTGCTGGTGCTTGTGGCTGTGGAGATGATGAGTGGGGGGCACACTGCAATTTATAAGCATCTTGATTTCCTTTTCTTGGACAGGTGGAGGAACCAAGGAGAAGATGTTTGTTCTCCCGTCCCTTGTGAGAGACAAGGCACACAATGTGATGCATAGAGATTGACAATTTGCTGGCAAGATTAAGACCAGCACACCACAGGCAATGTTTGGTCCTCGGGTGCATCAAAATTGCCAAGAGTCCATTGGTTCCTGGGTGAACTTGCAAGATATGTAGTTTTGCAATTCTGTGATGCTTGTTCCATGTAGTTAAACTGACTCAAATTGTACTACCTTTTTGAGATTTGAAATGAAACCAATCATAACATTGTTGATTGAGAGGAAAAATGGGTAAAGAAGGTTCGGCAAAACTAGCATAAAATTGAGCCAAAAGGTCTCAATTCAAGATAAATTCATAAGGAAGTGTCGATATGTTAGCTTTATATCTTCTTTCAGACTGTTTGTGTTGGCTGTGTGCATCCTAACTATGCAGAGGCCGGATGTTACTCATCATGATTTGTATCCTCTTGATTCTACGTTATGAGGTAATAAAAATGCCCTTTATCAAAAAATCTCTTCAGGATCCACCCTAGCGTCAAGAAATTGGTCAACTGATAAAGATACAAGAAATTCGTGTCACGCCGAAGAAAGAGACTAGTACAATCAACAACCTTTATGCAGGCATATGCATACTTCAAAGACTCACAAACTTGGTAATTCGATCGATCCACCCAAAATCAAGAATTCATTGGCCCCCGGGAGAAGTGGCAATATTTGCATTTCTGTAATTCTGCGTGTTCCATGTCTACAGTTCACAGGGTCGCGTCATTTGAGCTGAGAAGAGCATTACTTTTAATTAGTACTCCCTCTGTAAACTAATATAAGAGCATTTAGATAACTACTTTAGTGGACTAAACACTCTTATATTAGTTTACGGAGGGAGTACTCCATTAATATTGTACTCCTTCCTATTCATATTTGTCGCTGAAATGGATGTACCAAACAGTAATATGGATAGGAAGGAGTAGAAAGTATGGATCGGAGGGAGTAACAAGCTTTGGCAGCTGAAACTTGCTGTTGGACTGATTCACAGTGTGGCTTTCTGTTTTTTGCACCGAGGAGAGAAACCAGAACAGCCCAAAAATATGTGTTCATTTCCAAAGATGTGAAATGAAACTAAATTATGAACTTGTATTTTTCTGTTGATTCAGGAATTAAGAATTTTGTGCGAAAAGACATGAGCAAAACAATGGGGAAGCCAGGTACTACTCACAACAACCTTTATGCAGGTAGATAGAAACTACAGAGACTTGCATCAAAATCATAAGCATGATAATTTAATCTTCCAGAAATCAAATCTACTTCAGAGAAACTTCATCACATACACCATTACCCTCACAACTAGGGGCCACTATTCAGCCTCAATTATAAGACCAGATGGAACATTCATATAGCTCAAGTAACATGCAAACAGGGACAGCAACAAATACAAACAGTCTGATAATATAAGGTAGATTTCATTGCGCTGACAATACGATCTTAGATTGTACCAAAAACTCAAAGCAATTCAACATACTTGTGGCACGAGTGCCAAAGTGCCTCGCTGAACATAATGAACGTCAATATAACAGCGACATCTCAGTCTACTGGACTAGAAAACAGGCATGAGGTAAATCAGGTGTTTGTCGCCCTGGTGAAGATCTGCTGGCTGGAGTGGATTGACACCATCCTGATGAGCCCCCTCTCCATCAGGTCCTTGATGGCCCTGCGAGCCAGTGACCCATTGATCTGCAGGTTGGTAGACACAGGGTGAGTACGATGATCAGGATGAAGTGCATAGGAATCAACCAACATGGATGATGCCTTGATATAGAGTGTGCATCATACATGCAAGTGCAGTCACAATTTTTAGACATATACAGATGCAAATGCAAGGAAATAGCTAAATGCAACCTGCAGTGCTCACATCAATCAAATCAAATCAAATGTTATAATGTACAATTTCAATCCGCAGAAATACAACACAGGTTTATAGTCTAACAAACAAAACACGCCAGACCAATATAATTCAAATCTAGTCACAATGTCTATCAGACACAAATTATGGACAGCAAGATGCAGTGAAAAGTTAATGTTATGTTCATCACCATCGGCCAACAGCATCAACTCTATGAATCACAGTGTGCCAAATTGCATAAAACTCCTGATGGGCATATCAAATCCATGCAAGTCCTAACCACAACTTGACAGTCGCCACAGCAAGCAAAATCTGAGACTGACAACCTAATGCACCGAACTGAACATGAAAGTTCAGAAAAGCCATCAGGACGGACGAACACATGATTAAACCACTATGTTCTATGCTAGAGGCTTAGAGCGCATGGGGTGTGTGTTCCTGCAAAGATCACTCTCGGCGGCCCCCAAAGCAGCACCAATTCGCCGAAAAAGCGGATCTTTTCATCACACATATGACCATGTCCTACCCATCGCCATGCCTCGGCCTCGATGGGAGGCTGGATGCTAGCAGAGAGAGAGAGGGAGGAAGGAGATCTGGGGGACGGCGTGCGTGCGTTACCCTGAGTCGCTCGGAGAGGACGGATGGCGTGATCTGCTTGTACTTGGGCACCTCGGTGAGCAGCTTGTCGTAGGTCGCCTGGTCGAACAGCACCGCGTTGTTCACCTTCTCCTTTTGCTTTCCCTTGCTCCACTTCTTCTTCTTCTGCTTCCCACCGCCGGACTTGGCCGGCTTCGACGAAGCCGCCGGGGCCTTCTCCTTCTTCGGCGCCTGCGACGACACAAGAGAGCGAGCGAGAGGGGGCGTCAGTAGTCAGTAGTCAGCACGCGACGGCGCTGCTGCTGCTGCGGGGAGACGGGTGCGGCGCACGTACCATGGCTGACGGAGGCGGTGCGGCGGCGGGAGCGGGAGCTGCGAAGAGGCGGCGGCGGCAGGAGGCGAATGGGGGAACGAGAGAGATGGATTGCGCAGAGGAGGAGCAGCTATAGAGTTGGAGGCTAGGGTTTCCCGGTGGGCCGCTACGGGCTGTTGGGCCGCGCGCAGCATGTGGTTCCTTCTCCGGAAATTATTATCCATCTAAGCCCATTTGAATTGTCTCAAAAAAATCTAAGCCCATTTGAAGCTTCACACTTTCTTATGCACTTTCTAGTCATTTTTATTTCCCTAAAAAAAGTCATTTTTATAATTTCTCAACAAAAAAAAATTGTAGTCATTTTTACAGGGGAAATGCTGTAAATCCACCGGCGGATCTTTTCGTTCCGTCCACCATTTCCCCGGCGCGACGCGTGTCCCAGTGGAGCCGACCACACATCTATCCTTACCCCAACGCATCGACATGTTGCTTCCCCGAGTCATCCTTCTCCAATAAGGGCCGTGTTACATCATCATTCTTTATGTAAAAGATATTCTGCAACATCATTTATGTTGCAACAGTCCTTTCACAACATTATCCATGCTATAAAAAAAGATGAAGACGAAACAAAAACTGCAACATCACTTATGTTGCAACAGTCCTTTCACAACATTATCCATGCTATAAAAAAAGATGAAGACGAAACAAAAACTGCAACACAACCATGTTCGCTCGTATGACACGTGTCCTGCGTGACATGTGTTGCTGGTTTCTCATGACTCCCCTCATTTTTTCCTGTAACAACACCAATGTAGCAGGAATTTCTCCTGTAACACAAGCTATGTTGCAAAAAAGTAAAGACAATTTCTTTTTGCAACAAACCTCTGTTGTAGAAAATAAATCTGCAACAAGACATCAATTGCAAAAAAAAACGATAACATGCACCATGTTTCAGAAAGATAACTAGCGGTTTAGACATTTTGCAACAAGCATCTTATTGCAAGGCTTGTTTTGCTACATAACCCTTGTTGCAAAAGGGAGGTGGTGTTTGTAGGTTGCGTAGATTGGATGGCCATCCTCGCGTCCATCCAATGGCCAACGAGACGACGGATGTTTTCTCCTTATCAGCTGACGACGCGTAGCGTGGCCCTATAATCGATCTAGAAATGGGGAAGCGTTTCCGTGTTTTTGAGAATGTTCATTTAATTTTTAAAAGTATTCGCAGTTCTAGAGAAAATGTTCAAGTAATTTTAAAATATGTTCATATATTTTCATAAGCAAGAACCAAAGGGTATTTCCCTAGTAGTCTGGCGATTACGAGTTTGCTCTATTTTGTTTACATCAGCCCGACAAAGGTAATCTTCTGCATTTTACAACACTTCCATGCTATATTTTGTATCGCAATCTATTCATTAGTTTGGATTCTTAGGAAGGTAATCTTCCTCATTTTCTCTACTCCTAAAGGGAGACTTGGTAGCTTCTTGTCTTGGTTTTTTTTCGTCATCCCTCCCACCCTGGTTTTATTTCGTCCGGTTTACATCCCTCCATCGGTTTTCCCCCTATCCCATCCCGCAAAACAAAACTCTTTGACCCGACCTACCTCTCCCCTTACTCTCCTTTCCCGAGCGGCTCCTCTCCCAGATACCTTCACACGTGCTAGGGTTCCTGCGCCGCCGCCACACAGGAGCTCGTCGACCAGCCCATCCTCCTGCTGCTCCGCGCCTCGCTTCCCTCGTCGCTCGCCTTCCGATTCCCCGCTTCCCTCAGGCGATTCGTCGCTTCTCTGCAAGCCAAGCCGCCGCCTCTCCGCCGAGAAAGAAGGCTCCCGATCTCCGCTGGGGTCGATGTTAGATCCCGCTGGAGATCGACAGAGAAACCACTCCCGATGCTGGAGCACCCGCTATGAATTGGGGATTTTGGTAGAACCCTAGCTACGAAAATAAGAACGAGATAAACAGGGGATAGATTTGTTATTTCCTTTCATACCCCGAGCTCTCAGCTAGCTCGCTTATATAGTCTTACAGTGTTGTTCAAAGTTACAGAGTTACTGCCTGTGACAGACAGGTGAAACACTACAGATAGCCGATCGCTGTTGGATCTAGTCGGGGGCAGATAGCCGTTGGATGACTCTTGACGTAACTGAACCGGTATCTGCCTAACTGAAGAAATGACACTGCAGGTTTCAGATATCTTCAGGTATATGACAATGCTCCCCCGAGAGAACACACTTGTCCTCAAGTGGTGCCGTCAGGAAACCAGGATTTGATGGTGTTCTTGAAGAATGCTGGAAAAACCTGTTTGATGAAGGTAGCATCTTCCCAGGAGGTTTCTTCTGGAGCCAGGTTTGCCCATTGGATGAGCCACTGGGTGACCAACACCCCATTTCTTGGCAGGGATCGAGTTTCGAGTACAGTCACTGGTTCTGTTTTGATTTTGCCATCGTCTCCAACTAGAGGAAGTTCTTGAGCTGGGACTGCGTGTGTCCCTTTGTGGCCCTTGAGTTGGCTCACATGGAAAACTGGGTGTATTTGTATCTGTGGTGGCAGCAAGAGTTTGTAGGAAGAATTTCCCAGTTTCTGTAAGACCCTAAATGGCCCATAAAACTTGGTAGTTAATTTGATTGCTTGCCGCAGTCCAAATGATGCCATTCTGTAAGGCTGCATTTTCAAATATACCATGTCGCCCTCTTGGAAGGATCGCTTGCACCTGTTTCTATCAGCATATTTTTTCATTCTCTGTTGTGCCTGTTGCATATTTTCTTTCAAGTGTGCTATAGTCTGTTGTTTCTCTTGTAGAAATGCTTGTGCTTCCACATCTGTTGGCCCTGGCACAGCTACTTCACTGATCATTGGTGGATCATAGCCGTATAATGCCTTGAAGGGTGTTTCTTTAGTTGATGTATGATAAGAGGTGTTGTACCACCATTCAGCAAGAGATAACCAGGCAGCCCACTTCTTTGGTTCTTTGAAAGTCATGCATCTGAGGTAAGACTCGAGGCATTGGTTAACCCGTTCAGACTGGCCATCTGTTTGAGGGTGGTGAGCAGTGCTGAGCTTGAGTTGTACATTCAAAGATTTAAATACTCCTTGCCACATGTTACTGGTAAAGATTCTGTCTCTGTCGGTAACGATGGACACTGGGGGCCCATGCAACTTGAAGACATTGTCAATGAACGCTTGAGCAACGGTGTGGACACTGTAAGGGTGGGGTAGAGCAATGAAATGAGCATATTTGGTGTACCGATCCACTACCACCAGTATTACTTCTTTACTTTGTGACTTGGGAAGTCCTTCCACAAAATCCATTGTTATGTCAGTCCATGCCTGGGTTGGTACTGGTAGGGGGTCTAGTAGGCCAGGGTATTGACAATGCTCCGCCTTTGCCCTTTGGTAGATTGCACATTTAGCAACAAGCTTATGCACTTGTTTTTTAAGACCAGGCCAATAAAATATTCTTTTGATCCTTTGATAGTTAGCAACCATTCCCGAATGCCCCCCCCTATTGCCGATGAGTGAAAGGAATTGATGATTTGGTGCCTGATGTGCTCCTCATTGCCAATGTATATTCTGCCTTTATACCTTAAAATGCCCCCTGATAAGGTGTAGGGGGATGTAGGGTCAGCAGCAATTGATAATTGTTGGAGTAAATGCTTACAGTGATCATCTTGCTCATAGCTCCTTTCATCTGCTTCAATCCACAAAGGGGTAAAAGTGGTGATTGCCATCAAGGTATTGTCCTTTCTGCTAAGAGCATCTGCTACCTTATTTTCTTTCCCCTTCTTGTATTCTATGGAATAGTTGAATTCCAATAGTTTGAGCAGAAGTTTGTGTTGGAGCCCTTCCGAAACTTTCTGCTCCGTAATAAACTTGAGGCTCTTCTGATCAGTTTTGATCACTAGTTCCATTCCATGGAAGTAGTGCCTCCATTTCTTTAATGCCTCTAATATTGCCATGGCCTCCTTCTCATAAGTAGACATAGCAGAAGCTTTTATTCCCAAGGTTTTGCTGAAGTAAGCGATGGGTCTGCCACTCTGCATTAAGACTGCCCCTATGCCGTATCCGCTAGCATCTGTCTCTAACACAAATTTTTCCTTGAAGTTAGGAAGTGCTAAAACTGGGGCAGTAGTAAGCTTGAGTTTAAGCAAGTTGAAAGCTTCAGTCTGTTCCTCTGTCCAATGGAATGAGTTCTTCTTAAGTATGTTGTGCAGTGGTCGGCAGATTAGTCCATAATTAGGGACAAATCTCCTGTAGTAACCAGCCATTCCCAAGAAGCTTCTTAGCTGAGTGATTGTTTTTGGTAATGGCTAAGTTTGGACAGTAGACACTTTGTTTGGATCTATAGCCACTCCCTCATAGGATATGATGTGTCCTAGGTATTCCACCTGCGAGGCAGCAAATACACATTTGCTCATCTTTGCATATAATTGTTGTTCCCTTAATATTTGAAGCACTGTTCTCAAGTGTTGGATGTGGTCTTCCAGTGTTCTACTATAGATGAGGATATCATCAAAGAAGACTAGGACAAACTTTCTGATATATTTGCCAAAAATGAAGTTTATCAAGGCCTGAAAGGTGGCAGGTGCATTAGTCAGGCCAAAGGGCATGACCAGATACTCGAAATGCCCGAGGAAAGTAGTGAAGGCAGTTTTGGGGATGTCTTCCTTTTTCATCCTGATCTAATAGTACCCGGACCTCAAGTCCAACTTTGTGAAGTATCTTGCTCCATGCAGCTCATCCAGGAGATCTTCAATTATGGGTATATGAAATTTATTTTTGACAGTCTGCTCATTTAGTTTTCTAAAATCTGTGCATAATCGCCAAGTGCCATCTTTCTTTTTCACTAGCAAAGCTGGGGATGCATAAGGGCTATCACTTGGTCTGATGATGGATGCATCCAATAGTTGCTTAATCTGCTTTTCCATTTCCTCTTTCTGCTGGTGGGGAACCCTATAAGCTCGCAATCCAGGGGGTTCTGCCCCTTGTTTGAGAGGTATTGCATGATCAAACTCTCTCTCGGGAGGTAATCCGGTTGGAGTAGCAAAGACATCTTGGAATTCTCCTAAAACTGCTTGCACTAGGGGGTGAGCTGGAGGGTTTTCCACATCATCCTTTGCCATTGGGAAAAGAAAATAACCTTCAGTTATTTTGTTCTGGATGGACATCAATTTGGGCAATGATATGGGAGGGATTCCTTTGGCAAAGGTTTTGTCTTGCAATGTAATTGTTTTCTCCCTCTTCCAATTGATAGTCATTGACCTTTCATCAAAATCCAATGATATAGGACTATGCTCTAGGAGCCAATCACAGCCCAGAATAATGTCATATCCTTTTAGGGGTAGGATTTTGAAGGAGTTGGTGAACTCATGGCCCTGTATGGTATACTGAGCAGAGGGAATGTGGGATCCTGTTTGTAACTTGCCACCACCTGCAATGTGTACTGCCTGTAAATCATTCTTTGTAATGGCACAAGTAGTTTTTGTTGCAAATGCTAGATTAATGAATGTGTTTGTGCTTCCCGAGTCCACTAGAGCCAGCCCCCTTTTTCCTCCGATGTCAACCCATAATGTGAAGGTAGCAGCCGTGCTTTTCCCTTTGAGAGCTTGCATGGAAACCAGCATGAGTTGATCTTCAGTGTTGGGGGAGGTGGCTGGTTGCTCATCGTCAGGTATGCAGTAAGTGTTTTGCATTTGCTCATCCCAGTCTGCTTCTTCTTCCTCAGTTGCCATGAGGTTTAATGTTTTATACTGAGCACATTTGTGGCCAAGAAACCATTTTTGTCCACAATACCTACATTGCCCTGGTTCTTTGTATTTGACCTCAGGTCGAGGCCCCTGCTTCTCTGGTGGTTTGTTATTGAACAAGTCAGGAGGTCTTGGTCTGTTGGGATAGTTACTAGGGCCATTGTTTCTCTGGTAATATCCCATTGACTGATATTTCCTGTTTTGTGCAGTTGCAGTGGCCCCTTGCTCCATATCCCTAGCTGTTTCTACATCATCATAGAGAGTTGCTGGTTTGAATGGTTTGAGGTAATGTCGGATTTCCTCCCTCAGTCCATTGATGTAACATTTGACATAATATTGCTCTTTGACTTCTGGGTTTTCTTTCTTGTAGCAAGCCATTTTGTCCTCAAATCTATCAGTGTATTCAGCTACTGAGTTTGCTCCTTGTTTAATGGAATTGAAATTTGCTACAGCGTCATAAGAGCTGCTGTTGTCAAATCTCTTGCATAGGGCTTTACAAAATTCTGTCCAAGATAGGTTTGCCTGCAAGACCCCAGAGTTTCTTAACCAGATATCAGCTTTACCAGTAATATACATCTGGGCATAGTCGAACTTTGCACTTTCAGGTACAAAGACCATAGCAAAGTATTTCTCTGTTAACCTCAACCATTCATGTGGATTGGAGCCATCAAACCTAGGAAAATCCATTTTTGGTGCCTTGGCAATAGATTTATAGAACTGGGCTTCCTTGTCAAATCCCATATATCTGTCCTCTCTGACATTGTTTCCTCCTCCTCCTCCCTGATAGTATTGCAAGCCTGGTGCTTGTTGCTGGTACTGTTGCTGCTGGAACTGGTCAGTACCCTGGGAGTGAGTTGGTTGATTGTAAGGAGGTAAAAAATGTTGATTCGGCAAGGTGGAGTGATGCTGTGGTGGGTATTGGTAATGGGCTGGGTTTTGGTTGTAATTTGGGAAGGTTTGCTGTGGAGGATATATAGGAGGGTATGTGCGGTTTTGAGGTGGATATGCTGGTGGTGGAGGGGGGTAGACTGGAGGTGGAGGTGGTATGTAAGGAGGTGGGTAGTGCTGGAATTGATTTTGGTTGTAACTAGGTGGCCCTTGCTGCTGTTGACCCCAATATTGTTGTTGCCCCCTAAGTAGAGGATCATCTGATCTGTCCTGCCAAACTGGAGGTTGTGAATCAGACCACTGTGGTTGTTGTATCCCTGAAGTTGCCCAATACTGTTGTGGCATTTCGGGGGGGGGGGGGGAATTGCTGCTCTTGCTCCTCTTGAGTTGGTTCTTCCCAGTTGTAATTGGTCTGCTCTTGAAACTGACCATTTCTCCTTCTCCAACGTGGTATTTCCGTGTGCCACAACATAATGTCAGGATTGTTTGGGTTGGGTTGTGGTTGGGATTTTTGGCCTGCCTCAATTGCTTTGCCCCGGTCACTGGTCGATGGGGGGGTGCTTGGCACTTGTTTTTCCCTCGGTAGTGACTCCATTCTCTTCATGGTCTCATTCAAAGCAGTGACTTGCTCCTGCATTCCATCCACCTTGCTGCTCATTTCCTCTGTTCTAGCCCCCACGTGGTCTAACTCAAGCTTCATGGCTGCCACTTCCTGGGCGTCTGCCTTCTCCTCCTGATTCTTCGATTTCGCCATTAGGTCACACAAGCAAGGTACGGAATTTTACCTGGGCACTTGTCCCGAACCCTTCCTGCTCGTGGCCTGCTGCCGCCGCCTCACCGTTGCGCCTCCGGAAGACGCACGGATCTGCCTGAGTCGTGGGATTTTACCACCGCAGCATTGTGCTGCAGCAACCGCACTCCCGCTACAGATCTGCGCCCGAACTGCTCACCGCCGCCAGCGCCTCCACGAGCTCAACAACGCCGCCGCCCGACGCCTCCGAAGACCTATGGCTACTGATACCAATTGTCAGATCCCGCTGGAGATCGACAGAGAAACCACTCCCGATGCTGGAGCACCCGCTATGAATTGGGGATTTTGGTAGAACCCTAGCTACGAAAATAAGAACGAGATAAACAGGGGATAGATTTGTTATTTCCTTTCATACCCCGAGCTCTCAGCTAGCTCGCTTATATAGTCTTACAGTGTTGTTCAAAGTTACAGAGTTACTGCCTGTGACAGACAGGTGAAACGCTACAGATAGCCGATCGCCGTTGGATCTAGTCGGGGCCATATAGCCGTTGGATGACTCCTGACTTAACTGAACCGGTATCTGCCTAACTGAAGAAATGACACTGCAGGTTTCAGATATCTTCAGGTATATGACAGTCGACCAACCGTGTGATTGGCGGAGCGCCCAGTCCGTAGGCTCATCCCCTTCTCCGGTCCACTCCGACGGCGGCCATCGTTGGTACTTTCGCTCGTGTCACCTCTCATGATTTTTTTCTGGTTTGATCCCCCATGTCTCACGGGTGCGTGGTATGCGAAAGGCATCGGTTCATGTGGTTTCCTGCTGCTGTCGCACGTAGGTTTGCCACTGGATTCGTGTCAAATCTACCCGCTGTCCAACTCCCCTGATGCTCTGCACCCCGTTTGCTGGAGGTGTTGAGATGTTTGATGCTTCCTAGCTTAGCTTAGGGAGCGCTGGGTTGCTTAGAGATGCCAATCTGGGTCGTTAGTGTTCGTTAACATAGAGTAACCTGTCAAATTGATGGCATATTATTATCAAGCAAGCCTGCAGGATTGGGAAATCATTAATCTTGTGTAGGGGCATTTTTCCTTTGGGAGTTTCGACTGACAAATGGTTGCTTTCTCCAAACAAATTTGATAATCATCACAACACCAAATCCTCTGTCATGTCTCATGTGATTTCCATTATGTTTTACATCACAAATTTGTTGAGACAGTACACTGCCTTATTTCTGTTGTGGAACGCTCGGCGTTCTACTGCATATATGCAACACGTTAATGATGTTTTCATCTGCTGGACATTGTAGGTCTTGAAGTATGATGCACTCATTGCTAGGAACTGCACTCACCAATGGACTAGCTGGAAGTATTCGAGGTAAAGAATTATTTCATGAATTTAGACCTTCTTTGTGACTGCAAGTACATGTTTTCTCTCATTCACTAAATGCCAAAATAATTTGCACGTTGTGGTCTTCTGAAATTAACACAATTTCAGGTTAGTTCTCATTAGCAGCGATCACCTTGCGAAATTATTATAATTTTTGTTTGCAAATTAATTCTTAACATGGCCTTGCTTCTGGATTCTGAACAAGGCCTTGCTTCTTGACTCACAAGGAAAAACGTTTATAATTATCATCATATATCTGGACTGTTAACAAACAACTGATTGTTGGTTCCAAACTGACAGGGAAGCTCTTGAGCTTAACATCGTTTGCATGCCAGTCCTGAAAATCCACTCCTATGAGCCATCGTGCCATCTCCTTCGCTACCCCACCCAAGCGACCGTCAAAATTTGGGGCCATAAACCTAGAAAAGCAGAGAGTATAATTTCAGCATGGTGTGTTTTCTAATAGGATCATGGAGTTCGGCTCAAGTTTGAGATTCCAAGGAAACTGCATGAAAGAGAAAACTGAAGTGCACATCTTGAAATTCTAAATTGCAGGGCTAACATACCATCTTGTCATCAATGATTTCAGTGGTTGTATATTTTATAAGAGTATACTTTTGACGCCGAAATACAGAAGCACAACCTATTCATAAGGAGTGCGGCGTTTCGGCTCTCGGGTGCATCTGCACCCACGCCGACGAAAAAAATCAAAACAAATACTAAAAAAATTCAAACAATTCCAATTTTTTTTGTGTGGTAGGTAATTTGATGCGTGAGGAGCGCTCCAAAATTCAACTTATTTGGAGATCTGAACAGCTCTCGGCAAAAAAGACAAATCGGGGTCTGTAAAAAAGGTTTACTGTTCACAAACTTTTCTGACCCGATTTGTCTTTTTTGCTGAGAGCTGCTCAGATGTCCAAATAACTTGAAATTTGGAGCGAACCTCACCCATCAAAATATCTACCACACAAAAATAAATTGGAATTTTTTGAATTTTTTTAGTATTTTGTTTTGTTTTTTTCGTCAGCGGGAGCAGCTGAGCCCGAGCTCAGAGTTGGATTTTCGATTCATAAGGTCCTTTTCTCACAATAACTCAGGTAAACCAACCATTTAAGTCTAATGTTTATATCTGTGACATTGCTGCTTTAATCTTTTGATGGCCTTCTGTTATGTACGCAACCTACTGTGACATTGTAGGCAACATTTCAATTGGTCTATTTGTATAACTTCGGTTAGTTATGTACACCTTATAGGCAGGATTGATTTTTTTATTTGCCATTATGAAGTCGTAGACTATACATAAGTTGCTGATTTTGCATGCTATACTTGTGTAAATGTTGTTCCACCTCTCGACTTTGTAATTTGATGGCCATTTCAGATGATTTAGACATTCAATGTATGGAATTTGAATTGGCAACAAATAAGAAATATCACCTCGAGAAACATTTTTAGGTGAGGGAAGGAAGAAAAGAAGAAAAGAAGAGTGCTTTAATGGTGAAAAGTAAGTCGTCAATGCAGCCCGTTGCAACGCACGTACATTCTATCATGTGATCCATCCATTGCGTACTCATATTTACCATTCGGCTTTGCGACTTGAAAGTAGCTTGGCCTTTTCTTACAGTTATAATTCAGTTATTGTGATCACTGAATACGTGGAAACAATTATGCCATATATGGTTGGAATATTGATCAGATGGATTAAAAATGTGACCTATACTTAAGGAGCTTTGAGTGACCTTATTACAAATATGCAGCTCATGTGATATTCCCCATACTGTGGTTGTTTAGCTGATGGCCATTGTATCCTGGTGACTTGAGACCACGTGGTGGTGGATCTCGCCGTCGGGAGCAGCGTCGGAGTGGGTGGCGGTGACTCATGAGGCGACATAGGCGTGGCCTTCTTCATTTACAAGTCGCACAAGTCATGGCCGCCAAGATCTGTGGTGCCAATCATCGACCTCATGCAGTTGTTCACCAACGTGTGGATGAATCAGTTCAAGCCAGTATTCCTCGACCATGACGTGATGCCATCCTGGACTCACAACTTCTCGCCTGCACCGCGCTGCAATACCCAGAAGTGCATCCGCACCGATAGAAAGGACAACGGCCCTAACACCATGGGAAACACCCCTTCTCGATGGTTACTGGTCCATCATGTTTTATGGGAACTTCAAAGACGAAGGCATCGTGTACTCATGGTAGGTCCTCGTCCAGGTATTCTTCCCTTCGTTCACCTTCCCCATCGCTTGCCTGTTAGTTTACCTGCAAGAAAACTTATGTGTACTACAGTATTGTACGAATCTGATCTAGGGTGGGCTGCCTTGGTCTTTTCCAAATGGATGGTTGGCTGTTATATATTTCTTCAACCATCAGATCTTTATTACTTAATTGTTTTATTATACTGTCCAAAGCTTCCACTTATGCCTTCAGGAAAAGCACTTTGAAAGTTGATAAAAAATAACATTCCGAAAGTTGATAAAAAAAACACTCTGAAATGTTCTTTTCATTTGAAATCCATTTACATATATTTCTATACAAACTGATCTCGTTAATACAGATGTTAATTACGTCGAGATTGCTCCTATGAGCACATTCATAGACCTCAACACAGATGTCCTCATTAAAGGTTGTGTGTGTAATATATTTTAAATTATTTTTGGTTTCATGATACAGCTTCCAAAACATGGCAGGAACGAACTTGCTCCTATGAGCACATTCTTGTTTTCTTTTTCAAGGACGAGTAAATATACAATCTTTTTAGCTGAGTATGAGAGTGAGTTGGTCACTGCAATAGAGTGGTTACATTTAGATATATCAATTACATCAAGAGAGAGTAACTGCCACTAATCAGAATGTTATAATGTATTCTTTAGTTTCTCCGAGGATGTTACGGTAAGTCTGTGTCTAGAAAGAACTTGATTCTACAAAACTCACACACTCTAGCATATATACCATTGAGTAAGATAACCCTATATTTAGTGTCATGATGTCATTAGTATATAAAGTGTGCCTCCAGCCTTGCCATCTATCCTGAACATGTACACTTATGTCTGGATTCTTCTTAATATGCTACTGCGATTTCCTTTGTTGTTGTCGACTCGTTTGGGGAGCCACCTGTTAGCACCATCACTAGTAGAATGTCGACCAGTAGTCCCGGTCGGGAAGGGCCTTTAGTACCGGTTCCCCAGCCGGTACTAAAGGGTCGGGACTAAAGGTCCAGACCTTTAGTACCGGTTGGACCACGGACCGGTACTAAAGGCCCACCACGTGGCTGCCTGCGTGGGCTGGTGGTGGAGGACCTTTAGTACCGGTTGGTGATACCAACCGGTACTAAGTGTTCTGTTTTTTTTTTGTTTTCGCTTTTAATTAGGTTTTAGTTTTCCTCTCTATTTATTGTGTTTTCCATTCATTTCAAATTTATTTTACGGTGCTACATACTGTAAACATTAATTACACAAGTTGATGCATATATATATATATAATATAATATACAATATCTCATACACAGTATATATACAAATGGAATTACACATCCATATATATTCTGGACTTATAACTTAAGGCCCAAAACCCTGTTGGGGAACGTTGCATGGGAAACAAAAAATTTTCCTACGCACACACAAGATCTATCCATGGTGATGAGCATCTACGAGAGAGAGAGTGAATCTACATACCCTTGTAGATCGCTAAGCGGAAGCGTTAAGAAACGCGGTTGATGTAGTCGAACGTCTTCGCGATCCAAATCGCCGAGTGTCCCGCGATCTCATCACGATCCATCTCGCGATCCAATCTCGATCCATCCCACGATCCCATCACGATCCGTCCCGCGATCAAATCATGAATCGTCTCGCGATCCTGATCACGGTCCTTCCGATCTAGCGTCGAACGGACGGCACCTCCGCGTTCAGCACACGTACAGCTCGATGACGATCTCCGCCTCCTTGATCCAGCAAGAGAGAGAGCGGAGAGGTAGAAGAGTTCTCCGGCGGCGCGATGGCGCGGCGGCTATGGTGGTGGAACAATTCCGGCAGGGCTTCGCCTAAGCACCGCTGAAACTAGACTAGAGGAGAAACCGATCTAGATGAAGTAGAGGGAGCACGTGGCAATTAGGGTTATTTTTCTCCTCTAAATCCTCTAGTATATATAGGAGGGAGGGAGGGGAGGAGGCAGCCTCAAATCCTCAAGGGCTGGCCAAAATTGGAGGTAGAGGAGGTGGACTCCTCCACTTCAATCCTAGTCCAAATAGGACACCTTCCATATTTGGTCTCCCTTCCCTTTTCTTTGGGGTTTTTCCTTTCCCACTTATTCCTAGCCGCATGGGCCTTGTAGGGCTGGTTTGCCCAGCCCACTAAGGGCTGGTGCAACCCCCCTCAGGCCCATGTGGCCTCCCGGCGTGGGTGGCCCCTCCCGATGGCCCTCCGGTACTACCGGTACACTACGGGAAATACCCGAAACTTTTCCGGTGGCCAAAACGGGACTTCCTATATATCAATCTTTACCTCCGGACCATTCCGGAGCTCCTCGTGATGTCCGGGATCTCATCCGGGACTCCGAACAACCTTCGGTCACCAATCATACATAACTCAATTCTACCGAAACGTCACCGAACCTTAAGTGTGCAGACCCTGCGGGTTCGAGAACTATGTAGACATGACCGAGACACCTCTACGGCCAATAACCAATAGCGGGACCTGGATGCCCATATTGGTTCCTACATATTCTACGAAGATCTATATCGGTCGAACCTCTATGTCAAGGATTCAATTAATCCCGTATGATATTCCCTTTGTTCTTCGGTATGTTACTTGCCCGAGATTCGATCGTCGGTATCTCTATACCTAGTTCAATCTCGTTACCGGCAAGTCTCTTTACTCGTTCCGTAATACAAGATCTCGTGGCTAACACTTTAGTCACATTGCTTGCAAGGCTCATTGTGATGTTGTATTACCGAGTGGGCCCTGAGATACCTCTCCGTCACACGGAGTAACAAATCCCAGTCTTGATCCATGCCAACCCAACAGACACCCTCGGAGATACCTGTAGAGCACCTTTATAGTCACCCAGTTACGTTGCGACGTTTGATACACACAAGGTATTCCTCCGTGTCAGTGAGTTGCATGATCTCATGGTCATAGGAACAGATACTTGACATGCAGAAAACAATAGCAGTAAACTGACACGATCATATGCTACGTTTATAGTTTGGGTCTTGTCCATCACATCATTCTCCTAATGATGTGATCCCGTTATCAAATGACATCTCATGTCCATGGCTAGGAAACCTTCACCATCTTTTGATCAACGAGCTAGTTAACTAGAGGCTTACTAGGGACACAGTGTTGTCTATGTACCCACACATGTATTTGAGTTTCCAATCAATACAATTATAGCATGGATAATAAACGATTATCATGAACAAGGAAATATGATAATAACCAATTTATTATTGCCTCTAGGGCATATTTCCAACAGTCTCCCACTTGCACTAGAGTCAATAATCTAGTTCACATCACCATGTGATTTACATTGTTATGAATCTAACACCCAATGAGTTCTGGGGTTCGATCAGATCATGCTTTGCATGTGAGAGAGGTCTTTAGTCAACGGGTCTGCGACATTCAGATCCGTGTGTACTTTGCAAATCTCTATGTCATACTGTAGACACTTCTACCACACTCCACTTGGAGCTATTCCAAATGGCTGCTCCACTATATGTATCCTGACTACTATTCAGAGTCGTCCGGATAGGTGTCAAAGCTTGCATCGACGTAACCCTTTACGACGAGCTCTTTATCACCTCCATAATCGAGAAATATTTCCTTAGTCCTCTAGTTACTAAGGATAATCTTGACATCTGTCCAATGATCCACTCCTGGATCACTCTTGTACCCCTTGACAGAATCATGGCAAGGCACACATCAGGTGCGGTACACAGCATGGCATACTATACAGAGCCTATGGATAAGGCATAGGGGACAACCTTCGTCCTTTCTCTTTCTTCTGCCGTGGTCGAGCTTTGAGTCTTACTCAACTCCACACCTTACAAATCAGGCAAGAACTCTTTCTTCGACTGATCCATTTTGAACTCTTTCAAAATCTTGTCAAGGTATGTTCTCATTGAAAGTCTTATCAGACGTCTTGATCTATCTCTATAGATCTTGATGCCCAATATTTAAGTAGCTTCATTCTAGGTCTTCCTTTGAAAAACTCTTTTCAAACGACCCTTTATGCTTTCCAGAAATTCTACATCATTTCCGATCAACAATATGTCAACCACATATACTTATCAGAAATTCTATAGTGCTCCCACTCACTTTATTGTAAATACAAGTTTCTCATAAACTTTGTATAGACTCAAAAACTTTGATCACCTCATCAAAGCGTATATTCCAACTCCGAGATGCTTGCTCCAGTCCATAGAAGGATCGCTGGAGTTTGCATATATTTTAGCATCCTTAGGACTGACAAAACCTTCCAGTTGTATCACATACAACTTTTCCTTACGGATACCGTTAAGGAAACGATGTTTTGACATCCATCTGCCAGATTTCATAATTGAAAAATGCAGCAACTGCTAACATGATTCCAACAGACTTTGAGCATCGCTACGGGTGAGAAAGTCTCATCGTAGTCAACTCCTTGAACTTGTGATAAACCCTTTGCCACAAGTCGAGCTTTAGACGGTGACATTACCGTCCGCGTCCGTCTTCCTTTTAAAGATCCATTTGTTCTGAATGGCCTTTCGCCCTTCAGGTAATACTTCCAAAGCCCATACTTTGTTTTCTTACATGGATCCCATCTCGGATTTCATGGTCTTAACCATTTCTCGGAATCCGGGCCCATCATCGCTTCTCCATAGCTCGTAGGTTCGGTGTTGTCCAACAACATGACCTCTAAGACAGGGTTGCCGTACCACTCAGGAGCAGTACGCGTCCTTGTCGACCCACGATGTTCGATAGTAACTTGATCCGAAGTTTCATGATCATCATCATTAACTTCCTTTTCAACTAACGTAGGCTCCACAGAAACAACTTTCTGCGCTGCGCTACTCTCAGGTTGAAGTAAAGGTTCAACAACCTCATCAAGTACTATCTTCCTCCCACTCAATCTTTCGAAAGAAACTCTTTCTCGAGAAAAGACCCGTTTTAGCAACAAACACTTTGTGCTTGGATCTAAGATAGAAGGTTTACCCAACTGTTACGTTAGGGTATTCTATGAAGATGCATTTGTTCGCTTTGGGTTTGAGCTCATTAGGTGAAAACCCTTTTTCACATAAGCGTCGCAGCCCCAAACATTAAGAAATGACAGCTTAGGTTTCCGCCAAACCAAAATTCATACGGTGTCATCTCAACGGATTTAGATGGTGCCCCTTTTAAAGTGAATGTGGTTGTCTCTAATGCATAACCCTAAAACGATAGTGGTAAATCGATAAGAGACATCATAGTTCGCACCATATCCAATAGAGCATGACTACGACGTTCGGACACACCATCACACTATGGTGTTCCAGGTGGCGTGAGTTGTGAAACAACTTCCACATTGTCTTAAGTTGTATACCAAACTCGTAACTCAGATATTCACCTCCACGATCATATCATAGACATTTTATCTTCTTGTCACGATGATCTCAAACTTCACTCTGATTTTGTTTGAACTTTTCAAACGTTTCAGACTTGTGTTTCATTAAGTAAATATACCCATATCTACTCAAATCATCAGTGAATGTAGGAAAATAACGATATTCACCGCACACTATAATACTCACTGGACCGCATACATCAATATGTATCATTTCCAATAAGTCAATTGCCCGCTCCATCATACCGGAAAACGGGGTTTTAGTCATCTTGCCCATGAGGCATGGTCCGCATGTCTCAACCGATTCGAAATCGAATGAGTCCAAAGATCCATCAGCATGGAGTTTCTTCATGCGTTTTACACCAATATGACATTTAGCGGCAGTGCCACAAGTATGTGGTACTATCATTATTAACTTTGTATCTTTTGGCATCAATATTATGAACATGTGTATCACTACGATCAAGATTCAATAAACCACTCTTATTGGGTGTATGACCATTGAAGGTATTATTCATGTAAACAGAATAACCATTATTTCTTTTTAAATGAATAACCGTATTGCAATAAACATGATCTAATCACGTTCATGCTTAACGCAAACACCAAATAACATTTATTTAGGTTCATCACTAATCCTGAAGGTAGAGAGAGCGTGCGATGGTGATCACATCAACCTTGGAAACACTTCCAACACTCATCGTCACCTCACCCTTAGCTAGCTTCCGTTTATTCCGTAGCTTTAATTTCGAGTTACTAACATTTAGCAACCGAACCGGTATCTCATACCCAGGTGCTACTAGGAGTACTAGTAAGGTACACATCAATAACACGTATATCAAATATACTTCTGTCGACGTTGCTAACCTTCTTATCTACCAAGTATCTAGGGTTGTTCCACTTCAGCGACCGTTCTCCTCATAATAGAAGCACTTAGTCTCGGGTTTGGGTTCAACCTTGGGTTTCTTCACTGGAGCAGCAACTGGCTTGCCATCCATGAAGTATCCCTCCTTGCCCTTGCCCTTCTCGAGACTAGTGGTTTCACTAACCATCAACACTTGATGCTTCCTTCTTGATTTCTACCTTCGCGGTGTCAAACATTGCGAACAGCTCAGGGATCATTATTTCCATCTCTGGCCTTTTATAGTTCATCACGAAGCTCTAGTAGCTTAGTGACAGTGACTTGGAGAGCTATATCAATCACTATCTTATCTGGAAGATCAACTCCCACTCGATTCAAGTGATTGTAGCACTCAAACAATTTGAGCACATGATCAACGATTGAGCTATTCTCCATCATCTTGCAGGCAAAGAATCTTGTTGGAGGTCTCATACCTCTCAACATGGGCACGAGTCTGAGATCCCAATTTCAGCTCTTAAAACATCTCATATGTTCCGTGACGTTCAAAACGTTTTGGAGCCTCAATTCTAAGCCGTAATGCATGACGCACTGAACTATTAAGTAGTCATCGGAACGTGCCTGTCAGATGTTCACAACATCTACAGACGACGCTAGAGGGGGTGGTGCACCGAGCGGTGCATTAAGGACATAAGCCTCTGTGCAGCAATTTTGAGGACAATCCTCAGATCACGGACCCAGTCCGCATTATTGCTACCATCATCTTTCAAATCTATTTCTCTAGGAACATATAAAAATTCAAGGGAGCTACAGCGCGATCTAGTAATCTACAACATAATTTGCAAAGACACTTTGACTATGTTCATGATAATGAGTTTAGTTAATCATATTACTTAAAACTCCCACTCAAATTGACATCCCTCCGGTCATTCGAGTGTAACATGATCCAAATCCACCAACTCAAGTCCGATCATCACGTGAGTTGAGGTGGTTTCAATGGTGAACATCTTCATGTTGATCATATCTACTATATGACTCATGTTCGACCTTTCGGTCTCTTGTGTTCCGAGGCCATGTCTGTACATGCTAGGCTCGTCAAGTTTAACCCGAGTGTTCCGCACGTGCAACATGGCTTACACCCGTTGTATGCGAACGTAGAGTCTATCACACCCGATCATCACGGCGTGTCTCGAAACAACGAACTTTCGCAACGGTGCACACTCGGGGAGAACACAATTTATCTTGAAATTTAAGTGAGGGATCACCTTATAATGCTACCGTCGTCCTAAGGAAAATAAGATGCATAAAAGGATTAACATCACATGCAAATCATAAGTGACATGATATGGCCATGAACTCGTGCTTTTGATCTCCATCTCCAAAGCACCGGCATGATCTCCATCGTCACCGGCATGACACCATGATCTCCATCATCTTGATCTCCATCAATGTGTCGCCATGAGGTTGTCGCGCCGACTGTTGCTACCACGACTATTGCTAACGTTCAGCGATAAAGTAAAGCATTACATAGCGCTTAATGATTGACATGCAGGTCATACAATAATTAAAGACAACTCTATGGCTCCTGCCAGTTGCCGTACTCATCGACATGCAAGTCGTGATATTCTATACAACACATGATCATCTCATACATCACATATATCTCATCATGTAATTGGCCATATCACATCACAACATACCCTGCAAAAACAAGTTAGACGTCCTCTGATTGTTGTTGCATGTTTTACGTGGCTGCTACGGGTATCTAGCAAGAACGATTCTTACCTACGCAAAAACCACAACGGTGATATAAAAGTTGCTATTTCACCTTCTACAAGGACCGCCTCTGTCGAATCCAATTCAACTAAAGTGGGAGAGACAGACACCCGCCAACCATCTTATGCAACAAAGTTACATGTCAGTCGATGGAACCGGTCTCTCGTACGTGGACGAGTAAGGTTGGTCCGAGCCGCTTCATCCCACAATACCGCTGAATCAAGAAAAGACTAAGGAGGGAAGCAATCTGAATATCAACGCCCACAAACTCTTTTGTGTTCTACTCGAGATCTCATCTACGCATAGACCTAGCTCAGATGCCACTGTTGGGGAACGTTGCATGGAAACAAAATTTTTTCCTACGCACACACAAGATCTATCCATGGTGATGAGCATCTACGAGAGGGAGAGTGAATCTACATACCCTTGTAGATCGCTAAGCGGAAGCGTTAAGAAACGCGGTTGATGTAGTCGAAGGTCTTCGCGATCCAAATCGCCGAGTGTCCCGCGATCTCATCACGATCCATCTCGCGATCCAATCTCGATCCGTCCCACGATCCCATCACGATCCGTCCCGCGATCAAATCATGAATCGTCTCGCGATCTTGATCACGGTCCTTCCGATCTAGCGCCGAACGGACGGCACCTCCGCGTTCAGCACACGTACAGCTCGATGACGATCTCCGCCTCCTTGATCCAGCAAGAGAGAGAGCGGAGAGGTAGAAGAGTTCTCTGGCGGCGCGACGGCGCGGCGGCTATGGTGGTGGAACAATTCCGGCAGGGCTTCGCCTAAGCACCGCTGAAACTAGACTAGAGGAGAAACCGATCTAGATGAAGTAGAGGGAGCACGTGGCAATTAGGGTTATTTTTCTCCTCTAAATCCTCTAGTATATATAGGAGGGAGGGAGGAGAGGAGGCAGCCTCAAATCCTCAAGGGCTGGCCGAAATTGGAGGTAGAGGAGGTGGACTCCTCCACTTCAATCCTAGTCCAAATAGGACACCTTCCATATTTGATCTCCCTTCCCTTTTCTTTGGGGTTTTTCCTTTCCCACTTATTCCTAGCCGCATGGGCCTTGTAGGGCTGGTTTGCCCAGCCCACTAAGGGCTGGTGCAACCCCCCTCAGGCCCATGTGGCCTCCCGGCGTGGGTGGTGTTGGAAATATGCCCTAGAGGCAATAATAAATTGGTTATTATTATATTTCCTTGTTCATGATAATTGTTTATTATCCATGCTATAATTGTATTGATTGGAAACTCAAATACATGTGTGGGTACATAGACAACACTGTGTCCCTAGTAAGCCTCTAGTTGACTAGCTCGTTGATCAAAGATGGTTAAGGTTTCCTAGCCATTGACATGAGATGTCATTTGATAACGGGATCACATCATTAGGAGAATGATGTGATGGACAAGACCCAAACTGTAAACGTAGCATTTGATCGTGTCAGTTTATTGCTATTGTTTTCTGCATGTCAAGTATCTGTTCCTTTGACCATGAGATCATGCAACTCACTAACACCGGAGGAATACCTTGTGTGTATCAAACGTCGCAACGTAACTGGGTGACTATAAAGGTGCTCTACAGGTATCTCCGAGGGTGTCTGTTGGGTTGGCATGGATCAAGACTGGGATTTGTTACTCCGTATGACGGAGAGGTATCTCAGGGCCCACTCGGTAATACAACATCACAATGAGCCTTGCAAGCAATGTGACTAAAGTGTTAGCCACGAGATCTTGTATTACGGAACGAGTAAAGAGACTTGCCGGTAACGAGATTGAACTAGGTATAGTGATACCGACGATCGAATCTCGGGCAAGTAACATACCGAAGAACAAAGGGAACAGCATACGGGATTAACTGAATCCTTGACAAAGAGGTTCGACCGATAAAGATCTTCGTAGAATATGTAGGAGCCAATATGGGCATCCAGGTCCCGCTATTGGTTATTGATCGTAGAGGTGTCTCGGTCATGTCTACATAGTTCTCGAACCCGCAGGGTCTACACACTTAACGTTTGGTGACGATTAGTATAATTGAGTTATTATGTTGGTGACCGAAAGTTGTTCGGAGTCTCGGATAAGATCCTGGACATGACGAGGATCTCCGGAAGAGACCGGAGGTAAAGATTGATATATGTGATAATAGTGTTTTTGATCTCTGGAAGAGTTCCGGAGTTCACCGGAAGGGGTTCCGGATGTTTACCGAAGTGTTCGGGTGCGAGAACACTTTATATGGGCAAGGGATAAAAGCCCACAAGGTATTGGAAAGTGCAAAAAGTAGTTTTGCTACCGCGTAAGCGGTACTACCGCTTGTGTGAAGCGGTACTACCGCCCGAGCGGTACTACCGCTTGTGTGAAGCGGTACTACCGCCCAAGCGGTACTACCGCTTGTGAGCGGTACTACCGCTTGTGCGCGGCTGTGCACGGTTCGGCAGGGATCCGAGTTGGACTCTTTTCCTGCGGGCCAAACCGACCTTGTGCGGGCAAAACCTACTTGGAAGAGACTTTTACTCCAAGTTTAGACCCCAAGGCTCAACATATAAATAGAGGGGCAGGGCTAGCACACGAGATACATCAAGATTTACCCAAGCCGTGTGCGGCAACCCTAACCCTCTAGTTCCTCCGTCATAATCTCCGTAGCGCTTGGCGAAGCCCTGCAGAGATTGTTCCTCACCACCATCACCACGCCGTCGTGCTGCTGGAACTCAACCACTACTTCACCATCGCTCGCTGGATCGAGGAGGTGAAGGCGTCATCAAGCCGTACGTGTGTTGAACGCGGAGGTGCCGTCCGTTCGGCGCTAGTTCGTGATCGGATCGAGGGACGACTTGCGATTTGGATCGCGAAGACGTTCGACTACATCAACCGCGTTTCTTAAACGCTTCCGCTTAGCGATCTACAAGGGTATGTAGATTCACTCTCCCTCTCGTAGATGCTCATCACCATGGATAGATCTTGTGTGTGCGTAGGAAAATTTTTGTTTCCCATGCAACGTTCCCCAACAGTGGCATCATGAGCCAGGTCTATGCGTAGATGAGATCTCGAGTAGAACACAAACGAGTTGTGGGCGTGGGTGTATACATATTGCTTGCCGTTACTAGTTGATATTTGATTCGGTGGTGCTGTGAGATGAAGCGGCCCGGACCGACATTACGCGTACACTTACGCGAGACAGGTTCCTTCAACTAACATGTAACTTCGTTGCATAAAGATGGCTAGCGGGTGTCTGTCTCTCTCACTTTAGTTGAATCGATTTCAATGAAGAGGGTTCTTTTAGAAGATCAAAAAGCAATCACTACACCACGTTGTGGTTTTGTGTAGGTAAGAACGGTTCTTGCAAACCCGTAGCTGCCACGTAAAATTTGCAACAACAATTAGAGGACGTCTAACTTGTTTTTGCAGGGTATGTTGTGATGTGATATGGCCAATTACATGATGAGATATATGTGATGTATGAGATGATCATGTGATGTATAGAATATCACGACTTGCATGTCGATGAGTACGGCAACTGGCAGGAGCCATAGAGTTGTCTTTAATTATTGTATGACCTGCGTGTCAATCATTAAGCGCTATGTAATGCTTTACTTTATCGCTAATCGTTAGCAATAGTCGTGGAAGCAACAGTCGGCGCGACAACCTCATGGCGACACGTTGATGGAGATCAAGATGATGGAGATCATGGTGTCATGCCGGTGACGATGGAGATCATGCCGGTGCTTTGGAGATGGAGATCAAAAGCACAAGTTCATGGCCATATCATGTCACTTATGATTTGCATGTGATGTTAATCCTATTATGCATCTTATTTTGCTTAGGACGACGGTAGCATTATAAGGTGATCCCTCACTTAAATTTCAAGATAAAATTGTGTTCTCCCCAAGTGTGCACCGTTGCGAAAGTTCGTCGTTTCGAGACACGCCGTGATGATCGGGTGTGATAGACTCTACGTTCGCATACAACGGGTGTAAGCCATGTTACACGTGCGGAACACTCGGGTTAAACTTGACGAGCCTAGCATGTACAGACATGGCCTCGGAACACAAGAGACTGAAAGGTCGAACATGAGTCATATAGTAGATATGATCAACATGAAGATGTTCACCATTAAAACCACCTCAACTCACGTGATGATCGGACTTGAGTTGGTGGATTTGGATCATGTTACACTCGAATGACCAGAGGGATGTCAATTTGAGTGGGAGTTTTTTAAGTAATATGATTAACTAAACTCATTATCTAGAACAATAGTCTAAGTTGTCTTTGCTATATTTATGTTGTAGATCATGGCTTGCGCAGTAGCACCCCTGAATTTTAATGCGTTCCTAGAGAAAGCTAAGTTGAAAGATGATGGAAGTAACTTTGTGGACTGGGCCCGTAATCTAAGGATTATCCTTACGGCTTCCCAGAAGGCTTATGTCCTTGATGCACCGCTTGGTGATCCACCCGCTCCAGTTGAGTCTCTAGACGTTGTGAACGCCTGGCAGGCTCGTTCTGATGATTACTCAATAGTTCAATGTGCAATGTTGTATGGCTTAGAACCGGGACTTCAAAGACGTTTTGAACGTCATGGAGCATATGAGATGTTCCAGGAGTTGAAGTTTATCTTTCAGAAGAATGCCCGGATCGAGAGATATGAGATCTCCGATAAGTTCTATGCTTGCAAGATGGAGGAGAACGGGTCTATCAGTGATCATGTGCTCAGAATGTCTGGGTACTCCACCCGTCTGGCTGAGTTAGGGATGCCCCTTCCGCCAGAGGCTATCACTGACAGAGTTCTTCAATCATTGCCACCTAGCTACAAGAGCTTCGTGTTGAACTATAACATGCACGGGATGAACAAGTCAGTCGCCGAGCTGTTTGCGATGCTGAAAGCCGCTGAGTCTGAAATTCAGAAGGAGCATCAAGTGTTGATGGTCAATAAAACCACTAGTTTCAAGAAAAATGGCAAGGGTAAGAAGGGTAACTCCAAGCAGAGTGGCAAAGCAGTTGCTCCTCTCGTGAAGAAACCCAAGGCTGGACCCAAACCAGAAACTGTGTGTTTTCATTACAAGGGAACTGGACACTGGAAGCGGAATTGCCCCAAGTATTTGGCTGACAAGAAGGCGGCCAACAACAAACAAGGTATATATGATATACATGTTATTGATGTGTACCTTACCAACTCTCGTTGTAGTGCCTGGGTATTTGATACCGGTGCGGTTGCTCATATTTGCAACTCAAAACAGGAACTGCAGAATAAACGGAGGCTGGCAAAGGACGAAGTGACGATGCGCGTGGGAAATGGTTCCAAGGTTGATGTGATCGCCGTCGGCACGCTCGCTCTTCGATTACCATCGGGATTAGTGATGAACCTAAATAAGTGTTATTTGGTGCCTGCGTTAAGCATGAACATTATATCTGGATCTTGTTTATTGCGAGACGGTTACTC
Organism: Elymus sibiricus; assembly: GCA_039707655.1. Taxonomy (NCBI): domain Eukaryota; kingdom Viridiplantae; phylum Streptophyta; class Magnoliopsida; order Poales; family Poaceae; genus Elymus; species Elymus sibiricus. The sequence goes on along the minus strand of CM077673.1, from coordinate 15,662,112 downwards.
ATTTAAATCAGAGAATAATGGTTGTTCTATTTATATGAGTAATATCTTTTATGGTCATGCACCCAATGTGAGGGGTTTATTCTTATTGAATCTCGATAGTAATGATACACATGTTCATAACATTGATGCCAAAAGATGTAGAATTGATAATGATAATACCACTTTCTTGTGGCACTGCCGTTTAGGTCATATTGGCGTAAAACGCATGAGGAAGCTCCATGCTGATGGACTTTTGGAGTCACTTGATTTTGAATCACTTGACACATGTGAGCCATGCCTCATAGGCAAGATGACTAAAACGCCGTTCTCTGGAACAATGGAACGGGCAAGTGACTTATTGGAAATCATACATACTGATGTGTGTGGTCCGATGAGTATTGAGGCGCGCGGTGGTTATCGTTATTTTCTCACCTTCACTGATGACTTAAGTAGATATGGGTATATTTACTTAATGAAACACAAGTCTGAAACATTTGAAAAGTTCAAACAATTTCAGAGTGAAGTTGAGAATCATCGTAACAAGAAGATTAAATTCCTACGATCTGATCGAGGAGGAGAATATCTGAGTTATGAGTTTGGCAGTCACTTAAGACAGTGTGGAATTGTTTCACAATTGACACCGCCTGGAACACCACAGCGTAATGGTGTGTCCGAACGTCGTAATCGAACCTTATTGGATATGGTGCGATCTATGATGTCTCTTGCCGATTTGCCACTATCGTTTTGGGGTTATGCATTAGAGACAGCTGCATTCACTTTAAATAGGGCACCATCGAAATCCGTTGAGACGACGCCATATGAACTTTGGTTTGGCAAGAAGCCAAAGCTGTCGATTCTTAAAGTTTGGGGATGTGATGCTTATGTCAAAAAGCTTCAGCCTGAAAAGCTGGAACCCAAAGCGGAGAAATGCGTCTTCATAGGATACCCAAAAGAGACAATTGGGTATACCTTCTACCTCAGATCCGAGGGCAAAGTGTTTGTCGCTAAAAACGGAACATTTCTTGAGAAAGAGTTTCTCTCGAAAGAATTGAGTGGGAGGAAGATAGAACTTGATGAGGTTGTTGAACCTTTACTTCAACCTGAGAGTAGCGCAGCGCAGAAAGTTGTTTCTGTGGAGCCTACATTAGCTGAAGAGGAAGTTAATGATGATGATCATGAAGCTTTGGATCAAGTTGCTATCGAACCTCGTAGGTCGACAAGGACGCGTACTGCTCCCGAGTGGTACGGCAACCCTGTCTTAGAGGTCATGTTGTTAGACAACGATGAACCTACGAGCTATGGAGAAGCGATGATGAGCCCGGATTCCGAGAAGTGGTTAGAGGCCATGAAATCCGAGATGGGATCCATGTATGAAAACAAAGTATGGACTTTGGAAGTATTACCTGAAGGGCGTAAGGCCATTCAGAACAAATGGATCTTTAAGAGGAAGACGGACGCGGACGGTAATGTCACCGTCTATAAAGCTCGACTTGTGGCAAAGGGTTTTTCACAAGTTCAAGGAGTTGACTACGATGAGACCTTCTCACCCGTAGCGATGCTTAAGTCCGTCAGAATCATGTTAGCAATAGCTGCCTTTTTCGATTATGAAATTTGGCAGATGGATGTCAAAACAGCGTTCCTTAACGGTTACCTTAAGGAAGAGTTGTATATGATGCAACCAGAAGGTTTTGTCGATCCAGAGAATGCTGACAAAGTTTGCAAACTCCAGCGATCCATTTATGGACTGGTGCAAGCATCTCGGAGTTGGAATCTTCGCTTTGATGAAGTGATCAAAGCGTTCGAGTTTATACAAGTTTACGGAGAAGCTTGTATTTACAAGAAAGTGAGTGGGAGCTCTATAGCGTTTCTAATATTATATGTGGATGACATATTGCTGATTGGAAACAATATAGAAATGTTGGAAAGCATGAAGGAATATTTGAACAAAAGTTTTTCAATGAAGGACCTAGGAGAAGCTGCTTTCATATTAGGCATCAAGATCTATAGAGATAGATCAAGACGCTTAATAGGACTTTCACAAAGCACATACCTTGATAAGATTTTGAAGAAGTTCAAAATGGATCAGTCCAAGAAGGGGTTCTTGCCTGTTTTGCAAGGTGTGAAGTTGAGTAAGACTCAATGCCCAGTGACTGCAGAAGATAGAGAAAAGATGAGTGTCATCCCCTATGCTTCGGCCATAGGCTCTATCATGTATGCAATGCTGTGCACAAGACCCGATGTCAGCCTTGCCATAAGTATGGTCGGAAGGTTTCAAAGTGATCCAGGAATGGAACACTGGACGGCGGTCAAGAATATCCTGAAGTACCTGAAAAGGACTAAGGACATGTTTCTCGTTTATGGAGGTGATCAAGAGCTCGTCGTAAAGGGTTACGTCGATACAAGCTTTGACACTGATCCGGATGACTCTAAGTCGCAAACCGGATACGTATTTATTCTTAATGGGGGTGCGGTTAGCTGGTGCAGTTCCAAGCAAAGCGTGGTAGCAGATTCTACATGCGAAGCGGAGTACATCGCAGCCTCGGAGGCGGCGAAGGAAGGTGTCTGGATGAAGGAGTTCATGACAGATCTTGGAGTAGTGCCTAGTGCGCTTAACCCAATGACTCTGTTTTGTGATAATACTGGTGCCATTGCTCTAGCCAAGGAACCAAGATTTCACAAGAGGACCAGACACATAAAGCGACGTTTCAATTCCATCCGCGATTACATCAAGGAGGACGACATAAATATTTGCAAAGTACACATGGATCTAAATGTTGCAGATCCGATGACTAAACCTCTTCCAAGGGCTAAACATGAACAACACCAGAACTGCATGGGTGTTCGATTCATTACAATGTAAATCACATAGTGATGTGAACTAGATTATTGACTCTAGTGCAAGTGGGAGACTGTTGGAAATATGCCCTAGAGGCAATAATAAATTGGTTATTATTATATTTCCTTGTTCATGATAATTGTTTATTATCCATGCTATAATTGTATTGATTGGAAACTCAAATACATGTGTGGGTACATAGACAACACTGTGTCCCTAGTAAGCCTCTAGTTGACTAGCTCGTTGATCAAAGATGGTTAAGGTTTCCTAGCCATTGACATGAGATGTCATTTGATAACGGGATCACATCATTAGGAGAATGATGTGATGGACAAGACCCAAACTGTAAACGTAGCATTTGATCGTGTCAGTTTATTGCTATTGTTTTCTGCATGTCAAGTATCTGTTCCTTTGACCATGAGATCATGCAACTCACTAACACCGGAGGAATACCTTGTGTGTATCAAACGTCGCAACGTAACTGGGTGACTATAAAGGTGCTCTACAGGTATCTCCGAGGGTGTCTGTTGGGTTGGCATGGATCAAGACTGGGATTTGTTACTCCGTATGACGGAGAGGTATCTCAGGGCCCACTCGGTAATACAACATCACAATGAGCCTTGCAAGCAATGTGACTAAAGTGTTAGCCACGAGATCTTGTATTACGGAACGAGTAAAGAGACTTGCCGGTAACGAGATTGAACTAGGTATAGTGATACCGACGATCGAATCTCGGGCAAGTAACATACCGAAGAACAAAGGGAACAGCATACGGGATTAACTGAATCCTTGACAAAGAGGTTCGACCGATAAAGATCTTCGTAGAATATGTAGGAGCCAATATGGGCATCCAGGTCCCGCTATTGGTTATTGATCGTAGAGGTGTCTCGGTCATGTCTACATAGTTCTCGAACCCGCAGGGTCTACACACTTAACGTTTGGTGACGATTAGTATAATTGAGTTATTATGTTGGTGACCGAAAGTTGTTCGGAGTCTCGGATAAGATCCTGGACATGACGAGGATCTCCGGAAGAGACCGGAGGTAAAGATTGATATATGTGATAATAGTGTTTTTGATCTCTGGAAGAGTTCCGGAGTTCACCGGAAGGGGTTCCGGATGTTTACCGAAGTGTTCGGGTGCGAGAACACTTTATATGGGCAAGGGATAAAAGCCCACAAGGTATTGGAAAGTGCAAAAAGTAGTTTTGCTACCGCGTAAGCGGTACTACCGCTTGTGTGAAGCGGTACTACCGCCCGAGCGGTACTACCGCTTGTGTGAAGCGGTACTACCGCCCAAGCGGTACTACCGCTTGTGAGCGGTACTACCGCTTGTGCGCGGCTGTGCACGGTTCGGCAGGGATCCGAGTTGGACTCTTTTCCTGCGGGCCAAACCGACCTTGTGCGGGCAAAACCTACTTGGAAGAGACTTTTACTCCAAGTTTAGACCCCAAGGCTCAACATATAAATAGAGGGGCAGGGCTAGCACACGAGATACATCAAGATTTCCCCAAGCCGTGTGCGGCAACCCTAACCCTCTAGTTCCTCCGTCATAATCTCCGTAGCGCTTGGCGAAGCCCTGCAGAGATTGTTCCTCACCACCATCACCACGCCGTCGTGCTGCTGGAACTCAACCACTACTTCACCATCGCTCGCTGGATCGAGGAGGTGAAGGCGTCATCAAGCCGTACGTGTGTTGAACGCGGAGGTGCCGTCCGTTCGGCGCTAGTTCGTGATCGGATCGAGGGACGACTTGCGATTTGGATCGCGAAGACGTTCGACTACATCAACTGCGTTTCTTAAACGCTTCCGCTTAGCGATCTACAAGGGTATGTAGATTCACTCTCCCTCTCGTAGATGCTCATCACCATGGATAGATCTTGTGTGTGCGTAGGAAAATTTTTGTTTCCCATGCAACGTTCCCCAACAGGTGGCCCCTCCCGATGGCCCTCCGGTACTCCCGGTACACTACCGGAAATACCCGAAACTTTTCCGGTGGCCAAAACGGGACTTCCTATATATCAATCTTTACCTCCGGACCATTCCGGAGCTCCTCGTGATGTCCGGGATCTCATCCGGGACTCCGAACAACCTTCGGTCACCAATCATACATAACTCAATTCTACCGAAACGTCACCGAACCTTAAGTGTGCAGACCCTGCGGGTTCGAGAACTATGTAGACATGACCGAGACACCTCTACGGCCAATAACCAATAGCGGGACCTGGATGCCCATATTGGTTCCTACATATTCTACGAAGATCTATATCGGTCGAACCTCTATGTCAAGGATTCAATTAATCCCGTATGCTGTTCCCTTTGTTCTTCGGTATGTTACTTGCCCGAGATTCGATCGTCGGTATCTCTATACCTAGTTCAATCTCGTTACCGGCAAGTCTCTTTACTCATTCCGTAATACAAGATCTCGTGGCTAACACTTTAGTCACATTGCTTGCAAGGCTCATTGTGATGTTGTATTACCGAGTGGGCCCTGAGATACCTCTCCGTCACACGGAGTAACAAATCCCAGTCTTGATCCATGCCAACCCAACAGACACCCTCGGAGATACCTGTAGAGCACCTTTATAGTCACCCAGTTACGTTGCGACGTTTGATACACACAAGGTATTCCTCCGGTGTCAGTGAGTTGCATGATCTCATGGTCATAGGAACAGATACTTGACATGCAGAAAACAATAGCAATAAACTGACACGATCATATGCTACGTTTATAGTTTGGGTCTTGTCCATCACATCATTCTCCTAATGATGTGATCCCGTTATCAAATGACATCTCATGTCCATGGCTAGGAAACCTTCACCATCTTTTGATCAACGAGCTAGTTAACTAGAGGCTTACTAGGGACACAGTGTTGTCTATGTACCCACACATGTATTTGAGTTTCCAATCAATACAATTATAGCATGGATAATAAACGATTATCATGAACAAGGAAATATGATAATAACCAATTTATTATTGCCTCTAGGGCATATTTCCAACAAACCCGACCGGGACTAGCTAGCTAGTGCTCCGGATGAAATCTCAGTTTTCTACTACTGATTTGCTGGCATTATTGAGGCGGCGGTAAGTAATAGTGCTCTCCGTTTACATCAATGACATGTTGAAGAAGAAATGCCGCAAATTCCTCTTGAAGTGCTAGAAAGCGTTGCTCGGGTGAGAGCTTCGACATCATCTGCCAAACCTGGAGTTGTCTTTCACGTGCTCCTCTGCGACGTATACGGCCTTCGGTCTGGATGCGAATGTTCTCGCAGAGGAAGTATCCACATAAATTTGTCCCCTGTGGCTGCTTCGCGCACTTTGCAAAAGAATACAAGTCAATAAGATAATTAATAATCAAGCATGATAATGGTATTGAAACTAGAATTAAAGAGATGCGCGGACCTAGTAGTACTACTTAATTACCTGCATCTTTTTCCACTTTAGCTTCGGTTTCCATTGACGACCGTGATGGTTTTTTTCTATCATCTTTTTCCAAACACTACACGGCAAAGAAAAAGAACGAAAGAGTTATTATAATTACTTTTGATATCAGTAAATAATGAAAGAAAGCGAGGTCGATAAAGATTGAAATTACCGTTCTATCATAAAATACAAGTCCACGTATGATTGTTCTAGTGTATCTAGTGAGTCGTACACTTGAACAAGTCCATCCGCGAGGATAATATTTAGGAGGATATAGTGGTCTCTGCGCAGAAGTTTATATAATTATGCAGGCATGCATATAACTCATCAACTACACTTGACAGCGAGGTAGTAAGCAAAAATAGAATTTGTAGTATACAAGAGAGTAAACACTCACCCCATGTTGTAAGGAAATATTATAGTAGATTTGGTATTCATTAGTGCCTCTAGAAAATTTTCCAAGAGATCTTCTGTGTCCTTGGCATAATGTTTTACCACATGACCATTAATGGTATTTGGGTCGATGAACCCAATGTCATCGATTCCCTCTTGTTTCAATTCCCACATCTTCAATCTGCATAATAGCGTAGAAAAGAACATATATAGTGAGGATAAGCCAATGAACGATATCTTAGCTAGAGACTTAAATTATTAAAGATATAAATCACTTACAGACAATAGCAACTGATGAGAGTTTTGTCGATAGAGTCCATGTGGTATAACTGGAAAAGTTCTGAGAATTCAAGACATATGTCACATGCATTGACGTAATGCTCTTTCCTTACTTTGACCATGACCGCCGTCTCCCCTCGCTCTACTTCACGCAGGTACCAATCATGCAACCGTCGCATCGCAGTTGGTAGTTCCTTGTACTCCTCGGGTGTGACAAGTGGTTTTCCTTTGGCATATTGCATTGCGTACTCAGTTGCACCGTACCGGCGGAATTCCTCGGTGCCAAGGATTTGGCCAAGAGTGAGACCTGCAGCCTCTACTTCTTCGAGGTCGATTGGGTTGCCTTGCATGTCGACTGGTTGGATCGATTGCTTGCTTGGATTGGTACTCACCTTGAGCGGAGAGATCGATTGCTTGGATTGTTCTCCGAGCTGGGGAACTGTTTTCCCGGTAGTAGTACCACCTGTCGTTGATGCCGTACTTCCCGACTTCTTCCTTGGGCTGGGCCGACTTCTCTGATCACTTGCCTTCTGAATCTGTCGCTCATAGTGTGTCGGCATACGCTCGACATATGCCGGGGGTCGATCAATAAAGTGTTCCATAAAGTGCTCTTGGACTTCCTTGGGTATTACCTCCTTTGGCGTCACGGTCTTCTTTGCAAAAAAGGCTTTCAATTGGCGGTTGCATTCAATTTCGTTTTCCTCTGCTGTCATGTCGTAAGGCAGCTTCCTTTTGGCCGGAGGCTCGGGTTTCTTCTTTGCTTTCCTCCGAAGAGGACTGCTGGTGGCCTTCCTCTTTTGGGAGCCCTGCTGGCGGGACCGCTGCCAGGGTGGAGTCGGCTCACGCGGCGGAGATCGATATCGATGATATGGACTCGCGTCGTGCTCCGTCCCGAGGTTGGGAGGACTGCTGGCGAGGTGGGGAGGACTGCTGGCGAGGTGGGACGCCTCTCGAGGTGGGGAGGACTGCTGGGGAGGTGGGGAGGACTGCTGGCGAGGTGGGGAGGACTGCTGGCGCTGCGATGCCTCTGGCTGGGATCCCTCGCGCTGGACATCGATACTCGGAGGAGCCGGTGGCCTTAGCGCCGTTTGTGGAAAGACGATGCAGTCCTTACTCCATAGAATGAGACCACGGCCGGTTTCTGCCAGTGTGGACTCCCCCTCACCTCCAGGGATGTCAAGCAATAGTTCATCATATCCTGGCTCTATTGCGTCCACCGCGACACGAGCATACCCAGCTGGGACCGGATTGCAATGCCAGAGAACACCAGGTGTATTTGGTAAAGCATAGCCCGTCGCGACCCGCACGGGTATGTTCTTCATTTTCTGGATTAGCTCACAAGATGTCTTCTCGGTGATATCATCCACGGGGGTGTGACCCAGCGGTGCCCCCGTGGAACCCACGCTGCTTTTCGGCAGTGTAGATGGGACGGGTTCCCCTGCCTCCTGCTGCGGAGTTTCCCTTTGCTGGGTCAGTAACTGTATCTGCCTCTGCTGCTGCTCGTACTTCTGTTCCAACTTTGAAAGTCGGTCTGCTTCTACCTTCTTTTTTCTCGAATGGCTTTTATAACTGTCCTTCCATCCCGCAAACCCCTCGTACCACGGAACAACGCCCACGCCTCGTGTTCGTCCTCCGTGTTCGGCATTCCCGAGGGCGAGTGTAAGCTCGTTGTTCTCTCTATCGGGGTGAAACCGTCCTTCTTGGGCAGCTTTTATTGCTTCAATCAACTCATCTGATGCATGCTTCAGACTGGCCAGTGCAATAATCTTCCCTGTTGCTGGGTCCAACTTTCCCCCATGCGCAAAAAACCAATTCCTGCACCTCTTGGGCCACTTGAAGGTTACTGGAGTGATCCCTTCAGCAAGCATCTTATTCTCTAATGCATCCCACTTAGGAATGGCTGACTTGTATCCACCTGTCCCTAGTTTATGGTGATACTTTTTTTTCTTCGCATTTATCTGATTCTTTGCCGACTTCTCCATAGCAGCTTCCGATGTCTTGTACTCGATAAATGCGTCATAGTGATTCCTTACCTTCTCGTATATTCCTATGAATTTGGGCGCCTTCTGGCCTCTAGCGTTGTACTCGGTCCATAATCTTTTCTTCCAAGTCTGGAACGCGTCGGCCATCTTATGGAGAGCAAACTCCTTGACTTTGTTCCTTTGGCGCTCCGAGAGAGAATCTGGTAGGATGAAATGCTCCATGAGATCTCGCCAAAGGGCATCTTTAATTCTTGTATCGACATAATTCACTCCTGGTTTTGGGTTGTTTGGTTGAATCCATTCTTGCATTGTGATCGGGACTCCATCCCTAACAACCACTCCGCATTGATGCACAAATGTCTTGGCATTGGCATCAGGGTGAGTCGGTGCGCCATTAGGTTTGAAAGCATCAAGATTGAGCTTTACGTTGCCGTCCAATATTTTGGCACCGCCTCGTACCTTTCTACTAGATTGGCTCGATCCGGAGGGCTGATAATTAAAAGAAAAAAGATTTGTTAATATATATATATATATATATATATATATATATATATAAATCAATTAATACACATGTAATGATCACCAGAGGCTAATATGTGTATATACCTCGCCGGACATTGTTAGTTGTTCCGGATTTTGGAACATAAGTTGTTCTTCCTCGGCCTCACATCCATCACCGTAATCGTTCAGATATTGTGAGCCGTCATCATCATGTGATTCACCCTGAAGGTCCACTGGGTTTTCGGAGCAGCGTATCATGTCGAAGATGTCCTCTTCATGAGCTCTACCGGTATTGTCCATAGCTTAATAACTAATCCATAATAATATAGATAAAACAAATTAGTATTCAAATTAGCATGCATTCAAGAAGCAAAATAACTGATAGTTAATTAATAATGCATCATCGAATACATATATAGTAGTTCTTAGAAAAGATCTCATCTCATAATCTCGGATAATTGTTAATACATCGGCTAATCCATCGATCTAGCTAATACATCATAATAATACATATATAGTAGCTAATATATCGATCTAGCTAGAACCCTAGCGCCCGGCGGATATCGGGGCGGGCGGTGGACACCCAAAGAGAAGGAACCATCACAGGAACATAGCTCCAGTGAGATCCCTGAAGAATCTGCCAGGTATTGTCGGACCTGGCCTCCAAAGCTGCCATGTAGCGACGGACGTGCTCGTTCTCCTTGCTGACATGGTACTGTACCACCTCCGCGGGGGACTCAAGCCTCCGAATCGTCCGTGGCCCATGCGGCCGCCACCACAGAACCTCCGGGTCGACGACGGGCTGGCTCCTCACCAAGCTGCGCCGCCCGGAAGGCAACACCTCCCAGTACCAGCCCGGCGGAGCCCAGTCCCTGACAGGGCCCCTCGGCTCAAGCAAGTGACCTCCTCCGGCGACTCGACAACGAGGATGCGGGATCGGCATCGTCGACGTCGAGAAGAAACACTTAATTATGAAAACAAATTAAATAAAACTTAGCAAAATTAACACTTAGCATCTAACAAATTAAATAACACTTAGCATCTAACAAAATTAACAAAATTAACACATACCCTAATAACCTAAGAACCTAACTAACTAACTAACTAAACTAACCTATCTAACTAAACTAACCTAACTAACTAACCAACTAAATAGGGGTGCTGTGTCGTGGTCGGGGTCGGGGTGTCGGGGGTGTCGTGTCGGGGTGTCGGGGTGTCGTGTCGGGGTAGGGGTGCTGTGTCGTGGTCGAGGGTGCCGTGTCAGGGTGTCGGGGTGTCGTGTCGGGGTCGGGGTGTCGGGGGTGTCGTGTCGGGGTCGGGGTGCTGTGTCGTGGTCGGGGGTGTCGTGTCGGGGTCGGGGTGCTGTGTCGTGGTCGGGGGTGCCGTGTCGGGGTGTCGTGTCGGGGTCGGGGTGTCGGGGGGTGTCGTGTCGGGGTCGGGGTGTCGGGGGTGCCGTGTCGGGGTGTCCCCTCGATCCTCGACCCCCGACAATCTAAATAAACCTAAACAAAATCTAGCGGGGGGGGGGCCTCCTCCTCCTCTCCTTCTTGTTCTTCTTCTTCTTCTTCTTCTTCTCCTCCTCCTCTCCTCTTTCTTCTTCTTCTTCTTCTTCTTCTTCTTCTTCTTCTTTTTTTCTTCTCCTCCTCTTCTTCTTCTCCTCCTCTCCTCTTTTCTTCTTCTTCTTCTTCTTCTTCTTCTTTTTTCTTCTCCTCCTCTTCTTCATTTTCTTATTCTTCTTCTTCTTCTTCTTCTTATTTTTTCTTCTTTTCCTTTTTTCTTTTTCCTTTTTTTCCTTCAAGAACACATCGGTTTTCTCGACCCACTCTATTGTCACTTGATTCTGACGGATAAAACCATTCATCATATATACAAACATCATCATATATATATTCATCATATATACAGACATCATCAAATTCATCTAAAAACATCATCAAATTCATCTAAAAACATCATCAAATTTAACTACAGAACATAAACATCATCATATATTCATCATATATACAAACATCATCAAATTCATCAAATTCATATATACAAACATCATCAAATTCATCTAAGGGCCTCGCCGACGGGTCCCCGACATAGCAGGACGGGGCAGCGGGGCGACGGACTGCTGGGCGGCGCGGGACCGTGGCGGGGGCCGACGGCAGGTCGGGGACGGGCCAGGACGGGGCGGCGGAGGGCGTGGCGGGGCAGGGCCGGAGCGGGGGCGGCGGTCGGCGGGTCGGGGAGGGGCTGGGGAGGAACGAGGCGGCGGAGGGCGTCGCGGGGCGGGACTGGGGAGGGGTGGGGCTGGCCGGGGCGGGGGCGGCGAGGGGCGTGGGCGGCGGTGGTGGTGCGACGGCGGCGAGGGCGACGGCGAGGGCGCGGGGGCTAATTTCGGCAGCCTGGCGGCGCAAACTGAGCTCTCCCGGTGCGTGGCTCGGCCCGGGACTAAGGGCGTTCCTATTTATACCACGCACCCCTTTAGTACCGGTGCGTGGGTCGCACCGGTACTAAAGACCCTTTAGTACCGGTGCGAGCCACGCACCGGTACTAACGGTCCTCCCCAAAAAATGTGCGGGGCGGTGGACCTTTAGTACCGGTGCGTGGCTAGCACCGGTACTAAAGGTTTTTTAATTCAATATTCATTATTATTTTCAGGAAAACCCCTAAACTTTAAAAAATCATAGAAAAAAATCTATGACTCCAATGGAAATAAATAATATATGAAAAAATATCAAAAAAATATGAAGAATCTGTTTATGGCATTTCCATGCTTGTTTGAACAACTTCAACTGCTGTATAAGACAATTTGATTAAATGGCATTTGAAATGTCATATCTCGAGTTTGAAAAGCAGTATAAATGAACTCTGAAAAGGTTGTAACTTGGCATGACATCATAATTTCACCCACATAGCAACTTCTAAAGAGTTGAGAGGGTTACGGCAAAAACTGGATGCACTTCGTGTACAAATTGGACAATCTCTTTCGAAGTATGAGGGTTTCGGACGAAAACTCATCTATTACAAAGGGATTTCATTTTTAATAACTTATTTGAACTCCATACTTTTTGTGTGTTCAATATGCACCATTCAAAGGCACATCATCAATTTTCAACCCTTTCTGACTTCATTTGATATTTTTCATGCATTTAATGATTTATTTTGAGCTAAATGACCCTGAATTTGAAAAGCACTACAAATGGACTCTGAAAAGGCTGTAACTTGGCATGACATCATGATTTCACCCACATAGCAACTTCTAAAGAGTTGAGAGGGTTACGGCAAAAACTGGATGCACTTCGTGTACAAATTGGACAATCTCTTTCGAAGTATGAGGGTTTCGGACGAAAACTCATGTGTTACATAGGGATTTCATTTTTTTGAACTTATTTGAACTCCAGACTTTTTGTGTGTTCAAAATGCACCATTGAAAGCCACATCATCAATTTTCAACCCTTTCTGAATTCATTTGGTATTTTTCATGCACTTACTGATTTTTTTGAGCTAAATGACCCTGAAATTGAAAAGCACTACAAATGGACTCTGAAAAGGTTGAAAGTTGGCATGGTATCATCATTTCACCCACATAGCATGTTATAAAAAGTTGAGAGGGTTACGGCAAAAACTGGATGCACTTCGTGTACAAAACGGACAATTGAGCATCATCCTTTCCCCTGCACAGCCCGACGGTGGTTCGTGAGTGCCCGCATATGAAATGCACCGTCGGACCGTATGCAGGGAATCCGAATGATTTGTATTCGGTCGATGAACTAAAGGATTTCTAGATAGATCAACAAAACACACGGTTTCCCCTGCATACAGCCCGACGGTGGCTCGTGAGTGCCCGCATATGAAATGCACCGTCGGACCGTATGCAGGGAATCCGAATGATTTGTATTCGGTCGATGAACTAAAGGATTTCTAGATAGATCAACAAAACACACGGTTTCCCCTGCATACAGCCCGACGGTGGCTCGTGAGTGCCCGCATATGAAATGCACCGTCGGACCGTATGCAGGGAATCCAAATGATTTGAATCCGAATGAGTACACACACTAAGTGTCGAACATGTCCGAGAGGTGGGTTATATATAGGGTCGTGTGCCTCTTTAGTCCCGGTTGCTAGCACGAACCGGGACTAGTTATAGTGCCGATCCAACAGCTCACAAGCGCTTGAAAGAAACACACGATCCGTGTGCTTCTTCCTGATTGGTACGACCTCGGTCCTGGGAGTGGCTAAAATTTAGTCCCACCTCGCCAAGCGAGAGGGACTCGCAGCGGTTTATAAGCCCTGAGTGCAGAGACGATGAAGCGAGAGGCGCAATGCTCACCTGCACGTTGCTTAGCTTCAGGCCTTGAGGAAATGGTGTAGGCTGCACGGAGCTATCTGCAGTTTCTCAAGGCCTGAAGCTAAGCAACGTGTAGGTGAGCATTGCGCCTCTCCATTTTTAATAACTTATTTTAACTCTGGACATCATAATTTGGCATGACATCATAATTTCACATAATTTCACCCACCCACATCCCTGAATTGGTTACTGTTACACTTCGTGTACAAACTGGTTACTGTTACAAACTGTTACACTTCATGTACAAACTGGTGGATGCACTTCGTGTACAAAATGTTACAAAGATACCATGCTAGAAAATGCATGCATGTCCTTCACATAGAAAGTGATGACGGTGAAGCCGGTCACATCCCAGAGTGGGATCTCGCGGTGTAAGACTTTCACATCTGAGAAATTGCATTGAGGAATGCGCATAGCTTCACAATGGCTAATCGAACATTTTCCGGTAGAAGCCCCCTAAGTGCAACCGGAAGTAATTGCGTCATAATCACGTGGCAGTCATGAGACTTTAGATTTTGAAATTTTTTCTTTGCCATATTTATTATTCCCTTTATATTCGACGAGAAGCCAGACGGGACCTTGATACTGAGCAGGCATTCAAAAAAGATTTCCTTCTCTTCTTTCGTAAGAGCGTAGCTGGCAGGACCTTGATACTGCTTTGGAGGCATGCCGTCTTTTTCGTTAATTCTTTGCTTGTCCTCCCGTGCCTCCGGTGTATCTTTTGTCTTTCCATACACGCCCAAGAAGCCTAGCAGGTTCACACAGAGATTCTTCGTCACGTGCATCACATCGATTGCATTGCGGACCTCTAAGACTTTCCAATATTCAAGTTCCCAAAATATAGATTTCTTCTTCCACATGGGTGTGTTGGGGAACGTTGCATGGGAAACAAAAATTTTCCTACGCACACATAAGATCTATCCATGGTGATGAGCATCTACGAGAGGGAGAGTGAATCTACATACCCTTGTAGATCGCTAAGCGGAAGCGTTAATAAACGCGGTTGATGTAGTCGAACGTCTTTGCGATCCAAATCGCCGAGCGTCCCGCGATCCAATCACGATCCTTCCGATCTAGTGCCGAACGGACGGCACCTCCGCGTTCAACACACGTACGGCTTGATGACGCCTTCACCTCCTCGATCCAGCGAGCGATGGTGAAGTAGTGGTTGAGTTCCAGCAGCACGACGGCATGGTGATGGTGGTGAGGAACAATCTCTGCAGGGCTTCGCCAAGCACTACGGAGATTATGACGGAGGAACTAGAGGGCTAGGGTTGCCGGCACACGGCTTGGGAAATCCTGATGTGTCCCGTGTGCTAGCCCTGCCCCTCTATTTATATGTTGAGCCTTGGGGTCTAAACTTGGAGCAAAAGCCTCCTCCGGGTCGGTTTTGCCCGCACAAAGTCGGTTTGGCCCGCAGGGAAAGAGTCCAACTCGGATCCCTGCCGAACCGTGCACAGCCGCACACAAGCGGTAGTACCGCTTCACACAAGCGGTAGTACCGCTTGGGCGGTAGTACCGCTTCACACAAGCGGTAGTACCGCTCGGGCGGTAGTACCGCTTCACCAAGCGGTAGTACCGCTTACGCGGCAGCAAAACTACTTTTGCACTTTCCAATACCTTGTGGGTTTTATCCCTTTGGCTCACATAAAGTGTTGCTGCACCCGAACACTTCGGTAAACATCCGGAACCCCTTCCGGTGAACTCCGGAACCCTTCCAGAGATCAAAACACTATTATCACATATATCAATCTTTACCTCCGGACTATTCCGGAGATCCTCGTCATGTCCGGGATCTTATCCGGGACTCCGAACAACTTTCGGTCACCAACATAATAACTCAATTATACTAATCGTCACCAAACGTTAAGTGTGTAGACCCTGCGGGTTCGAGAACTATGTAGACATGACCGAGACACCTCTACGGCCAATAACCAATAGCGGGACCTGGATGCCCATATTGGCTCCTACATATTCTACGAAGATCTTTATCGGTCGAACCTCTATGTCAAGGATTCAGTTAATCCCGTATGCTGTTCCCTTTGTTCTTCGGTATGTTACTTGCCCGAGATTCGATCGTCGGTATCACTATACCTAGTTCAATCTCGTTACCGGCAAGTCTCTTTACTCGTTCCGTAATACAAGATCTCGTGGCTAACACTTTAGTCACATTGCTTGCAAGGCTCATTGTGATGTTGTATTACCGAGTGGGCCCTGAGATACCTCTCCGTCATACGGAGTAACAAATCCCAGTCTTGATCCATGCCAACCCAACAGACACCCTCGGAGATACCTGTAGAGCACCTTTATAGTCACCCAGTTACGTTGCGACGTTTGATACACACAAGGTATTCCTCCGGTGTCAGTGAGTTGCATGATCTCATGGTCAAAGGAACAAATACTTGACATGCAGAAAACAATAGCAATAAACTGACACGATCAAATGCTACGTTTACAGTTTGGGTCTTGTCCATCACATCATTCTCCTAATGATGTGATCCCGTTATCAAATGACATCTCATGTCAATGGCTAGGAAACCTTAACCATCTTTGATCAACGAGCTAGTCAACTAGAGGCTTACTAGGGACACAGTGTTGTCTATGTACCCACACATGTATTTGAGTTTCCAATCAATACAATTATAGCATGGATAATAAACGATTATCATGAACAAGGAAATATAATAATAACCAATTTATTATTGCCTCTAGGGCATATTTCCAACAGTCTCCCACTTGCACTAGAGTCAATAATCTAGTTCACATCACTATGTGATTTACATTGTAATGAATCGAACACCCATGCAGTTCTGGTGTTGTTCATGTTTAGCCCTTGGAAGATGTTTAGTCAACGGATCTGCAACATTTAGATCCGTGTGTACTTTGCAAATATTTATGTCGTCCTCCTTGATGTAATCGCGGATGGAATTGAAACGTCGTTTTATGTGTCTGGTCCTCTTGTGAAATCTTGGTTCCTTGGCTAGAGCAATGGCACCAGTATTATCACAAAACAGAGTCATTGGGTTAAGCGCACTAGGCACTACTCCAAGATCTGTCATGAACTCCTTCATCCAGACACCTTCCTTCGCCGCCTCCGAGGCTGCGATGTACTCCGCTTCGCATGTAGAATCAGCTACCACGCTTTGCTTGGAACTGCACCAGCTAACCGCACCCCCATTAAGAATAAATACGTATCCGGTTTGCGACTTAGAGTCATCCGGATCAGTGTCAAAGCTTGCATCGACGTAACCCTTTACGACGAGCTCTTGATCACCTCCATAAACGAGAAACATGTCCTTAGTCCTTTTCAGGTACTTCAGGATATTCTTGACCGCTGTCCAGTGTTCCATTCCTGGATCACTTTGAAACCTTCCGACCATACTTATGGCAAGGCTGACATCGGGTCTTGTGCACAGCATTGCATACATGATAGAGCCTATGGCTGAAGCATAGGGGATGACACTCATCTTTTCTCTATCTTCTGCAGTCACTGGGCATTGAGTCTTACTCAACTTCACACCTTGCAAAACAGGCAAGAACCCCTTCTTGGACTGATCCATTTTGAACTTCTTCAAAATCTTATCAAGGTATGTGCTTTGTGAAAGTCCTATTAAACGTCTTGATCTATCTCTATAGATCTTGATGCCTAATATGAAAGCAGCTTCTCCTAGGTCCTTCATTGAAAAACTCTTGTTCAAATATTCCTTTACACTTTCCAGCATTTCTATATTGTTTCCAATCAGCAATATGTCATCCACATATAATATTAGAAACGCTATAGAGCTCCCACTCACTTTCTTGTAAATACAAGCTTCTCCGTAAACTTGTATAAA
Source organism: Elymus sibiricus (assembly GCA_039707655.1). Lineage (NCBI taxonomy): Eukaryota > Viridiplantae > Streptophyta > Magnoliopsida > Poales > Poaceae > Elymus > Elymus sibiricus. The sequence goes on along the minus strand of CM077673.1, from coordinate 15,644,548 downwards.
CTCGAACGCTTTGATCACCTCATCAAAACGAAGATTCCAACTCCGAGATGCTTGCACCAGTCCATAAATGGATCGCTGGAGTTTGCAAACTTTGTCAGCATTTTCTGGATCGACAAAACCTTCTGGTTGCATCATATACAACTCTTCCTTAAGGAAACCGTTAAGGAACGCTGTTTTGACATCCATCTGCCAAATTTCATAATCGAAAAAGGCAGCTATTGCCAACATGATTCTGACGGACTTAAGCATCGCTACGGGTGAGAAGGTCTCATCGTAGTCAACTCCTTGAACTTGTGAAAAACCCTTTGCCACAAGTCGAGCTTTATAGACGGTGACATTACCGTCCGCGTCCGTCTTCCTCTTAAAGATCCATTTGTTCTGAATGGCCTTACGCCCTTCAGGTAATACTTCCAAAGTCCATACTTTGTTTTCATACATGGATCCCATCTCGGATTTCATGGCCTCTAACCACTTCTCGGAATCCGGGCTCATCATCGCTTCTCCATAGCTCGTAGGTTCATCGTTGTCTAACAACATGACCTCTAAGACAGGGTTGCCGTACCACTCAGGAGCAGTACGCGTCCTTGTCGACCTACGAGGTTCGATAGCAACTTGATCCAAAGCTTCATGATCATCATCATTAACTTCCTCTTCAGCTAATGTAGGCTCCACAGAAACAACTTTCTGCGCTGCGCTACTCTCAGGTTGAAGTAAAGGTTCAACAACCTCATCAAGTTCTATCTTCCTCCCACTCAATTCTTTCGAGAGAAACTCTTTCTCAAGAAATGCTCCGTTTTTAGCGACAAACACTTTGCCTTCGGATCTGAGGTAGAAGGTATACCCAACTGTCTCTTTTGGGTATCCTATGAAGACGCATTTCTCCGCTTTGGGTTCCAGCTTTTCAGGCTGAAGCTTTTTGACATAAGCATCACATCCCCAAACTTTAAGAAACGACAGCTTTGGCTTCTTGTCAAACCAAAGTTCATATGGCGTCGTCTCAACGGATTTCGATGGTGCCCTATTTAAAGTGAATGCAGCTGTCTCTAATGCATAACCCCAAAACGATAGTGGCAAATCGGCAAGAGACATCATAGATCGCACCATATCCAATAAGGTTCGATTACGACGTTCGGACACACCATTACGCTGTGGTGTTCCAGGCGGTGTCAATTGTGAAACAATTCCACACTGTCTTAAGTGACTGCCAAACTCATAACTCAGATATTCTCCTCCTCGATCAGATCGTAGGAATTTAATCTTCTTGTTACGATGATTCTCAACTTCACTCTGAAATTGTTTGAACTTTTCAAATGTTTCAGACTTGTGTTTCATTAAGTAAATATACCCATATCTACTTAAGTCATCAGTGAAGGTGAGAAAGTAACGATAACCACCGCGCGCCTCAATACTCATCGGACCGCACACATCAGTATGTATGATTTCCAATAAGTCACTTGCCCGTTCCATTATTCCAGAGAACGGCGTTTTAGTCATCTTGCCCATGAGGCATGGCTCACATGTGTCAAGTGATTCAAAATCAAGTGACTCCAAAAGTCCATCAGCATGGAGCTTCTTCATGCGTTTTACGCCAATATGACCTAAACGGCAGTGCCACAAGAAAGTGGTATTATCATTATCAATTCTACATCTTTTGGCATCAATGTTATGAACATGTGTATCATTACTATCGAGATTCAATAAGAATAAACCCCTCACATCGGGTGCATGACCATAAAAGATATTACTCATATAAATAGAACAACCATTATTCTCTGATTTAAATGAGTAACCGTCTCGCAATAAACAAGATCCAGATATAATGTTCATGCTTAACGCAGGCACCAAATAACACTTATTTAGGTTCATCACTAATCCCGACGGTAATCGAAGAGCGAGCGTGCCGACGGCGATCACATCAACCTTGGAACCATGTCCCACGCGCATCGTCACTTCGTCCTTTGCCAGCCTCCGTCTATTCCGCAGTTCCTGTTTGAGTTGCAAATATGAGCAACCGCACCGGTATCAAATACCCAGGCACTACAACGAGAGTTGGTAAGGTACACATCAATAACATGTATATCATATATACCTTGTTTGTTGTTGGCCGCCTTCTTGTCAGCCAAATACTTGGGGCAATTCCGCTTCCAGTGTCCAGTTCCCTTGCAATGAAAACACACAGTTTCTGGTTTGGGTCCAGCCTTGGGTTTCTTCACGAGAGGAGCAACTGCTTTGCCACTCTGCTTGGAGTTACCCTTCTTACCCTTGCCATTTTTCTTGAAACTAGTGGTTTTATTGACCATCAACACTTGATGCTCCTTCTGAATTTCAGACTCAGCGGCTTTCAGCATCGCAAACAGCTCGGCGACTGACTTGTTCATCCCGTGCATGTTATAGTTCAACACGAAGCTCTTGTAGCTAGGTGGCAATGATTGAAGAACTCTGTCAGTGATAGCCTCTGGCGGAAGGGGCATCCCTAACTCAGCCAGACGGGTGGAGTACCCAGACATTCTGAGCACGTGATCACTGATAGACCCGTTCTCCTCCATCTTGCAAGCATAGAACTTATCGGAGATCTCATATCTCTCGATCCGGGCATTCTTCTGAAAGATAAACTTCAACTCCTGGAACATCTCATATGCTCCATGACGTTCAAAACGTCTTTGAAGTCCCGGTTCTAAGCCATACAACATTGCACATTGAACTATTGAGTAATCATCAGAACGAGCCTGCCAGGCGTTCACAACGTCTAGAGACTCAACTGGAGCGGGTGGATCACCAAGCGGTGCATCAAGGACATAAGCCTTCTGGGAAGCCGTAAGGATAATCCTTAGATTACGGGCCCAGTCCACAAAGTTACTTCCATCATCTTTCAACTTAGCTTTCTCTAGGAACGCATTAAAATTCAGGGGTGCTACTGCGCGAGCCATGATCTACAACATAAATATTGCAAAGACAACTTAGACTATTGTTCTAGATAATGAGTTTAGTTAATCATATTACTTAAAAAACTCCCACTCAAATTGACATCCCTCCGATCATTCGAGTGTAACATGATCCAAATCCACCAACTCAAGTCCGATCATCACGTGAGTCGAGGTGGTTTCAATGGTGAACATCTTCATGTTGATCATATCTACTATATGACTCATGTTCGACCTTTCGGTCTCTTGTGTTCCGAGGCCATGTCTGTACATGCTAGGCTCGTCAAGTTTAACCCGAGTGTTCCGCACGTGCAACATGGCTTGCACCCGTTGTATGCGAACGTAGAGTCTATCACACCCGATCATCACGGCGTGTCTCGAAACGACGAACTTTCGCAACGGTGCACACTCGGGGAGAACACAATTTATCTTGAAATTTAAGTGAGGGATCACCTTATAATGCTACCGTCGTCCTAAGCAAAATAAGATGCATAAAAGGATTAACATCACATGCAAATCATAAGTGACATGATATGGCCATGAACTTGTGCTTTTGATCTCCATCTCCAAAGCACCGGCATGATCTCCATCGTCACCGGCATGACACCATGATCTCCATCATCTTGATCTCCATCAACGTGTCGCCATAAGGTTGTCGCGCCGACTGTTGCTTCCACGACTATAGCTAACGTTTAGCGATAAAGTAAAGCATTACATAGCGCTTAATGATTGACACGCAGGTCATACAATAATTAAAGACAACTCTATGGCTCCTGCCAGTTGCCGTACTCATCGACATGCAAGTCGTGATATTCTATACAATACATGATCATCTCATACATCACATATATCTCATCATGTAATTGGCCATATCACATCACAACATACCCTGCAAAAACAAGTTAGACGTCCTCTAATTGTTGTTGCAAATTTTACGTGGCTGCTACGGGTATCTAGCAAGAACGATTCTTACCTACGCAAAACCACAACGTGGTGTAGTGATTGCTTTTTGATCTTCTAAAAGAACCCTCTTCATTGAACCGATTCAACTAAAGTGAGAGAGACAGACACCCGCCAGTCACCTTTATGCAACAAGTGCACGCAGCGGTGAAACCAGTCTCGCGTAAGCGTACGCGTAATGTCGGTCCGGGCCGCTTCATCTCACAATACCGCGGAATCAAGTATCAACTAGTAACGGCAAGCAATATGTATACATCCACGCCCACAACTCGTTTGTGTTCTACTCGAGATCTCATCTACGCATAGACCTAGCTCAGATGCCACTGTTGGGGAACGTTGCATGGGAAACAAAAATTTTCCTACGCACACATAAGATCTATCCATGGTGATGAGCATCTACGAGAGGGAGAGTGAATCTACATACCCTTGTAGATCGCTAAGCGGAAGCGTTAATAAACGCGGTTGATGTAGTCGAACGTCTTCGCGATCCAAATCGCCGAGCGTCCCGCGATCCAATCACGATCCTTCCGATCTAGTGCCGAACGGACGGCACCTCCGCGTTCAACACACGTACGGCTTGATGACGCCTTCACCTCCTCGATCCAGCGAGCGATGGTGAAGTAGTGGTTGAGTTCCAGCAGCACGACGGCATGGTGATGGTGGTGAGGAACAATCTCTGCAGGGCTTCGCCAAGCACTACGGAGATTATGACGGAGGAACTAGAGGGCTAGGGTTGCCGGCACACGGCTTGGGAAATCCTGATGTGTCCCGTGTGCTAGCCCTGCCCCTCTATTTATATGTTGAGCCTTGGGGTCTAAACTTGGAGCAAAAGCCTCCTCCGGGTCGGTTTTGCCCGCACAAAGTCGGTTTGGCCCGCAGGGAAAGAGTCCAACTCGGATCCCTGCCGAACCGTGCACAGCCGCACACAAGCGGTAGTACCGCTTCACACAAGCGGTAGTACCGCTTGGGCGGTAGTACCGCTTCACACAAGCGGTAGTACCGCTCGGGCGGTAGTACCGCTTCACCAAGCGGTAGTACCGCTTACGCGGCAGCAAAACTACTTTTGCACTTTCCAATACCTTGTGGGTTTTATCCCTTTGGCTCACATAAAGTGTTGCTGCACCCGAACACTTCGGTAAACATCCGGAACCCCTTCCGGTGAACTCCGGAACCCTTCCAGAGATCAAAACACTATTATCACATATATCAATCTTTACCTCCGGACTATTCCGGAGATCCTCGTCATGTCCGGGATCTTATCCGGGACTCCGAACAACTTTCGGTCACCAACATAATAACTCAATTATACTAATCGTCACCAAACGTTAAGTGTGTAGACCCTGCGGGTTCGAGAACTATGTAGACATGACCGAGACACCTCTACGGCCAATAACCAATAGCGGGACCTGGATGCCCATATTGGCTCCTACATATTCTACGAAGATCTTTATCGGTCGAACCTCTATGTCAAGGATTCAGTTAATCCCGTATGCTGTTCCCTTTGTTCTTCGGTATGTTACTTGCCCGAGATTCGATCGTCGGTATCACTATACCTAGTTCAATCTCGTTACCGGCAAGTCTCTTTACTCGTTCCGTAATACAAGATCTCGTGGCTAACACTTTAGTCACATTGCTTGCAAGGCTCATTGTGATGTTGTATTACCGAGTGGGCCCTGAGATACCTCTCCGTCATACGGAGTAACAAATCCCAGTCTTGATCCATGCCAACCCAACAGACACCCTCGGAGATACCTGTAGAGCACCTTTATAGTCACCCAGTTACGTTGCGACGTTTGATACACACAAGGTATTCCTCCGGTGTCAGTGAGTTGCATGATCTCATGGTCAAAGGAACAAATACTTGACATGCAGAAAACAATAGCAATAAACTGACACGATCAAATGCTACGTTTACAGTTTGGGTCTTGTCCATCACATCATTCTCCTAATGATGTGATCCCGTTATCAAATGACATCTCATGTCAATGGCTAGGAAACCTTAACCATCTTTGATCAACGAGCTAGTCAACTAGAGGCTTACTAGGGACACAGTGTTGTCTATGTACCCACACATGTATTTGAGTTTCCAATCAATACAATTATAGCATGGATAATAAACGATTATCATGAACAAGGAAATATAATAATAACCAATTTATTATTGCCTCTAGGGCATATTTCCAACAGGGTGCGTGTCCATTGGCGTCATTCGGAACAGATTGTCCGCCAGGACCCTTTCCAAAGATTACCTGTAAATCCTTGACCATATCAAATATATATTCACCAGTACGGAGGCCAGGCTTCTTCCGGTTATCTGGCTCACCTTTGAAATGGTTGCCTGCCTTTCTTAAGATATGCTTGATCGGTAGAAATCGACGATGTCCTAGGTACACATTCTTCTTACATTTATCCAAATATATACTTTCAGTATCATCTAAACAGTGCGTGCATGCATTGTATCCCTTGTTTGTATGTCCTGAAAGGTTACTAAGAGCAGGCCAATCATTGATGGTTACAAATAGCAATGCTCGTAGGTCAATTTCCTTCTGTGTGTGCGCATCCCACACACGTACACCTGGTTTTTTCCACAACTGTAGAAGTTCATCAACTAGTGGCCTTAGGTATACATCAATGTCATTGCCGGGTTGCTTAGGGCCTTGGATGAGCACTGGCATCATAATGAACTTCCGCTTCATGCACAACCAAGGAGGAAGGTTGTAGATACATAGAGTCACGGGCCAGGTGCTGTGACTGGAGCTCTGCTCCCCAAAAGGATTCATGCCATCTGTACTAAGACCAAACCATAAGTTCGTTGCGTCAGCTGCAAAGTCCTCGAACTCCCTCTCAATTTTCTCCACTGCGACCCATCAGCGGGTGCTCTCAACATCCCGTCTTTCTTACGTTCTTCTTTGTGCCATCGCAACAACTTGGCATGCTCTTTGTTTTGGAACAAACGTTTCAATCGTGGTATTATAGGAGCATACCACATCACCTTGGCAGGAACCCTCTTCCTGTGGCGTTCGCCCTCCACATCACCAGGGTCATCGCAGGGGATCTTATAGCGCAGTGCACCGCATACCGGGCATGCATCCAAATTCTCGTACTCCTCACCGCGATAGAGGATGCAGTCATTAGGGCATGCATGTATCTTCTGCACCTCTAATCCTAGAGGGCAGACAACCTTCTTTGCTTCGTACGTACTTTCAGGCAATTCGTTATCCTTTGGAAGCATCTTCTTTATCATTATCAGCAATTCTTGAAATCCCTTGTCAGTTACACCATTCTTCGTCTTCCATTGCAGCAATTCCAGCGTGGTACCCAGCTTTTGTTGGTCATCTTCACAATTTGGATACAATAATTTCTTGTGATCCTCTAACATGCGTTTCAACTTCAACCTCTCCTTGTCACTTTCGCAGTTTCTCTTTGCATCAGCAATGACCCGACCCAAATCATCAGCGGGCTCATCTGATGCCTCTTCTTCAGCTTCCCCCATTGATGCCTCTTCTTCAGCTTCCCCCATTGTTGTATCGGCGAAAGGATAGTTGTCATCATCCTCTTCTTCTTCATTGTCTTCCATTATAACCCCTCTTTCTCCGTGCTTGGTCCAAACATTATAGTGTGGCATGAAACCCTTCTCAAGCAGGTGGACGTGAAGGGTTTTTGAGTTAGAGTAATTCCTATCATTCTTACAGTCAAGACATGGACAACACATGAAACCATTCTGCTTGTTTGCCTCAGCCACACGAAGAAAATCATGCATGCCATTAAGAAACCCTGGACTTAGTCGGTCATCGTACATCCATTGCCGGCTCATGTTCACTACACAACATCGAAGTGACCAAATTAATACAACTTCATCATCACATTACAACCAAAAGTAGAGCTAGCAGTGACCAAATGTTATTACTGCAAATAATAGATACTTATAGTTCATACATACATCTCATAAAACAACATACAACTATCTAAAACATGTAAATGCAACAACAAATGCGATCATAATCGCAACTAAAGTAACAATTGAGCCAACGGCATAATGATACCAAGCCTCTTTATCAATGGCATATTTTCTAATCTTTCTAAGCTTCAAGCGCATTCCAGCCATCTTGTTCTTGTGATCATCGACGATATCGGCAACATGCAACTCCAATCCCATCTTCTCATCTTCAGTTCTTTTCAATTTTTCTTTTAAATGATCAATTTCTTTTTCAGCTTGTGTTAATTTCTCGAGCAGAATTGCATAGTCGGTTGGAATTTCTGGTTCAACTACTTCCTATAGATAAAAACATCTACGTCAATTTGGTGGCATAATTAATTGTCATAGACATTAGATGATGTGTGAAATAGTTATAAAAGATAACGACATACCACATCTGAATCATAGACTGGACGAGGGCCGACGTGGGCTGATACCATAACCATGACACTATAGAATAACTAACAATAATACAAGTAAGTAAATCGTACACGCAGCTATCTAAATCATACAAGTAATTTTTTTTAACAAAAAGGTTTTAAGAAGAACAAGAGGCTCACCAAGGTGGCCGGTGCCGCGACGAGACGGTGCGGACGATCGACGGTGGTTAGGACGGGGATGGGAAGGCACCAAATAAACCACACCTACACATATGCAACCTAACAAGTTAATTTGAGCTCAAATTGCATATAAATCAAATAAACTCCCACATAATGACCACTCCTCCAAAACCTAGCTAAAACCCACAAATCACATATCTTTGAGCATACCACAAGCTAATCTAGCAATGAGAGATGAAGGAGCAAAGTTGCTAACCTTTATGAACACTTGGATAGATGGGGTGCCTTTAAATCTTGACAAATCCTTGGCAAAATGGAGGATGAGCTTCGAGCAAGAAGAAGAACAGGGGAGAAAACAGAGAAATGAGAGCCCCTTCGATATGGCTGCGGACGAAGCGTATATGTAGGAAGTCTTTAGTACCGGCTGGTGACAGCAACCGGTACTAAAGGTTTCCCTTTAGTACCGGTTGGTGTCACCAGCCGGTACTAAAGGTGCAAGCGGGGCCCAAGTCTGACCAACAGCCTGCCACGCCCCCTTTAGTACCGGCTCGTGACACGAACCGGTACTAAAGATCGCTCACGAGCCGGTACTAAAGGTCGCCCTGCTCCTAGCCGTTGGAGCCGGCACGAACCGGGACTAATACCATCTTTAGTACCGGCTCGTGACCAGACCGGGACTAATGCTCGGGACGAAAGGTCTGTTTTCTACTAGTGCATGTCAAGCAGCAGCTGTGCGGTTTAGTATAAAAGCTTAATTAGACATGTGTAGGATATTGAGGGCCAGGTTAATTCCAAGAGGAGGGTCTTCTAAACGATGTTTCCTTGCCGCTGAAGACAGGTGTATGACTCTGACGAATGTGGATAGGCTGGCTATGTCGCCGAGGTTGAGAGGGTGAGCCTACCACCTTTTCTGATTAATGCTGTTTATGTCTAGAGCCGGTCCTAAAAACCATATACACCTACAAGAAAAGCATCCTATTCTAATCTTATCTCACCTAAAAGAAATGCATCCTAATCTAATGCTATCTCTGATTTCTTTTGTGAATGTTACTCTTCGTAATTCCCGAGCTTGTGTAACATTTTTGTTTTATTGGTGTCCACCGGGAGTATTCTTATGCATGATTGCTTCTTCAGGCTGCAAATGAAGCCAGTGCACTCTGGGTGGTGAAGAATAAACTTGAGAAGAAGTTGGATGATCTTACATTTTAAGACACTCTCGAAAGGAGTATGCAGGTATGTTTTCTCTGTCTTCATTGCCTTTGTGTTTATTGTGATCCCTTTATTTTGGATGTGCTACCCTGCATGTCGTAGATTTGAGACAGTTATGCTTGTTCCTGCCAGTATAAGGACAAATATTTTTCGCGTCTTGCGAATTCGTTGTTTTTTTTTTGAACATTTCTTCTATGGTTGTTGTCCTGCATTTCATGTTCTATGAATGTAAATGAATCAGCAGGTGTGACAGCATTCAGTGATAGTGTCCCTTTATTTTGGTTATGATTATAATGAATTTTTGCTCCTTGACGCATGTAATATTAAAGAATTCGATTTCTATGAATGTGAATGAATCAACATGACTTGTTCACTTATGCTAGCATTGATACTACTGTTTATTGTTACTTAGTACTTTTGCCGAAGCAGTCCTCTCTTGTTTCCACAGAATATGGTCGAGTCATTATCAAAGAAGAATTCATTATTGTAAAATGAGCTTAGCACAGCTTGTAAAAATAGTGACTAGCTATACGAAGGAGAAACTGAAAGATGTGGAGGGCAAATGCACCGCCTCTTGTTTTGACTTGTGCATTGTTTATTATTCCTTTATGTGCTTGTTGAGTCTTTTTACTCACCCTTGTTGCTTTTATGCTTTTAGGTAAACCCGAGGACGACATGCATGGGAATTTTAGGAGTGGCACCATAACTTTCTTCACTACACAAATCTCATACATATTACCTTATTAGCAACATGTTTTGAGAACTTAGTATAACTTATAATCCCTATGTAAAGAAGTATAAGAGCGTTTAGATCACTACTTTAGGTCATGGTTTGATTTGGGAGTTTTAGAGTTATTCTTTCAGTCATTGTGGTTTGACTATCGGTCAAGATTTGCTTTATTACATATGGTTATCAGAGATGTTCTTGGTTATGGTTGTATATGTTTTCATAACTTAGCTGAGCATTGTGCTTCTTTGTGCTTGGGTCATGTCCTTGTGCTATACATAATTATATAAATTGCATGTGGCGGATGTCCTTAGAATAGAGGAAGTTTTGTTGAAATTGTTTAAGCTTCTAGGATATACTATAGTCGTTGAATGTTTTCTGGTCTGAAAAAATTAATCTGGGCCAAAATTAAGTTTTGAGTCGTCGAGGAGAGGGAGAGAGGGAGGGAGGGAGGAGGAGGGAGAGAGGGCGAGAGGGAGGGAGGGAGGGAGAGGGAGAGAGAGAGGGAGAGAGAGGGGGAGGGAGGGAGAGAGAGAGCTTCATTAACTAACGTGGCGAACATGGACTAGAAATGCAGAGATAGTTGGTAAGGAAAGAAGAAGACGTTGAATGATTTATTGCTATATGGTTCGTCCAGTTAAATGTTCATGCTAATTACATACAGTTATGAGTTGAGAATTATCTTTATGCTTGTTCAAGTACCATGCAAATGAAGCTAAAGAGAACATTCCAGAGCTTGTATGGGAATATCTTAAGCGCATCAAGTAGATTTTAGTTTGTAACTTACAATTATTTGGATCATGGCTGTAAATGTATACATCGTCGAGTTATATTGCAAGTGAAACATATTTCAATTATTTTCCAATTGTTGCAGCTATCTATTTTATATGTGCAAAAATTGATATGCATTATATTTATAGATGCAATCATAAAAATAATATACATGTAAAATTTGATATGCATTCTATTCATAGGTATAACCCTTCAAAAAAAATTAAAGGGCCCGTGGCAACGCACGGGCGTTCTACTAGTGCAACATAGGTCTTTTCCCCCTCATATTTAGTATCGCATTTTTCAGTACAACAGCTCATTTGTGTTGCAAAGTTTGCTCCATTTTAAGTCACCGTCAAGATCTTTCGTGCAGCCCAGCTGCTGCCGCATGTTTGCTTTGCTCTTTGTCCATCCGAGGAGTGTGCGTCTCCGGGCTCTTGAGGCGTCGCCGTCCGGACTCGACTATAGTTATTATCATACTCTTGTTCGTACATATCAGTATGATATTGTGACCTTTTATCATCGGAAGGATATTCTCGACAATAAAATCTATAGCGTTAACCATACCACACACGCCCCTTCTTCCCGGAGAAGCAGACCCGGGTAAGTACAACGATAGAGTTCCCCCTTTGTTTTTAGTGCCGTGTTAGAAAATCCTTGCAAGGAAAGCCAAGAATTCCATATACAGTGGATGATTTGCTTCACTTTTCCAAAAACCTTCTGAGTACGATAATGTATCGGATTTTGAGTCTACCATTGGATTGAAGAGGGATTGAAGAGGAATATGAAACAAATGGAACACTTGTTGGCAATAACCATGATCTGCATGGCGTGCTTGGTTCATGATTTATGATAAGTCAATTTTTAGCTGAACTAGGTGCCCAATTTTACACATTTGAACCTTATCTTACTTTTCCTCCACATGACATGAAATTCATCTAAGGATTTGGCAAAGGCCCATATTATTGATATGCGCAACTGCGCCACCGTCACCATGTGCCCACCGGTTGTCTAAAAAAAGTAGCCCATCTTTTGTTGCCAACTCGAAGAAAAAGAAGCCGCCATCTGCCTGAACGGCGTCCCTGCAAGGACTAAAAAGCCTAACCTATACTACCAGCCGGGGCCGAGGCACCGGAATTCTTTTGTAAGATCCACTCACTCCGCAAATTATGGTCACCTCAGCAGCAATAGAATCCATAGCATGACATTTGGATCTGACTTATATTGTGTGCCCGATGCACCATGATGAGACGAATCGACTCAACAATTTGTTTCCACTTGATCCGTGTTGTTTCCCTGCTAGCTGGTGGAGTCAGATAAAGCATTATACCTGTGTTGTGGCTTAGCTTGTGATCTGTCATGGTCTTACACTGAGATGCATCGTGAGAAAGCACTGCTTGTGATTGTTTTTATTTATTTGTATAAAATCTCAAAGCTTTGAACTACTATTCCAATGCATATTTCCCCTTACTTGGGACTCATCCAAATTGTTCAATTTTTTGTACCAATTGAGATTTTCAAAATAGTTCTATTATTTGTTCTCAATATTGGCGGGCGCGGCAAATCGCGCCTTCATGTCTAGTCCAAAAATAAATCACAATTAGCTAGTGTTGCTCTTCAATCGAATGCAAAACATGACCTGGAATTACATGAAAAAGAACAGCACCTCGAAACGACTTGAGATGGTCAAATCAACAAAGCAAAAACAAAAACTAATTAACTCGTAATGAGCTCATGTGTAACTTTGAAAAGCTAATATCTTGACATTTTTTTATTACACTACTAAGTTATTCATGAGCACATATATACATCCGGCATCAACCTTGAAAAGCCGTGTGACTAGATCAGGTAGGAGGGTGATGGAGAACGAGTCATCGCCGCCGCCGGGTGTAACGGAGAAGTCTTTGAACAGTCGGCATCGCAGTCGCCCAATGAAACATAACAAGCATACTTTGCTAAACAACAGAAGCATATCTGAGGGTTTCCGCAGTTGGAATGACGGACACAGAGACCATGTAGATGGATCTTGGCGTTTTCCACGTCTTCCAGGATTCTGCCTATCGACCATATACATACAGCAATTAATAATGTTCATAGTAGTCTTTGTTTATCAACAGATACAACAACGAACGAATAGTCACTGTCACCCGGGAAGAAAACGTTACAACTTGCAAAGGAATCTACGCTAAATTCGCATCGACTGCTCGATAATCGAAGATGAGTATTGGAAAGGCTAATCCATCAACAGAGATGTATATGGATAATCGATCGGTTGCTTATCCGAAAACTTACATTGCGCATGTGTAGCAAAGCATACAAGAAGAAGCGTCGAGATTATGATTGATGCATGGAAGCGGTTCCTATGCTGCTTGTCCATGGAGAAATCACAGTGTGCTTGCGTCTGCTACTATAACACACACGGTAGTACATGGGTTAATTTGGGTGCTAATATATAGGCAAACAAGCAGTAAAGCGTGCCCTCAAAACATATCGCTAGAATCACGATGCATTCTATATGGAGGTAAAAGGCATGTCTTCTAATTACCTGTATTTTTTGTGATATGATTCGACATTCCTTATACAGTCTCAGTCAGATACTGACCGAATTTGAAATGATTAACTATACCATGTTTAGACCCTACGCATAGTTCCAATGGATGGATTGCAATCTCTATGTGACGGCAACGGATCGGCATGATCCCAATTAAAAGAATTGCCAACTGGCGTAGTTGCAGTAAATGAATGGTAGCCTCTATCCATGATATTCCAGCATGCACAGAAGCAGAGTTTGCAGAAGCTATTGTCTGCCTAGAAGGATCACGAATGGCAATGTCGGGCACTCATCTTATCCTGGTCAGTGGAACTGTCTAGAAGGATTAGGGAAACTCTAACCGATCCACTACATATAACGGAGGATCCGGCGGAGTGAACCCTTAGTAAAGTATTTTTATTTCACTAAGTGTTGACTGGACCTAGCCGATCCCTTGTATATAACGGAGTAAAACATTTATTTTTCATTTACATTTCATTTTCGGCCACTGAAACAAATTTTATTACTTCTTTATTTCATTCGACGACATTTCGATACATTGGAATACATAATTCACCAATTCTTCACTACAAGAGTGAAACCAAAAAAAAAAAAACGAGAACCACAATTAGACACTTTACAATATATACAATTTCCATAACTACTCTACTAGTTGGATTAATATTTTCTCTATGTGTTCATTTTTTTATTCTCTCTATTGAATTGTCGAGCTTGCACACTTCTTTTTTCTCCGATTCCGACAAATTCGATGTTGCTTCACATCTAGTCTCGTCTCTAGCCTTTATTCTAGCAACAAGTGCATGAACATCTATCCGATTTTGTGATATCAATAGATCGATGTAATCTTCTTTTCAATACCAAAACTTGCAACCATCCTACACACAAATTGGAGCAATCAAAGAGCTAACAAAGTTGCGCCGAATCCGATGAACAGCCGAATAAAAAAAAGCACATACCACATCTTTTTTGCACTTGAAGAACACTCATCCGGGGTGTTCCGGTGTGGTGGAAACTCGGCACACCACTTGCAGCAGGCCGTCGTCACACTTTATGACCAACAAAAGGGAGCTAACAAGTCGTTGGGCCAACACCGAGCGACAGACGGGCATGTCTTTGCCAGCAAACCGCCAACGGGACAGATCCAGGCGGCTAGAGGCGGAGTCAATACCTTCATGCGCGCGCGGAGGGCGTTGTCGGAGCTGTGAGGTCCCGGTACCCGGCCAATCCATGACAAAGATGCAGTCGCCGATGGCCGGATGCGTCAAATCCGACGACGGCGGCGGCATCCGTGGATCTACCGGTTATGCGCTGGTGACGGGGCTAGAGAGGCACAAATCTGGGTGGTCAAGGACATCGACGAAGCCTACGAAGCTTCCGCGGTGACAGTCAGATGCGTCAAATCCAACGACGACGGCAGCATCCGCGAATCTATCGATTGTGCGCCGGTGACGGGGCCATAGAGGCACAAATCCGGATGGTCAAGGATAGCGGCGAAGCCTACAAGCTTACGCGGCGGCGGGTGGTGGCCGACAAGGGGCAAGAAGGACGGCGCCAACGTAGATGCGATGCAGGAGCAAGGTGGGTGAGGCAGCTAAGGGGAGAGGATTTTTTTCCCTTCAAACGGTAGCGGTGGAGTAAAATTACGTAGGCAAGGCCCGGTAGCGTCGATTGGGGATCGTCTATTTTTTTTCCTTCAAACGGTAGCGGTAGAGTAAAATTATGTAGGCAAGGCCCGGTAGCATCGATTAGGGATCGTCTAGGTGCCGGAGAGGATTTTTTTCCCTTCAAACGGTAGCGGTGGAGTAAAATTATGTACGCAAGGCCCGGTAGCGGTAGCGTCGATTGGGGATCGTCTAGGTGCCGGTTAGAGGGGTAAAATCAAATTTTTACTCCACTAACCGGCAAGGGCACTCGGCCCCTCTAGGATTGACAGATCAAAATTTGGAGGGATTGCAGGAGTTTAGCACTACCAAACAAGGAAGGATTGAAGTTAAAAGTTTGTATGCAAAGTAGAGAACCGAAAAGATAAATGTTTAGCTCATAGTCTTGCCCAGAATGGGCATGCAGAGTTGTGTAGTGAGGTTAAGCAAGTTACCGTGTTTAAGCCTGGCCTTGCAAGATTGTAAGAACAATCTGTCCTCTTTTAATTAACATACATACAGTTCTCTTTTGAAATCAAGGGCGTAAAACTTATCATCGAAACAAAATCAGTCTCACGGCATCAAGCATGGACAACAACAAATAAGAACACATAATATGGCAATATATATGGTAGATTTAATTGCGCTGACAAAACGATCTTAAAGTGTACCAAAACTCAAAGCAATTTGACATTAATGGTGGCAGAGTGCTTCCCTGAACATAGTGAACTTGAATATAACAGCAACACTTCAGTCTACTGGACTAGAAAACAGCCATAAAACACATGATAGTGATAAATTAGGTG
The DNA here is from genome assembly GCA_039707655.1 of Elymus sibiricus. Classification (NCBI taxonomy): domain Eukaryota; kingdom Viridiplantae; phylum Streptophyta; class Magnoliopsida; order Poales; family Poaceae; genus Elymus; species Elymus sibiricus. The sequence continues at coordinate 15,628,427 of CM077673.1, read as the reverse complement.
TTTTTCGCCCTGGTGAAGATCTACTGGCTGGAGTGGATCGACACCATCCTGATGAGCCCCCTCTCCATCAGGTCCTTGATGGCCCTGCGAGCCAGAGACCCGTTGATCTGCAGATAATTAAAGACATAGTGAGATGATCATGATATAGTGCATAGAAATCTACCGACACAGATGGTGCACTCACAAAAAATACATGCCAGAACAATTCATAGACCGACAACACAGCTTTAGTCCCATGATGATACCGCAGTTCCAATATAGTCCCAAGATACTGCAGTTCCAAACTAGTAACAAGGCGTGTAGGCACAAATGGTAGACAGCAAGATGCAGGGACATGTTACCGAAGTATTCATTAGCATCGTCCAACCGTATTAATTCTTACGAATCAATGGTTAATTCTATACTAGTCAACGGTGATGTCAAATTACACTAAACCTGGGTACTGCACATGCCAAAATCAGATTGTGCAATATCTATGACGCTAGGGACAAATAGGTGTCAAATGGCCTATGTCCACTGTATCATACTTTTAACACCACAGTTGGCAAACCAAGCATAATCTGAGGATGTTTGCCTCATGTACCAAACTCAACATCATGCTGCACAAAAACTATCGGCACAGATGCAGCAGCCGAAACCGGCATCCGATAGGACATGCAATCAATTCATAACACAACCATATATGTCCATGCTATAGCCTAGATCGCAGGTATGAGTTCATGCTCTTGCTCAGAGTACTACTGACTGACCCCAAAACAGAGCATCATAGCAAAACACTTCACACACAGGTTCTACCATCCCGAGATCTCAATTCTCATCGGAAGCAAGCAAGCAAGAAGAACAGATCCGGAGGAGGGAGGATGGAGGGCGTGCGTGCGTTACCCTGAGGCGCTCGGAGAGGATGGATGGCGTGATCTGCTTGTACTTGGGAACCTCGGTGAGCAGCTTGTCGTCGGTCACCTGGTCGAAGAGCACCGCGTTGTTAACCTTCTCCTTTTGCTTGCCCTTGCTCCACTTCTTCTTCTTCTGCTTCCCGCCGCCGGACTTCACCGGCTTGGAAGAAGCCGCTGGGGCCTTCTCCTTCTTCGGCGCCCATGAGGACACAAGAGAGCGAGCGAGAGGGGGCGTCAGCGCGCGTCCGGTGTGGCGACCCAGGAAGAAATATGCGCGGGGTGGGATGGCGCGCGGACCATGGCTGGCGGTGGTGGCGCGGCGGCGGGAGCAGGAGCGGGAGCGGCGAGGAGGAGGAGGAGGAGGCGGCGGCGGGGTGGAGGAGGAGAGATGGATTGCGTTGTGGAGGAGGGGGTATATGAGTTGGATGGAGGCTAGGGTTTCTCTGCGGGCCGGACTGGGCTGTTGGTCCGCGCGTTGTGGGCTTGTTCTGGGGGCTTATCCATCCAAGTCCATTTGAAAAAATTTCCCTTCTCTCGGAAAAAAATGAAGTTCCTTACATTCGAAAACCATCCCCCGTGTGCGTGCACATGCAATGGAATTATCTCAAATACGTGTTGTATGCAAAGTAGAGAACCGAAAAGACAAATGTTTAGCTCATAGTCTTGCCCAGAATGGGCATGCAGAGTTGTGTAGTGAGGTTAAGCAAGTTACCGTGTTTAAGCCTGGCCTTGCAAGATTGTAAGAACAATCTGTCCTCTTTTAATTAACATACATACAGTTCTCTTTTGAAATCAAGGGCGTAAAACTTATCATCGAAACAAAATCAGTCTCACGGCATCAAGCATGGACAGCAACAAATAAGAACACATAATATGGCAATATATATGGTAGATTTGATTGCGCTGACAAAACGATCTTAAAGTGTACCAAAACTCAAAGCAATTCGACATTAATGGTGGCAGAGTGCTTCCCTGAACATAGTGAACTTGAATATAACAGCAACACCTCAGTCTACTGGACTAGAAAACAGCCATAAAACACATGATAGTGATAAATTAGGTGTTTGTCGCCCTGGTGAAGATCTGCTGGCTGGAGTGGATCGACACCATCCTGATGAGCCCCCTCTCCATCAGGTCCTTGATGGCCCTGCGAGCCAGAGACCCGTTGATCTGCAGATAATTAAAGACATAGTGAGATGATCAGGATATAGTGCATAGAAATCTACCAACACAGATGGTGCACTTATAAAAAATACATGCCAGAACGATTCATAGACCGACAACACAGCTTTAGTCCCATGATGATACTGCAGTTCCAACATAGTCCCAAGATACTGCAGTTCCAAACTAGTAACAAGGCATGTAGGCACAAATGGTAGACAGCAAGATGAAGGGACATGTTACCGAAGTATTCATCAGCATCGTCCAACCGTATTAATTCTTACGTATCAATGGTTAATTCTATACTAGTCAACGGTGATGCCAAATTACACTAAACCTGGGTACTGCACATGCCAAAATCAGATTGTGCAATATCTATGACGCTAGGGACAAATGGGCATCAAATGGACTATGTCCACTGTATCATACTTTTAACACCACAGTTGGCAAACCAAGCATAATCTGAGGATGTTTGCCTCATGTACCAAACTCAACATCACGCTGCACAAAAACTATCGGCACAGATGCAGCAGCCGAAACCGGCATCCGATAGGACATGCAATCAATTCATAACACAACCTAGATCGCAGGTATGAGTTCATGCTCTTGCTCAGAGTACTACTGACTGACCCCAAAACAGAGCATCATAGCAAAACACTTCACACACTGGTTCTACCATCCCGAGATCTCAATTCTCATCGGAAGCAAGCAACCAAGAAGAACAGATCCGGAGGAGGGAGGATGGAGGGCGTGCGTGCGTTACCCTGAGGCGCTCGGAGAGGACGTATGGCGTGATCTGCTTGTACTTGGGAACCTCGGTGAGCAGCTTGTCGTAGGTCGCCTGGTCGAAGAGCACCGCGTTGTTAACCTTCTCCTTTTGCTTGCCCTTGCTCCACTTCTTCTTCTTCTGCTTCCCGCCGCCGGACTTCACCGGCTTGGAAGAAGCCGCTGGGGCCTTCTCCTTCTTCGGCGCCTATGAGGACACAAGAGAGCGAGCGAGAGGGGGCGTCAGCGCGCGTCCGGATTGGCGACCCAGGAAGAAATATGTGGGGGGTGGGATGGCGCGCGGACCATGGCTGACGGTGGTGGCGCGGCGGCGGGAGCGGGAGCAGGAGCGGCGAGGAGGAGGAGGAGGAGGCGGCGGCGGGGTGGAGGAGGAGAGACGGATGGCGTGATCTGCTTGTACTTGGGCACCTCGGTGAGCAGCTTGTCGTGGGTCGCCTGGTCGAAGAGCACCGCGTTGTTAACCTTCTCCTTTTGCTTGCCCTTGCTGCACTTCTTCTTCTGCTGCTTCCCGCCGCCAGACTTGGCGGCTTGGAAGAAGCCGCTGGGGCCTTCTCCTTCTTCGGCGCCTGCGAGGACACAAGAGAGCGAGCGAGAGGGGGCGTCAGCGCGCGTCCGTTGTGGCAACGCGGGAAGACGGATGAGGGGGGTGGGATGGCACGCGTACCATGGCTGATGGCGGTGGCGCGGCGGCGGGAGCGGGAGAGGGAGTGGCGAGGAGGAGGAGGAGGCGGCGGCGGGGTGGAGGAGGAGAGATGGATTGCGGGGTGGAGGAGGGTGTATATGAGTTGGATGGAGGCTAGGGTTTCTCTGCAGGCCGGATTGGGCTGTTGGGCCGCGCGCTGTGGGCTTGTTCTGGGGGCTTATCCATCCAAGTCCATTTGAAATTTTTTCCCTTACTTGTCAAGGAAAAAAAATGAAGTTCCTTACATTCGAAAACCATCCCCCGTGTGCGTTACCCTGAGGCGCTCGGAGAGGATGGATGGCGTGATCTGCTTGTACTTGGGAACCTCGGTGAGCAGCTTGTCGTAGGTCGCCTGGTCGAAGAGCACCGCGTTGTTAACCTTCTCCTTTTGCTTGCCCTTGCTCCACTTCTTCTTCTTCTGCTTCCCGCCGCCGGACTTCACCGGCTTGGAAGAAGCCGCTGGGGCCTTCTCCTTCTTCGGCGCCAATGAGGACACAAGAGAGCGAGCGAGAGGGGGCGTCAGCGCGCGTCCGGTGTGGCGACCCAGGAAGAAATATGCGCGGGGTGGGATGGCGCGCGGACCATGGCTGACGGTGGTGGCGCGGCGGCGGGAGCGGGAGAGGGAGCGGCGAGGAGGAGGAGGAGGAGGCGGCGGCGGGGTGGAGGAGGAGAGATGGATTGCGTTGTGGAGGAGGGGGTATATGAGTTGGATGGAGGCTAGGGTTTCTCTGCGGGCCGGACTGGGCTGTTGGGCCGCGCGCTGTGGGCTTGTTCTGGGGGCTTATCCATCCAAGTCCATTTGAAAAAATTTCCCTTCTCTCGGAAAAAAATGAAGTTCCTTACATTCGAAAACCATCCCCCGTGTGCGTGCACATGCAATGGAATTATCTCAAATACGTGTTGTATGCAAAGTAGAGAACCGAAAAGACAAATGTTTAGCTCATAGTCTTGCCCAGAATGGGCATGCAGAGTTGTGTAGTGAGGTTAAGCAAGTTACCGTGTTTAAGCCTGGCCTTGCAAGATTGTAAGAACAATCTGTCCTCTTTTAATTAACATACATACAGTTCTCTTTTGTAATCAAGGGCGTAAAACTTATCATCGAAACAAAATCAGTCTCACGGCATCAAGCATGGACAGCAACAAATAAGAACACATCATATGGCAATATATATGGTAGATTTGATTGCGCTGACAAAACGATCTTAAAGTGTACCAAAACTCAAAGCAATTCGACATTAATGGTGGCAGAGTGTTTCCCTGAACATAGTGAACTTGAATATAACAGCAACACCTCAGTCTACTGGACTAGAAAACAGCCATAAAACACATGATAGTGATAAATTAGGTGTTTGTCGCCCTGGTGAAGATCTGCTGGCTGGAGTGGATCGACACCATCCTGATGAGCCCCCTCTCCATCAGGTCCTTGATGGCCCTGCGAGCCAGAGACCCGTTGATCTGCAGATAATTAAAGACATAGTGAGATGATCAGGATATAGTGCATAGAAATCTACCAACACAGATGGTGCACTTATAAAAAATACATGCCAGAACGATTCATAGACCGACAACACAGCTTTAGTCCCATGATGATACTGCAGTTCCAACATAGTCCCAAGATACTGCAGTTCCAATCTAGTAACAAGGCATGTAGGCACAAATGGTAGACAGCAAGATGAAGGGACATGTTACCGAAGTATTCATTAGCATCGTCCAACCGTATTAATTCTTACGTATCAATGGTTAATTCTATACTAGTCAACGGTGATGCCAAATTACACTAAACCTGGGTACTGCACATGCCAAAATCAGATTGTGCAATATCTATGACGCTAGGGACAAATGGGCATCAAATGGACTATGTCCACTGTATCATACTTTTAACACCACAGTTGGCAAACCAAGCATAATCTGAGGATGTTTGCCTCATGTACAAAACTCAACATCACGCTGCACAAAAACTATCGGCACAGATGCAGCAGCCGAAACCGGCATCCGATAGGACATGCAATCAATTCATAACACAACCATATATGTCCATGCTATAGCCTAGATCGCAGGTATGAGTTCATGCTCTTGCTCAGAGTACTACTGACTGACCCCAAAACAGAGCATCATAGCAAAACACTTCACACACTGGTTCTACCATCCCGAGATCTCAATTCTCATCGGAAGCAAGCAACCAAGAAGAACAGATCCGGAGGAGGGAGGATGGAGGGCGTGCGTGCGTTACCCTGAGGCGCTCGGAGAGGACGTATGGCGTGATCTGCTTGTACTTGGGAACCTCGGTGAGCAGCTTGTCGTAGGTCGCCTGGTCAAAGAGCACCGCGTTGTTAACCTTCTCCTTTTGCTTGCCCTTGCTCCACTTCTTCTTCTTCTGCTTCCCGCCGCCGGACTTCACCGGCTTGGAAGAAGCTGCTGGGGCCTTCTCCTTCTTCGGCGCCTATGAGGACACAAGAGAGCGAGCGAGAGGGGGCGTCAGCGCGCGTCCGGATTGGCGACCCAGGAAGAAATATGTGGGGGGTGGGATGGCGCGCGGACCATGGCTGACGGTGGTGGCGCGGCGGCGGGAGCGGGAGCGGGAGCGGCGAGGAGGAGGAGGAGGAGGCGGCGGCGGGGTGGAGGAGGAGAGATGGATTGCGTTGTGGAGGAGGGGGTATATGAGTTGGATGGAGGCTAGGGTTTCTCTGCGGGCCGGACTGGGCTGTTGGGCTGCGCGCTGTGGGCTTGTTCTGGGGGCTTATCCATCCAAGTCCATTTGAAAAAATTTCCCTTCTCTCGGAAAAAAATGAAGTTCCTTACATTCGAAAACCATCCCCCGTGTGCGTGCACATGCAATGGAATTATCTCAAATACGTGTTGTATGCAAAGTAGAGAACCGAAAAGACAAATGTTTAGCTTATAGTCTTGCCCAGAATGGGCATGCAGAGTTGTGTAGTGAGGTTAAGCAAGTTACCGTGTTTAAGCCTGGCCTTGCAAGATTGTAAGAACAATCTGTCCTCTTTTAATTAACATACATACAGTTCTCTTTTGAAATCAAGGGCGTAAAACTTATCATCGAAACAAAATCAGTCTCACGGCATCAAGCATGGACAGCAACAAATAAGAACACATAATATGGCAATATATATGGTAGATTTGATTGCGCTGACAAAACGATCTTAAAGTGTACCAAAACTCAAAGCAATTCGACATTAATGGTGGCAGAGTGCTTCCCTGAACATAGTGAACTTGAATATAACAGCAACACCTCAGTCTACTGGACTAGAAAACAGCCATAAAACACATGATAGTGATAAATTAGGTGTTTGTCGCCCTGGTGAAGATCTGCTGGCTGGAGTGGATCGACACCATCCTGATGAGCCCCCTCTCCATCAGGTCCTTGATGGCCCTGCGAGCCAGAGACCCGTTGATCTGCAGATAATTAAAGACATAGTGAGATGATCAGGATATAGTGCATAGAAATCTACCAACATAGATGGTGCACTTATAAAAAATACATGCCAGAACGATTCATAGACCGACAACACAGCTTTAGTCCCATGATGATACTGCAGTTCCAACATAGTCCCAAGATACTGCAGTTCCAAACTAGTAACAAGGCATGTAGGCACAAATGGTAGACAGCAAGATGAAGGGACATGTTACCGAAGTATTCATCAGCATCGTCCAACCGTATTAATTCTTACGTATCAATGGTTAATTCTATACTAGTCAACGGTGATGCCAAATTACACTAAACCTGGGTACTGCACATGCCAAAATCAGATTGTGCAATATCTATGACGCTAGGGACAAATGGGCATCAAATGGACTATGTCCACTGTATCATACTTTTAACACCACAGTTGGCAAACCAAGCATAATCTGAGGATGTTTGCCTCATGTACCAAACTCAACATCACGCTGCACAAAAACAATCGGCACAGATGCAGCAGCCGAAACCGGCATCCGATAGGACATGCAATCAATTCATAACACAACCTAGATCGCAGGTATGAGTTCATGCTCTTGCTCAGAGTACTACTGACTGACCCCAAAACAGAGCATCATAGCAAAACACTTCACACACTGGTTCTACCATCCCGAGATCTCAATTCTCATCGGAAGCAAGCAACCAAGAAGAACAGATCCGGAGGAGGGAGGATGGAGGGCGTGCGTGCGTTACCCTGAGGCGCTCGGAGAGGACGTATGGCGTGATCTGCTTGTACTTGGGAACCTCGGTGAGCAGCTTGTCGTAGGTCGCCTGGTCGAAGAGCACCGCGTTGTTAACCTTCTCCTTTTGCTTGCCCTTGCTCCACTTCTTCTTCTTCTGCTTCCCGCCGCCGGACTTCACCGGCTTGGAAGAAGCCGCTGGGGCCTTCTCCTTCTTCGGCGCCTATGAGGACACAAGAGAGCGAGCGAGAGGGGGCGTCAGCGCGCGTCCGGATTGGCGACCCAGGAAGAAATATGTGGGGGGTGGGATGGCGCGCGGACCATGGCTGACGGTGGTGGCGCGGCGGCGGGAGCGGGAGCAGGAGCGGCGAGGAGGAGGAGGAGGAGGCGGCGGCGGGGTGGAGGAGGAGAGACGGATGGCGTGATCTGCTTGTACTTGGGCACCTCGGTGAGCAGCTTGTCGTGGGTCGCCTGGTCGAAGAGCACCGCGTTGTTAACCTTCTCCTTTTGCTTGCCCTTGCTGCACTTCTTCTTCTGCTGCTTCCCGCCGCCAGACTTGGCGGCTTGGAAGAAGCCGCTGGGGCCTTCTCCTTCTTCGGCGCCTGCGAGGACACAAGAGAGCGAGCGAGAGGGGGCGTCAGCGCGCGTCCGTTGTGGCAACGCGGGAAGACGGATGAGGGGGGTGGGATGGCACGCGTACCATGGCTGATGGCGGTGGCGCGGCGGCGGGAGCGGGAGAGGGAGTGGCGAGGAGGAGGAGGAGGCGGCGGCGGGGTGGAGGAGGAGAGATGGATTGCGGGGTGGAGGAGGGTGTATATGAGTTGGATGGAGGCTAGGGTTTCTCTGCAGGCCGGATTGGGCTGTTGGGCCGCGCGCTGTGGGCTTGTTCTGGGGGCTTATCCATCCAAGTCCATTTGAAATTTTTTCCCTTACTTGTCAAGGAAAAAAAATGAAGTTCCTTACATTCGAAAACCATCCCCCGTGTGCGTTACCCTGAGGCGCTCGGAGAGGATGGATGGCGTGATCTGCTTGTACTTGGGAACCTCGGTGAGCAGCTTGTCGTAGGTCGCCTGGTCGAAGAGCACCGCGTTGTTAACCTTCTCCTTTTGCTTGCCCTTGCTCCACTTCTTCTTCTTCTGCTTCCCGCCGCCGGACTTCACCGGCTTGGAAGAAGCCGCTGGGGCCTTCTCCTTCTTCGGCGCCAATGAGGACACAAGAGAGCGAGCGAGAGGGGGCGTCAGCGCGCGTCCGGTGTGGCGACCCAGGAAGAAATATGCGCGGGGTGGGATGGCGCGCGGACCATGGCTGACGGTGGTGGCGCGGCGGCGGGAGCGGGAGAGGGAGCGGCGAGGAGGAGGAGGAGGAGGCGGCGGCGGGGTGGAGGAGGAGAGATGGATTGCGTTGTGGAGGAGGGGGTATATGAGTTGGATGGAGGCTAGGGTTTCTCTGCGGGCCGGACTGGGCTGTTGGGCCGCGCGCTGTGGGCTTGTTCTGGGGGCTTATCCATCCAAGTCCATTTGAAAAAATTTCCCTTCTCTCGGAAAAAAATGAAGTTCCTTACATTCGAAAACCATCCCCCGTGTGCGTGCACATGCAATGGAATTATCTCAAATACGTGTTGTATGCAAAGTAGAGAACCGAAAAGACAAATGTTTAGCTCATAGTCTTGCCCAGAATGGGCATGCAGAGTTGTGTAGTGAGGTTAAGCAAGTTACCGTGTTTAAGCCTGGCCTTGCAAGATTGTAAGAACAATCTGTCCTCTTTTAATTAACATACATACAGTTCTCTTTTGTAATCAAGGGCGTAAAACTTATCATCGAAACAAAATCAGTCTCACGGCATCAAGCATGGACAGCAACAAATAAGAACACATCATATGGCAATATATATGGTAGATTTGATTGCGCTGACAAAACGATCTTAAAGTGTACCAAAACTCAAAGCAATTCGACATTAATGGTGGCAGAGTGCTTCCCTGAACATAGTGAACTTGAATATAACAGCAACACCTCAGTCTACTGGACTAGAAAACAGCCATAAAACACATGATAGTGATAAATTAGGTGTTTGTCGCCCTGGTGAAGATCTGCTGGCTGGAGTGGATCGACACCATCCTGATGAGCCCCCTCTCCATCAGGTCCTTGATGGCCCTGCGAGCCAGAGACCCGTTGATCTGCAGATAATTAAAGACATAGTGAGATGATCAGGATATAGTGCATAGAAATCTACCAACACAGATGGTGCACTTATAAAAAATACATGCCAGAACGATTCATAGACCGACAACACAGCTTTAGTCCCATGATGATACTGCAGTTCCAACATAGTCCCAAGATACTGCAGTTCCAAACTAGTAACAAGGCATGTAGGCACAAATGGTAGACAGCAAGATGAAGGGACATGTTACCGAAGTATTCATTAGCATCGTCCAACCGTATTAATTCTTACGTATCAATGGTTAATTCTATACTAGTCAACGGTGATGCCAAATTACACTAAACCTGGGTACTGCACATGCCAAAATCAGATTGTGCAATATCTATGACGCTAGGGACAAATGGGCATCAAATGGACTATGTCCACTGTATCATACTTTTAACACCACAGTTGGCAAACCAAGCATAATCTGAGGATGTTTGCCTCATGTACCAAACTCAACATCACGCTGCACAAAAACTATCGGCACAGATGCAGCAGCCGAAACCGGCATCCGATAGGACATGCAATCAATTCATAACACAACCATATATGTCCATGCTATAGCCTAGATCGCAGGTATGAGTTCATGCTCTTGCTCAGAGTACTACTGACTGACCCCAAAACAGAGCATCATAGCAAAACACTTCACACACTGGTTCTACCATCCCGAGATCTCAATTCTCATCGGAAGCAAGCAACCAAGAAGAACAGATCCGGAGCAGGGAGGATGGAGGGCGTGCGTGCGTTACCCTGAGGCGCTCGGAGAGGACGTATGGCGTGATCTGCTTGTACTTGGGAACCTCGGTGAGCAGCTTGTCGTAGGTCGCCTGGTCGAAGAGCACCGCGTTGTTAACCTTCTCCTTTTGCTTGCCCTTGCTCCACTTCTTCTTCTTCTGCTTCCCGCCGCCGGACTTCACCGGCTTGGAAGAAGCCGCTGGGGCCTTCTCCTTCTTCGGCGCCTATGAGGACACAAGAGAGCGAGCGAGAGGGGGCGTCAGCGCGCGTCCGGATTGGCGACCCAGGAAGAAATATGTGGGGGGTGGGATGGCGCGCGGACCATGGCTGACGGTGGTGGCGCGGCGGCGGGAGCGGGAGCGGGAGCGGCGAGGAGGAGGAGGAGGAGGCGGCGGCGGGGTGGAGGAGGAGAGACGGATGGCGTGATCTACTTGTACTTGGGCACCTCGGTGAGCAGCTTGTCGTGGGTCGCCTGGTCGAAGAGCACCGCGTTGTTAACCTTCTCCTTTTGCTTGCCCTTGCTGCACTTCTTCTTCTGCTGCTTCCCGCCGCCAGACATGGCGGCTTGGAAGAAGCCGCTGGGGCCTTCTCCTTCTTCGGCGCCTGCGAGGACACAAGAGAGCGAGCGAGAGGGGGCGTCTGCGCGCGTCCGTTGTGGCAACGCGGGAAGACGGATGCGGGGGGTGGGATGGCACGCGTACCATGGCTGATGGCGGTGGCGCGGCGGCGGGAGCGGGAGAGGGAGTGGCGAGGAGGAGGAGGAGGCGGCGGCGGGGTGGAGGAGGAGAGATGGATTGCGGGGTGGAGGAGGGTGTATATGAGTTGGATGGAGGCTAGGGTTTCTCTGCAGGCCGGATTGGGCTGTTGGGCCGCGCGCTGTGGGCTTGTTCTGGGGGCTTATCCATCCAAGTCCATTTGAAATTTTTTCCCTTACTTGTCTCGGAAAACAAATGAAGTTCCTTACATTCGAAAACCATCCCCCGTGTGCGTTACCCTGAGGCGCTCGGAGAGGATGGATGGCGTGATCTGCTTGTACTTGGGAACCTCGGTGAGCAGCTTGTCGTAGGTCGCCTGGTCGAAGAGCACCGCGTTGTTAACCTTCTCCTTTTGCTTTCCCTTGCTCCACTTCTTCTTCTTCTGCTTCCCGCCGCCGGACTTCACCGGCTTGGAACAAGCCGCTGGGGCCTTCTCCTTCTTCGGCGCCCATGAGGACACAAGAGAGCGAGCGAGAGGGGGCGTCAGCGCGCGTCCGTTGTGGCAATGCGGGAAGACGGATGCGGGGGGTGGGATGGCACGCATACCATGGCTGATGGCGGTGGCGCGGCGGCGGGAGCGGGAGAGGGAGTGGCGAGGAGGAGGAGGAGGCGGCGGCGGGGTGGAGGAGGAGAGATGGATTGCGGGGTGGAGGAGGGGGTATATGAGTTGGATGGAGGCTAGGGTTTCTCTGCAGGCCGGATTGGGTTGTTGCGCCGCGCGCTGTGGGCTTGTTCTGGGGGCTTATCCATCCAAGTCCATTTGAATTTTTTTCCCTTACTTGTCTCGGAAAAAAAATGAAGTTCCTTACATTCGAAAACCATCCCCCGTGTGCGTGCACGTGCAATGGAAGTATCTCAAATACGTGTTGTATGCAAAGTAGAGAAGCAAAAAGATAAATGTTTAGCTCATTGTCTTGCCCAAAATGGGCATGCAGAGTTGTGTAGTGAGGTTAAGCAAGTTACCTTGTTTAAGCCTGGCCTTGCAAGATTGTAAGAACAATCTGTCCTCTTTTAATTAACATACATACAGTTCTCTTTTGAAATCAAGGGCGTAAAACTTATCATCGAAACAAAATCAGTCTCACGGCATCAAGCATGGACAGCAACAAATAAGAACACATAATATGGCAGTATACATGGTAGATTTGATTGCGCTGACAAAACGATCTTAAAGTGTACCAAAACTCAAAGCAATTCGACATTAATGGTGGCAGAGTGCTTCCCTGAACATAGTGAACTTGAATATAACAGCAACACCTCAGTCTACTAGACTAGAAAACAGCCATAAAACACATGATAGTGATAAATTAGGTGTTTGTCGCTCTGGTGAAGATCTGCTGGCTGGAGTGGATCGACACCATCCTGATGAGCCCCCTCTCCATCAGGTCCTTGATGGCCGTGCGAGCCAGAGATCCGTTGATCTGCAGGTAATTAAAGACATAGTGAGATGATCAAGATATAGTGCATCGAAATCTACCAACACAGATGGTGCACTCATAAAAAATACATGCCAAAACAATTCATAGACCGACAACACAGCTTTAGTCCCATGATGATACTGCAGTTCCAATATAGTCCCAAGATACTGCAGTTCCAAACTAGTAACAAGGCATGTAGGCACTTTTGGAAATATGCCCTAGAGGCAATAATAAATTGGTTATTATTATATTTCCTTGTTCATGATAATCGTTTATTATCCATGCTATAATTGTATTGATTGGAAACTCAAATACATGTGTGGGTAGATAGACAACACTGTGTCCCTAGTAAGCCTCTAGTTGACTAGCTCGTTGATCAAAGATGGTTAAGGTTTCCTAGCCATTGACATGAGATGTCATTTGATAACGGGATCACATCATTAGGAGAATGATGTGATGGACAAGACCCAAACTACGAACGTAGCATATGATCGTGTCAGTTTATTGCTATTGTTTTCTGCATGTCAAGTATCTGTTCCTATGACCATGAGATCATGCAACTCCCTGACATCGGAGGAGTACCTTGTGTGTATCAAATGTCGCAACGTAACTGGGTGACTATAAAGGTGCTCTACAGGTATCTCCGAGGGTGTCTGTTGGGTTGGCATGGATCAAGACTAGGATTTGTTACTCCGTGTGACGGAGAGGTATCTCAGGGCCCACTCGGTAATACAACATCACAATGAGCCTTGCAAGCAATGTGACTAAAGTGTTAGCCACGAGATCTTGTATTACGGAACGAGTAAAGAGACTTGCCGGTAACGAGATTGAACTAGGTATAGAGATACCGACGATCGAATCTCGGGCAAGTAACATACCGAAGAACAAAGGGAACAGTATACGGGATTAACTGAATCCTTGACATAGAGGTTCGACCGATAAAGATCTTCGTAGAATATGTAGGAGCCAATATGGGCATCCAGGTCCCGCTATTGGTTATTGATCGTAGAGGTGTCTCGGTCATGTCTACATAGTTCTCGAACCCGCAGGGTCTACACACTTAACGTTTGGTGACGATTAGTATAGTTGAGTTATTTTGTTGGTGACCGAAGGTTGTTCGGAGTCCCGGATAAGATCCCGGACATGACGAGGATCTCTGGAAGAGTCCGGAGGTAAAGATTAATATATGTGATAATAGTGTTTTGATCTCCGGAAGGGTTCCGGAATTCACCGGAAGAGGTTCCGGATGTTTCCCGAAATGTTCGGATACGAGAACACTTTATTTGGTCCAAGGGGTAAAGCCCACGAGGCTTAGGCAAGGTGCAAAAGGAAGTTTTGCTGGCATCTGGGGCGGTACTACCGCTTATCGTAAGCGGTACTACCGCTACGGGCGGTACTACCGCTTATCGTAAGCGGTACTACCGCTACAGGCGGTACTACCGCTTATCGCAAGCGGTACTACCGCTTGTGCGCGGTACTGCAGGGATCCGAGTTGGACTCTTTCCCTGCGGGCCAAACCCACCTTGTGCGGGCAAAACCGACCTGGAGGAGGCTTTTACTCCAAGTTTAGACCCCAAGGCTCAACATATAAATAGAGGAGCAGGGCTAGCACGCGGGAGACATTAAGATTTCCCCAAGCCGTGTGCGGCAACCCTAACCCTCTAGTTCCTCCGTCATAATCTCCATAGTGCTTGGCGAAGCCCTGCAGAGATTGTTCCTCACCAACATCACCACGCCGTCGTGCTGCCGGAACTCATCTACTACTTCATCATCGCTCGCTGGATCGAGGAGGTGAAGGCGTCATCAAGCCGTACGTGTGTTGAACGCGGAGGTGCCGTCCGTTCGGCACTAGTTCGTGATCGGATCGAGGGACGACTTGCGATTTGGATCGCGGAGACGTTCGACTACATCAACCGCGTTTCTTAACGCTTCCGCTTAGCGATCTACAAGGGTATGTAGATTCACTCTCCCTCTCGTAGATGCTCATCACCATGGATAGATCTTGTGTGTGCGTAGGAAAATTTTTGTTTCCCATGCAATGTTCCCCAACAGTGGCATCTGAGCTAGGTCTATGCGTAGATGAGATCTCGAGTAGAACACAAACGAGTTGTGGGCGTGGGTGTATACATATTGCTTGCCGTTACTAGTTGATACTTGATTCGGCGGTATTGTGAGATGAAGCGGCCCGGACCGACATTACGCGTACGCTTACGCGAGACAGGTTCCTTCAACTGACATGTAACTTTGTTGCATAAAGATGGCTAGCGGGTGTCTGTCTCTCTCACTTTAGTTGAATCGATTTCAATGAAGAGGGTTCTTTTAGAAGATCAAAAAGCAATCACTACACCACGTTGTGGTTTTGCGTAGGTAAGAACGGTTCTTGCAAACCCGTAGCAGCAACGTAAAATTTGCAACAACAATTAGAGGACGTCTAACTTGTTTTTGCAGGGTATGTTGTGATGTGATATGGCCAATTACATGATGAGATATATGTGATGTATGAGATGATCATGTGTCGTATAGAATATCACGACTTGCATGTCGATGAGTACGGCAACTGGCAGGAGCCATAGAGTTGTCTTTAATTATTGTATGACCTGCGTGTCAATCATTAAGCGCTATGTAATGCTTTACTTTATCGCTAAACGTTAGCAATAGTCGTGGAAGCAACAGTCGGCGCGACAACCTCATGGCGACACGTTGATGGAGATCAAGATGATGGAGATCATGGTGTCATGCCGGTGACGATGGAGATCATGCCGGTGCTTTGGAGATGGAGATCAAAAGCACGAGTTCATGGCCATATCATGTCACTTATGATTTGCATGTGATGTTAATCCTTTTATGCATCTTATTTTGCTTAGGACGACGGTAGCATTATAAGGTGATCCCTCACTTAAATTTCAAGATAAATTGTGTTCTCCTCGAGTGTGCACCGTTGCGAAAGTTCGTCGTTTCGAGACACGCCGTGATGATCGGGTGTGATAGACTCTACGTTCACATACAACGGGTGTAAGCCATGTTGCACGTGCGGAACACTCAGGTTAAACTTGACGAGCCTAGCATGTACAGACATGGCCTCGGAACACAAGAGACCGAAAGGTCGAACATGAGTCATATAGTAGATATGATCAACATGAAGATGTTCACCGTTGAAACCACCTCAACTCACGTGATGATCGGACTTGAGTTGGTGGATTTGGATCATGTTACACTCGAATGATCAGAGGGGTGTCAATTTGAGTGGGAGTTTTTAAGTAATATGATTAACTAAACTCATTATCTAGAACAATAGTCTAAGTTGTCTTTGCAATATTTATGTTGTAGATCATGGCTCGCGCAGTAGCACCCCTGAATTTTAATGCGTTCCTAGAGAAAGCTAAGTTGAAAGATGATGGAAGTAACTTTGTGGACTGGGCCCGTAATCTAAGGATTATCCTTACGGCTTCCCAGAAGGCTTATGTCCTTGATGCACCGCTTGGTGATCCACCCGCTCCAGTTGAGTCTCTAGACGTTGTGAACGCCTGGCAGGCTCGTTCTGAAGATTACTCAATAGTTCAATGTGCAATATTGTATGGCTTAGAACCGGGACTTCAAAGACGTTTTGAACGTCATGGAGCATATGAGATGTTCCAGGAGTTGAAGTTTATCTTTCAGAAGAATGCCCGGATCGAGAGATATGAGATCTCCGATAAGTTCTATGCTTGCAAGATGGAGGAGAACGGGTCTATCAGTGATCATGTACTCAGAATGTCTGGGTACTCTACCCGTCTGGCTAAATTGGGGATGCCCCTTCCGCCAGAGGCTATCACTGACAGAGTTCTTCAATCATTGCCACCTAGCTACAAGAGCTTCGTGTTGAACTATAACATGCACGGGATGAACAAGTCAGTCGCCGAGCTGTTTGCGATGCTGAAAGCCGCTGAGTCTGAAATTCAGAAGGAGCATCAAGTGTTGATGGTCAATAAAACCACTAGTTTCAAGAAAAATGGCAAGGGTAAGAAGGGTAACTCCAAGAAGAGTGGCAAAGCAGTTGCTCCTCTCGTGAAGAAACCCAAGGCTGGACCCAAACCAGAAACTGTGTGCTTTCATTGCAAGGGAACTGGACACTGGAGGCGGAACTGCCCCAAGTATTTGGCTGACAAGAAGGCGGCCAACAACAAACAAGGTATATATGATATACATGTTATTGATGTGTACCTTACCAACTCTCGTTGTAGTGCCTGGGTATTTGATACCGGTGCGGTTGCTCATATTTGCAACTCAAAACAGGAACTGCGGAATAGACGGAGGCTGGCAAAGGACGAAGTGACGATGCGCGTGGGAAATGGTTCCAAGGTTGATGTGATCGCCGTCGGCACGCTCGCTCTTCGATTACCATCGGGATTAGTGATGAACCTGAATAATTGTTATTTAGTGCCTGCGTTAAGCATGAACATTATATCTGGATCTTGTTTATTGCGAGACGGTTACTCATTTAAATCAGAGAATAATGGTTGTTCTATTTATATGAGTAATATCTTTTATGGTCATGCACCCAATGTGAGGGGTATATTCTTATTGAATCTCGATAGTAATGATACACATGTTCATAACATTGATGCCAAAAGATGTAGAATTGATAATGATAATACCACTTTCTTGTGGCACTGCCGTTTAGGTCATATTGGCATAAAACGCATGAGGAAGCTCCATGATGATGGACTTTTGGAGTCACTTGATTTTGAATCACTTGACACATGTGAGCCATGCCTCATGGGCAAGATGACTAAAACGCCGTTCTCTGGAACAATGGAACGGGCAAGTGACTTATTGGAAATCATACATACTGATGTGTGCGGTCCGATGAGCATTGAGGCGCGCGGTGGTTATCGTTACTTTCTCACCTTCACTGATGACTTAAGTAGATATGGGTATATTTACTTAATGAAACACAAGTCTGAAACATTTGAAAAGTTCAAACAATTTCAGAGTGAAGTTGAGAATCATCGTGACAAGAAGATTAAATTCCTATGATCTGATCGAGGAGGAGAATATCTGAGTTATGAGTTTGGCAGTCACTTAAGACAATGTGGAATTGTTTCACAACTGACACCGCCTGGAACACCACAGCGTAATGGTGTGTCCGAACGTCGTAATCGAACCTTATTGGATATGGTGCGATCTATGATGTCTCTTGCCGATTTGCCACTATCGTTTTGGGGTTATGCATTAGAGACAGCTGCATTCACTTTAAATAGGGCACCATCGAAATCCGTTGAGACGACGCCATATGAACTTTGGTTTGGCAAGAAGCCAAAGCCGTCGTTTCTTAAAGTTTGGGGATGTGATGCTTATGTCAAAAAGCTTCAGCCTGAAAAACTGGAACCCAAAGCAGAGAAATGCGTCTTCATAGGATACCCAAAAGAGACAGTTGGGTATACCTTCTACCTCAGATCCGAAGGCAAAGTGTTTGTCGCTAAAAACGGAACATTTCTTGAGAAAGAGTTTCTCTCGAAAGAATTGAGTGGGAGGAAGATAGAACTTGATGAGGTTGTTGAACCTTTACTTCAACCTGAAAGTAGCACAGCGCAGAAAGATGTTTTTGTAGAGCCTACATCAGCTGAAGAGGAAGTTAATGATGATGATCATGAAGCTTTGGATCAAGTTGCTATCGAACCTCGTAGGTCGACAAGGACGCGTACTACTCCTCAGTGGTACGGTAACCCTGTCTTAGAGGTCATGTTGTTGGACAACGATGAACCTACGAGCTATGGAGAAGCGATGATGGGCCCGGATTCCGAGAAGTGGTTAGAGGCCATGAAATCCGAGATGGGATCCATGTATGAAAACAAAGTGTGGACTTTGGAAGTATTACCTGAAGGGCGTAAGGCCATTCAGAACAAATGGATCTTTAAGAGGAAGACGGACGCGGACGGTAATGTCACCGTCTATAAAGCTCGACTTGTGGCAAAGGATTTTTCACAAGTTCAAGGAGTTGACTACGATGAGACCTTCTCACCCGTAGCGATGCTTAAGTCCGTCAGAATCATGTTAGCAATAGCTGCCTTTTTCGATTATGAAATTTGGCAGATGGATGTCAAAACAGCGTTCCTTAACGGTTTCCTTAAGGAAGAGTTGTATATGATGCAACCAGAAGGTTTTGTCGATCCAGAGAATGCTGACAAAGTTTGCAAACTCCAGCGATCCATTTATGGACTGGTGCAAGCATCTCGGAGTTGGAATCTTCGCTTTGATGAGGTGATCAAAGCGTTCGAGTTTATACAAGTTTACGGAGAAGCTTGTATTTACAAGAAAGTGAGTGGGAGCTCTATAGCGTTTCTAATATTATATGTGGATGACATATTACTGATTGGAAACAATATAGAAATGTTGGAAAGCGTGAAGGAATATTTGAACAAGAGTTTTTCAATGAAGGACCTAGGAGAAGCTGCTTTCATATTAGGCATCAAGATCTATAGAGATAGATCGAGACGCTTAATAGGACTTTCACAAAGCACATACCTTGACAAAGTTTTGAAGAAGTTCAAAATGGATCAGTCCAAGAAGGGGTTCTTGCCTGTATTGCAAGGTGTGAAGTTGAGTAAGACTCAATGCCCAGTGACTGCAGAAGATAGAGAAAAGATGAGTGTCATCCCCTATGCTTCAGCCATAGGCTCTATCATGTATGCAATGCTGTGCACAAGACCCGATGTCAGCCTTGCCATAAGTATGGTCGGAAGGTTTCAAAGTGATCCAGGAATGGAACACTGGACGGCGGTCAAGAATATCCTGAAGTACCTGAAAAGGACTAAGGACATGTTTCTCGTTTATGGAGGTGATCAAGAGCTCGTCGTAAAGGGTTACGTCGATGCAAGCTTTGACACTGATCCGGATGACTCTAAGTCGCAAACCGGATACGTATTTATTCTTAATAGGGGTGCGGTTAGCTGGTGCAGTTCCAAGCAAAGCGTGGTAGCTGATTCTACATGCGAAGCGGAGTACATCGCTGCCTCGGAGGCGGCGAAGGAAGGTGTCTGGATGAAGGAGTTCATGACAGATCTTGGAGTAGTGCCTAGTGCGCTTAACCCAATAACTCTGTTTTGTGATAATACTGGTGCCATTGCTCTAGCCAAGGAACCAAGATTTCACAAGAGGACCAGACACATAAAGCGACGTTTCAATTCCATCCGCGATTATATCAAGGAGGACGACATAAATATTTGCAAAGTACACACGGATCTGAATGTTGTAGATCCGATGACTAAACCTCTTCCAAAGACTAAGCATGAACAACACCAGAACTGCATGGGTGTTTGATTCATTACAATGTAAATCACATAGTGATGTGAACTAGATTATTGACTCTAGTGCAAGTGGGAGACTGTTGGAAATATGCCCTAGAGGCAATAATAAATTGGTTATTATTATATTTCCTTGTTCATGATAATCGTTTATTATCCAGGCTATAATTGTATTGATTGGAAACTCAAATACATGTGTGGGTACATAGACAACACTGTGTCCCTAGTAAGCCTCTAGTTGACTAGCTCGTTGATCAAAGATGGTTAAGGTTTCCTAGCCATTGACATGAGATGTCATTTGATAACGGGATCACATCATTAGGAGAATGATGTGATGGACAAGACCCAAACTACGAACGTAGCATATGATCGTGTCAGTTTATTGCTATTGTTTTCTGCATGTCAAGTATCTGTTCCTATGACCATGAGATCATGCAACTCCCTGACATCGGAGGAGTACCTTGTGTGTATCAAACGTCGCAACGTAACTGGGTGACTATAAAGGTGCTCTACAGGTATCTCCGAGGGTGTCTGTTGGGTTGGCATGGATCAAGACTGGGATTTGTTACTCCGTGTGACGGAGAGGTATCTCAGGGCCCACTCGGTAATACAACATCACAATGAGCCTTGCAAGCAATGTGACTAAAGTGTTAGCCACGGGATCTTGTATTACGGAACGAGTAAAGAGACTTGCCGGTAACGAGATTGAACTAGGTATAGAGATACCGACGATCGAATCTCGGGCAAGTAACATACCGAAGAACAAAGGGAACAGTATACGGGATTAACTGAATCCTTGACATAGAGGTTCGACCGATAAAGATCTTCGTAGAATATGTAGGAGCCAATATGGGCATCCAGGTCCCGCTATTGGTTATTGATCGTAGAGGTGTCTCGGTCATGTCTACATAGTTCTCGAACCCGCAGGGTCTACACACTTAACGTTTGGTGACGATTAGTATAGTTGAGTTATTTTGTTGGTGACCGAAGGTTGTTCGGAGTCCCGGATAAGATCCCGGACATGACGAGGATCTCTGGAAGAGTCCGGAGGTAAAGATTAATATATGTGATAATAGTGTTTTGATCTCCGGAAGGGTTCCGGAATTCACCGGAAGAGGTTCCGGATGTTTCCCGAAATGTTCGGATACGAGAACACTTTATTTGGTCCAAGGGGTAAAGCCCACGAGGCTTAGGCAAGGTGCAAAAGGAAGTTTTGCTGGCGTCTGGGGCGGTACTACCACTTATCGTAAGCGGTACTACCGCTACGGGCGGTACTACCACTTATCGTAAGCGGTACTACCGCTACAGGCGGTACTACCGCTTATCGCAAGCGGTACTACCGCTTGTGCGCGGTACTGCAGGGATCCGAGTTGGACTCTTTCCCTGCGGGCCAAACCGACCTTGTGTGGGCAAAACCGACCTGGAGGAGGCTTTTACTCCAAGTTTAGACCCCAAGGCTCAACATATAAATAGAGGAGCAGGGCTAGCACGCGGGAGACATTAAGATTTCCCCAAGCCGTGTGCGGCAACCCTAACCCTCTAGTTCTCCGTCATAATCTCCGTAGTGCTTGGCGAAGCCCTGCAGAGATTGTTCCTCACCAACATCACCACGCCGTCGTGCTGCCGGAACGCATCTACTACTTCATCATCGCTCGCTGGAACGAGGAGGTGAAGGCGTCATCAAGGCACAAATGGTAGACAGCAAGATGAAGGGACATGTTACCGAAGTATTCATCAGCATCGTCCAACCGTATTAATTCTTACGTATCAATGGTTAATTCTATACTAGTCAACGCTGATGCCAAATTACACTAAACCTGGGTACTGCACATGCCAAAATCAGATTGTGCAATATCTATGACGCTAGGGACAAATGGGCGTCAAATGGGCTATGTCCACTGTATCATACTTTTAACACCACAGTTGGCAAACCAAGCATAATCTGAGGATGTTCGCCTCATGTACCAAACTCAACATCACGCTGCACGAAAACTATCGGCACAGATGTATCAGCCGAAACCGGCATCCGATAGGACATGCAATCAATTCATAACACAACCATATATGTCCATGCTATAGCCTAGATCGTAGGTATGAGTTCATGCTCTTGCTCAGGGTACTACTTACTGACCCCAAAACAGAGCATCATAGCAAAACACTTCACACACAGGTTCTACCATCCCGAGATCTCAATTCTCATCGGAAGCAAGCAAGCAAGAAGAACAGATCCGGAGGAGGGAGGATGGAGGGCGTGCGTGTGTTACCCTGAGGCGCTCGGAGAGGACGGATGGCGTGATCTGCTTGTACTTGGGCACCTCGGTGAGCAGCTTGTCGTAGGTCGCCTGGTCGAAGAGCATCGCGTGGTTAACCTTCTGCTTTTGCTTGCCCTTGCTCCACTTCTTCTTCTTCTGCTTCCCGCCGCCCGACTTGGCCGGCTTGGAAGAAGCTGCTGGGGCCTTCTCCTTCTTCGGCGCCTGCGAGGAAACAAGAGAGCGAGCGAGATGGGGCGTCAGCGCACGTCCGGTGTGGCGACGCGGGAAGACGGATGCGGGGGGTGCGATGGCGCGCGTACCATGGCTGACGGCGGTGGCGCGGTGGCGGGAGCTGGAGCGGGAGCGGCGAGGAGGAGGAGGAGGAGGCGGTGGCGGGGTGGAGGAGGAGAGATGGATTGCGGGGTGGAGGAGGAGGTATATGAGTTGGATGGAGGCTAGGGTTTATCTACGGGCCGGACTGGGCTGTTGGGCCGCGCGATGTTGGCTTGTTCTGGGGGCTTATCCATCCAAGTCCATTTGAAAAAAATTCCCTTACTTGTCTCAGAAAAAAAATGAAGTTCCTTACATTAGAAAACCATCCCCCGTGTGCGTGCACGTGCAATGGAAGTATCTCAAATACGTGTTGTATGCAAAGTAGAGAACCGAAAAGATAAATGTTTAGCTCATAGTCTTGCCCAGAATGGGCATGCAGAGTTGTGTAGTGAGGTTAAGCAAGTTACCGTGTTTAAGCCTGGCCTTGCAAGATTGTAAGAACAATCTGTCCTCTTTTAATTAACATACATACAGTTCTCTTTTAAAATCATGGCGTAAAACTTATCATCGAAACAAAATCAGTCTCACGGCATCAAGCATGGACTGCAACAAATAAGAACACATAATATGGCAATATAGATGGTAGATTTGATTGCGCTGACAAAACGATCTTAAAGTGTACCAAAACTCAAAGCAATTCGACATTAATGGTGGCAGAGTGCTTCCCTGAACATAGTGAACTTGAATATAACAGCAACACCTCAGTCTACTGGACTAGAAAACAGCCATAAAACACATGATAGTGATAAATTAGGTGTTTGTCGCCCTGGTGAAGATCTGCTGGCTGAACTGGATCGACACCATCCTGATGAGCCCCCTCTCCATCAGGTCCTTGATGGCCCTGCGAGCCAGAGACCCGTTGATCTGCAGATAATTAAAGACATAGTGAGATGATCAGGATATAGTGCATAGAAATCTACCAACACAGATGGTGCACTCATAAAAAATACATGCCAAAACAATTCACAGACCGACAACACAACTTTAGTCCCATGATGATACTGCAGTTCCAATATAGTCCCAAGATATTGTAGTTCCAAACTAGTAACAAGGCATGTAGGCACAAATGGTAGACAGCAAGATGCAGGGACATGTTACCGAAGTATTTATCAGCATCGTTCAACCGTATTAATTCTTACGAATAAATGGTTAATTCTATACTAGTCAACGGTGATGCCAAATTACACTAAACCTAGGTACTGCACATGCCAAAATCAGATTGTGCAATATCTATGACGCTAGGGACAAATGGGCGTCAAATGGGCTATGTCCAATGTATCAGACTTTTAACACCACTGTTGGCAAACCAAGCATAATCTGAGGATGTTTGCCTCATGTACCAAACTCAACATCACGCTGCACAAAAACTATCGGCACAGATGCAGCAGCCGACACCGGCATCCGATAGGACATGCAATCAATTCATAAGACAACCATATATGTCCATGCTATAGCCTAGATCGCAGGTATGAGTTCATGCTCTTGCTCAGAGTACTACTGACTGACCCCAAAACAAAGTATCATAGCAAAACACTTCACAAACAGGTTCTACCATCCCGAGATCTCAATTCTCATTGGAACAAGCAAGCAAGAAGAACAGATCCGGAGGAGGGAGGATGGAGGGCGTGCGTGCGTTAGCCTGAGGCGCTCGGAGAGGACGGATGGCGTGATCTGCTTGTACTTGGGCACCTCGGTGAGCAGCTTGTCGTAGGTCGCCTGGTCGAAGAGCACCGCGTTGTTAACCTTCTCCTTTTGCTTGCCCTTGCTCCACTTCTTCTTCTTCTGCTTCCCGCCGCCGGACTTGGCCGGCTTGGAAGAAGCCGCTGGGGCCTTCTCCTTCTTCGGCGCCTGCGAGGACACAAGAGAGCGAGCGAGAGGGGGGCATCAGCGCGCGTCTGGTGTGGCGACGCGGGAAGACGGATGCGGGGGGTGGGATGCCGCGCGTACCATGGCTGACGGCGGTGGTGCGGCGGCGGGAGCGGGAGCGGGAGCGGCGAGGAGGAGGAGGAGGAGGCGGTGGCGGGGTGGAGGAGGAGAGATGGATTGCGGGGTGGAGGAGGGGGTATATGAGTTGGATGGAGGCTAGGGTTTCTCTGCTGGACGTACTGGGCTGTTGGGCCGCGCGTTGTGGGCTTGTTCTAGGGGTTATCCATCCAAGTCCATTTGAAATTTTTTCCCTTACTTGTCTAAAAAAAATGAAGTTCCTTACATTCGAAAACCATCCCCTGTGTGCGTGCACGTGCAATGGAAGTATCTCAAATACGTGTTGTATGCAAAGTAGAGAACCGAAAAGACAAATGTTTAGCTCATAGTCTTGCCCAGAATGGGCATGCAGAGTTGTGTACTACGGTTAAGCAAGTTACCGTGTTTAAGCCTGGCCTTGCAAGATTGTAAGAACAATCTGTCCTCTTTTCATTAACATACATACAGTTCTCTTTTGAAATCAAGGGCGTAAAACTTATCATCGAAACAAAATCAGTCTCACGGCATCAAGCATGGACTGCAACAAATAAGAACACATAATATGGCAATATATATGGTAGATTTGATTGCGCTGACAAAATGATCTTAAAGTGTACCAAAACTCAAAGCAATTCGACATTAATGGTGGCAGAGTGCTTCCCTGAACATAGTGAACTTGAATATAACAGCAACACCTCAGTCTACTGGACTAGAAAACAGCCATAAAACACATGATAGTGATAAATTAGGTGTTTGTCGCCCTGGTGAAGATCTGCTGGCTGGAGTGGATCGACACCATCCTGATGAGCCCCCTCTCCATCAGGTCCTTGATGGCCCTGCGAGCCAGAGACCCGTTGATCTGCAGATAATTAAAGACATAGTGAGATGATCAGGATATAGTGCATAGAAATCTACCAACACAGATGGTGCACTCATAAAAAATACATGCCAGAACAATTCATAGACCGACAACATTTAGTCCCATGATGATACTGCAGTTCCAATATAGTCCCAAGATACTGCAGTTCCAAACTGTGGTGTGAGTACGAGATTTAAAGTTCCAATAGCAATGAACCCACTCTTTTGGGAAACCGTTCGCTAGTTTTTGTGCCCACTCATGCTGTTTAAAGACTCTCAAAATAATATAAGTGAGGTATGAGATTTCAATTATTTCTATAAAATAAAAACGCCACCGTGCTCTAAAAAGATATAAGTGAAGCACTAGAGCAACATTGCCTAGCTCAAAAGATATAAGTGAAGCACATAGAGTATTCTAATAAATTCAGGATTCGTGCGTGTATCTCTCAAAAGATGTGTGCAGCAAGGTTGATTGTGGCAAACTAAAAAGCAAAGACTCAAATCATACAAGACGCTCCAAGCAAAACACATATCATGTTGTGAATAAAAATATAGCCTCAAGTAAATTTACCGATGGATTGAAGACGAAAGAGGGGATGCCTTCTGGGGCATCCCCAAGCTTAGGCTCTTTGGTATCCTTGAATATGGCTTGGGGTGCCTTGGGGTCCCCAAGCTTAGGCTCTTGCCACTCCTTATTCCATAGTCCATCAAATCTTTACCCAAAACTTGAAAACTTCACAACACAAAACTCAACAGAAAACTCATGAGATCCGTTAGTATAAGAAAAATAAATCACCACTTTAGGTACTGTTGTGAACTCATTCTTAATTTATATTGGTGTAATATCTACTGTATTCCAACTTCTCCATGGTTCATACCCCCCGATACAACCCATAGATACATCAAAATAAGCAAACAACACAATGAAAACAGAATCTGTCAAAAACAGAACAGTCTGTAGCAATCTGTAGACTTCGAATACTTCTGTAACTCCAAAAATTCTGACAAATTAGGAAAATCAGGAAAATTTGTATATCAATCTTGTGTAAAAATTTCAGACTCATTCGACGCTCTGGTAAATTTATAAAATTCCTGGACTGAGCGCAAAAGTTTCTGTTTTTCAGCAAAATCAAATCAATAATCACTGTAGACCATCCCAAAGGTCTTACTTGGCTCAAACACTAATTAAAACACAAAAACACAATTAATACAGAGGTAATAATGTGTAAAACACTCAAGAACAGAAACAAAAAAAAACAAAAAAAAAATTGGGTTGCCTCCCAACAAGCGCTATTGTTTAACGCCCCTAGCTAGGCATAACGCAATAGATCTAGGTATTGTCATCTTTGGTATGCAATCCATAAGTAGATCTCATAATAGATTCATAAGGTAATATAATCCGGTTTCTAGTAAAGTGTTCCATGCCCTTCCTTAACGGAAATTGGAATCTAATGTTTCCTTCTTTCATATCAATAATTGCACCGATCGTTCTAAGGAAAGGTCTACCAAGAATAATAGGACATGTAGGATTGCAATCTATATCAAGAACAATGAAATCTACGGGCACATAATTCCTATTTGCAACAATAAGAACATCATTAATCCTTCCCATAGGTTTCTTAATAGTGGAATCCGCTAGATGCAAATTTAAAGAGCAATCATCAAGTTCGTGGAAACCTTGCACATCACATAAAGTTTTCGGAATCGTGGAAACGCTAGCACCCAAATCACACAAAGCATGACACTCATAATCTTTAATTTTAATCTTAATAGTAGGTTCCCACTCATCATAAAGCTTTCTAGGTATAGAAACTTCCAACTCAAGTTTTTCTTCAAAAGATTTCATCGTAGCATCAACGATATGTTTAGTAAAAGCTTTGTTTTGATTATAAGCATGCGGAGAATTCAACATGGATTGCAACAAGGAAATACAATCAATCAAAGAACAACTATCATAATTAAAGTCCTTGAAATCCAAAAGAGTGGGTTGATTGCTATTTAAAGTTTTGACTTCTTCAATCCCACTTTTATCAATTTTAGCATTAAGATCTATAAACTTGGGACGCCTTTTAACTAAAGTTGACTCATCTCCAGTCCCATCTTTATCAAGATTTATATTAGAAAACAAAGATTCAATAGGAGTCACATCAATCGCTTTAAGGTCTTCATCATTATTATCACGAGAACACACTTTTTCAATCCATTCACGCTTAGCACGCATTCTAGCGGTTCTTTCCTTACACTCATCAATAGAAGTTCTCATAGCTTTTAAAGACTCATTAATATCACGCTTGGGTGGAGTAGATCTAATTTTAAAAGAATCAATCTCAAGCGAAATTCTATCAACGTTCCTAGCCAAATCATCAATCTTGAGCAATTTTTCTTCAATCGTAGCATTGAAAATCTTTTGCGAACTAATAAATTCTTTAATATTATTCTCAAGATCAGAGGGCATCTTATTATAATTACCATAAGAATTGTTGTAGGAATTACCATAATTATTAGAGGAATTACTAGGACACGGCCTAGGGTTGAAATTACCTCTGTACGCGTTATTACCAAAATTGTTCCTACCAACAAAATTCACATCCTTAGATTCATTATTATTTCCAAAAGAAGACAAAGGCATATCATTAGGATCAATAGGAGCACTCTTACTAGCAAACAATTTCATTAATTCATCCATCTTTTCACTCAAAGTATTTATTTCTTCAATAGCATGCACTTTTTTACTAGTAGGAGATCTTTCGGTATGCCATTGAGAGTAATTTGCCATAATATTATCTAGGAGTTTAGTAGCTTCTCCTAATGTGATTTCCATAAAAGTACCACCCGCGTCAGAATCTAAAAGATTTCTAGAAGCAAAATTCAATCCCGCATAAAAAAATTGTATAATCATCCATAAACTCAAACCATGTGCGGGGCTATTTCTAATCATTAATTTCATCCTCTCCCAAGATTGTGCAACATGCTCATGATCAAGTTGCTTAAAATTCATTATATCGTTCCTAAGGGAGATGATCTTAGCGGGCGGAAAATACTTGGAAATAAAAGCATCTTTACACTTATTCCATGAATCAATACTATTTTTAGGTAAAGATGAAAACCAAGTTTTAGCACGATCTCGTAGTGAGAACGGAAATAGCTTCAGTTTAACAATATCATTATCCACATCTTTCTTCTTTTGCATATCACACAACTCAACGAAAGTATTTAGATGGGATGCGGCATCTTCACTAGGAAGGCCAGAAAATTGTTCTTTCATAACAAGATTAAGCAAAGCGGCATTAATTTCATAAGATTCCGCACTAGTGGCGGGAGCAATTGGAGCACTAATAAAATCATTATTATTAGTATTGGAGAAATCACACAATTTGGTATTCTCAGACATCGTGACAAAGCAAGCAATCTAGCACACAAGCAAGCAAAAAGCAAGCGAAAAGACGAACGGAAGAAGGGCGAATAAAAAGGCAAATCTTTTTGGTTTTTTCTGAAAATCGTTTTAGAAGTGGGGGAGAGGAAAACGAGAGGTAAATGGCAAATAATGTAAATGCAGGAGATGAGTTTGTGATGGGTACTTGGTAGGCTTGATGTAGATCTCCCCGGCAACGGCGCCAGAAATCCTTCTTGCTACTTCTTGAGCTTGCGTTGGTTTTCCCTTGAAGAGGAAAGGGTGATGTAGCAAAGTAGATAAGTATTTCCGTCAGTTGTTGAGAACCAAGGTATCAATCCAGTAGGAGATACAAGCAAGTCCCCAATAGATGTACCTACACAAATAATCAAACACTTGCACCCAACTCTATAAAGGGGTTGTCAATCCCTTCACGGTTATTTGCAAGGATGAGATCTGATACAGATAGATATAGAAGATAGCTAAAACGAAAAGTAAAAGAAAAGTAAAAAGATTGCAGCAAAGTATTTTTGGTTTATAGATCTGAAAATATAATATGGAAAATAGACCCGGGGGCCATAGGTTTCACTAGAGGCTTCTCTCTTGAAGGAAAATAATACGATGGGTGAACAAATTACTGTCGAGCAATTGATAGAAAAGCGCATAGTTATGACGATATCCAAGGCAATGATTATGCATATAGGCATCACGTCCGTGTCAAGTAGACCGAAACGATTCTGCATCTACTACTATTACTCCACACATCGACCGACTCCTGCCTGCATCTAGAGTATTAAGTTCATGAAGAACAGAGTAACGCATTAGGTAAGATGACATGATGTAGAGGGATAAACTCAAGCAATATGATGAAAACCCCATCTTTTTTATCCTTGATGGCAACAATACAAATACGTGCCTCGCTACCCCTACTATGTCACTGGGTGAGGACACCGCAAGATTGAACCCAAAACTAAGCACTTCTCCCATTGCAAGAATTACCAATCTAGTTGGCCAAACCAAACCAATAACTCGAAGAGACTTGCAAAGATATGAAATCATGCATATAAGAATTCAGAAAAGACTCAAATAATATTCATAGATAATCTGATCATAAACCCACAATTCATCGGATCTCGACAAACACACCACAAAAGAGTATTACATCGGATAGATCTCCATGAAGATCATGAAGAACATGGTATCGAAGAGCTTAGAGAGAGAAGAAGCCATCTAGCTACTAGCTATGGACCCGAAGGTCTGAGGTGAACTACTCACGCATCATCAGAGGGGCAATGGAGTTTATGTAGATGCCCTCCGTGATCGAATCCCCATCCGGCAGATTACCGGAAAAGGCTCCAAGATGGGATCTCACGGGAACAGAGGCTTCCGGCGGCGGAAAAGTATTTTCGTGGCTCTTTTTGGTATTGGGGGAATATTTGGGAATTTATAGGACGAAGATTAGGGTTAGGAGGCCTGCAGGGGGGCCACAAGCCAGGGAGGCGCCCTGCAGGCTTGTCGCCTCCCGGCAGGTCTCCTGTCCACCTCTCCAAGTCTGGCAGGTTTCTTCTGGTCCAAGAAAAATCATCGCGAAGGTTTTATTCCGTTTGGACTCCGTTTGATATTCCTTATCTGTAATACTCAAAAACAAGGAAAAACAGAAACTGGCACTAGGCTCTAGGTTAATAGGTTAGTCCCAAAAATAATATAAAATAGCATATTAATGCATATAAAACATCCAAAATAGATAATATAATAGCATGGAACAATCAAAAATTATAGATACGTTGGAGACGTATCAACCTTTAGTCCCGGTTGGTGGCTCCAACCGGGACTGAAGGGGAGCATTAGTCCCAGTTGGAGCAACCAACCGGGACTAAAGGGCTGTGCTTCCCGCAGCCAAAAGTTTAGTCCCACCTCGCTAGTCGAGAGGGGCTCGGAGTGGTTTATAAGCCCGGCTTCCGCTGCCCTCTCGAGCTCCTCTCTAATGCGGGCAGTACATGCCTATCTCACGCCCTGTTGGGCCTGCTAGCACTGTGGGCCTGCATCCTGGCCCATTTGTAGGGTTTCTAGTCGTATGCAGGCCGTGATGCCTAGTAGGCGGGTCTTTTTTTGCATATATTATATTTTTAAATTTTTAATGTTATTTTTTGCATATGTTATTTTTAGTTATATAATTTTAGTTGCATAAGTTTTATTTTTTATTGATTCTTTTTAGTTGATTCCTTTTACTATTAAAGTTTTTAACAAATAAATACTTTGATAATTTTAGTTAATATTATTTTGATTCTTTTTGCTAATGAAGAATATTATATTTAATTGATTCTTTTTAGTTCATTCTTTGTGCTATTACAGTTTTATAACAGACTTTTTCTGCATATTTTTAAACATTTTTTCACTCAAGACCTTTTCTGCATTCAATATGCACCATTCAAAGCCACATCATCACTTTTCAACCCTTTTCTGACTTCATTTACTATTTTTCATGCATTTCATGATTTATTTTGAGCTAAAATGACCCTGAAATTGAAAAGCACTGCAAATAAACTCTGAAATGGTTGAAAGTTGGCATGGTATCACAATTTCACCCACATAGCATGTGCTAAAAAGTTGAGAGGGTTACAGGAAAAACTGGATGCACTTCGTGTACAAACTGGACAATCTCCTTCGAAGTATCAGGATTTCGGACGAAAACTCGTCTATTACAAAGGGATTTCATTTTTTTAAACATATTTTAACTCAAAGACTTTTTCTGCATTCAATATGCACCATTCAAAGCCACATCATCACTTTTCAACCCTTTTCTGACTTCATTTGCTATTTTTCATGCATTTCATGATTTATTTTGAGCTAAAATGACCCTGAAATTGAAACGCACTGCAAATGAACTCTGAAATGGTTGAAAGTTGGCATGGTATCATAATTTCACCCACATAGCATGTGCTAAAAAGTTGAGAGGGTTATGGGAAAACCTGGATGCACTTCGTGTACAAACTGGACAATCTCCTTTGAAGTATCAGGGTTTCGGACGAACACTCGTCTATTACAAAGGGATTTCATTTTTTTAAACATATTTTAACTCAAGACTTTTTCTGCATTTAATATGCACCATTCAAAGCCACATCATCACTTTTCAACCCTTGTCTGACTTCATTTGCTATTTTTCATGCATTTCAGGGTTTCGGACGAAACCATTACAGAACATCATGAATAGAGAAGTGACCAAATTAATACAAGTTCATCATCACATTAAAACCAAAATATAGTAGTGATCAAATGTTATTACTGAAAAAATAAATACATAAAGTTCATACATAGTTCTCATAGAACAACATATAGCTCTCTAGAGCATCTAATTAAAACACAAATTGAAACTAACGTACAACTATGTAAAACATTTAAATACAACAACAAATGCGATCATAGAGAGTTGGTGTCCAGTTCTTCTGTCCCTCGTGAGTGACTAACACAAGGTGCTGAATAGAGAGTAACCATGCATTTGCTGGCTAAGATTAAGACCGGCGCAGTGAGTTTTCTTCTCCTCGGGTGCATCAAAACTGCAAGGAATTTACTGGTTTTTCGGCGAAGTTGGCATCATGAACAGATGGTATATGCTCATTGCTAAGGCTGGTCGTAATGGGAGTATCATAGGTAGTATCATGCATGCCAACTAGGCAATTTTGATGAGGTGGCATAGAATTAAATGAAGAAAGAGAGGGTTGAGTATCATATCATGATACCGTATCATATTAAATGGTGTGCTACTATGTGTCATGCATGGCAATAAATGAACTATCCTATGATACTAACCTATGATACTATGCACTACGGATGTAGCATCATACACTAGTATCATATGCATGATACTAGTATATGATACTCTCCATTACAACCAGCCTAAGGAAACAGTTCTGCAATTCCTGCCTGTTCCATGGAATATGTTATGTTATGCTCTAAATTCAAGTATAAAAAGAAAGGCTAACTTTTGACGAGCAAGCCCTGCGTTTGTAACCTCTCCCGATATAGTGAAGCTGGCTGGTTGGCACCCGTTGTTTCTTCCCCTTCGACTTGGAGAGGTTTTCCACGTTAAAATCTCATGTCACATGTGTTGATTTCGTTCTTTCATCGTTTGATTTGTGTGTCGTATCTCTAACAGAATAACCAATAATTATCACACACCTTAGTTTCTAAACCATAAGCAGGTCGGTCTTGAACAACTTGGTGAGCGTCGAGTTGTTGTCGCCGGTGCCTGACACGGTGATAGACACGGACACGGTCCTGCGGCGGAACTCCCGAACGCCGAGAGCGTCATGGCGGTGTCCCCTAGAGCTTCACTTCTATAGGGGGCAAATCCATGCATAAAAGAGCTCTTTCAATTTATTTTATATGATTAATTTGTATTGAAATTATGGGGATTTTTGGGATGTTTTTTCAAGTCAACATGAATTTTGTTCAACTGAGTCGGCTTTTCGACCAGGTCAATGGTGTTTCCAAACTGTATTGTAGATCTCAAACTAAAGAAATACTAATGCACTATTTTTCCTTTGTGTTTGTTATAAGACTGACTTTTCAACAACAAGTATGCATGGATCGGAAACTGATTATGGAATCAACATGAACATGTAAGACACAT
Source organism: Elymus sibiricus (assembly GCA_039707655.1). Lineage (NCBI taxonomy): Eukaryota > Viridiplantae > Streptophyta > Magnoliopsida > Poales > Poaceae > Elymus > Elymus sibiricus. Next base: position 15,594,937 of record CM077673.1, on the reverse strand, counting down.
TTGGCCAAGAAAAAAAAACAATTAAATGAAGAATGCCAACAATTCGATGACATTATATATTGTATTATATTTGTTTATATCGACAATATATTAGAAAACTCGATCAATATATTTTATTTGACTATGCACTTCACCCCAATATAGTTGAAGAAACCAAATGCATGAACATACGATATAATTCATGCAAGTGTCATAAATTAATCCACATATAATGTTTCATCATGCACATAATTGTACATTTCAAGTCTGAACTGTTGAAAACAAGTCTCACATGACAAACTGTAACTATGTACCAAACAGACTCAGTGCCCTCAAAATGGCACGCCAAAGTCACCGGCACACTAAGGTTCAAATCAATACAATACTGCATATATATAAAGAGTCAAGATCATGAGTGTTCCAAAGATCAACACATGCAAACGTATGATTCAAAATTTCAAAACAAGATGAAATTTAAACATACATTATAATTCAAGCTCATTTCACCAGCAATTTTCTCCTACACGCCCGTAGCTATTGATGCACACTCTTCCACACCAATCACACTTGCTATTACAAGTTGTATCATATGAATTAAGCTCTTATAGACGGGTGTCCCTCTCTGTCTTCCATACACCATTTCCGGGAAAATTTGTTCATTCTGAATGAGAGACTCTACAGCTGGCCACTCCCAATTGAATGGATCCATGTTGTTTTACCTATCTACACTAGTAGAAAACAGACCTTTTGTCCACATCATTAGTCCCGGTCTGGTTTTGAACCGGTACTAATGTGACCATTAGTCGCAGTTCGTGACGGGCATCATTAGTGCCGGTTCGTTCCGGACCTTTAGTCCCGGTTCGTGCCACGAACCGGGACTAAAGGAGTGGTGGCAGGCTGGCGTCAGCCTGGGGCCCCACCATAACCTTTAGTCCCGGTTCGTCCCACGAACCGGGACTATAGGCTAACCTTTAGTCCCGGTTTGTGTCTCGAACCGGGACTAAAGGTCCCCTATATGAACCCTTCGGCCAGCCCGAGCTCTCTGTTCTTCCCCTTTCCTCTCCTCTGGTTCTTCCTCTCTTCCCCGAGCTCATCCTCCATTTTTGCCAAAATTTGTCAAGATTTGGAGGCACCCCATCCATCCAAGTGTTCACAAAGGTTAGCAACTTTGTCCTTTCATCTCTCATTGCTAGATTAGCTCTTGCAATGCACTATAAGTATAGTGATTTGTGGGTTTTAGTTTGGGAGTATTTATATTTAGTAGTTTATTTGATTTATATGCAATTTGAGCTCAAATTAACTTCTTACTTTGCATGTGTAGGTGTGGTTTACTTAGTGCCTTCCCGTCCCCGTCCTAACCATCGTCGATCGCCCGCACCGTCCCGTCACCGGCACCACCTTGGTGAGCCTCTTGTTCTTATCCTTTTTATAAAAAAATCATGTTTGTAAGATTTAGATAGTTACTTGTATAGTTTTCTTACCTATATGGTTGTTTGTTATACATAGTGGCATGGTTTTGATATCCGTCCCCGTCGGCCCTCGTCCGGTTTATGATTCGGATGTGGTATATACTCTCTTTTATAACTGTTTGTTGCATTTCATGTTTATGACAATTATGCCCATCAAGTTGACATAGATATTTTTATCTAGGAGGTATGTGAAGCGGAAATTGCAACCGACATAGATATTCTTGTCAAGAAGTTAAATTTAGTTGAAAAAGAAAACGAGTATTTGAAAGAAAAATTGAAAAGAGTTAAAGAAGAGAAGATGAAACTGGAGTTGTATGTTGCCGATGTCGTCGATGATCACAAGATCAAGATGGATGCAATGCGCTTGAAGATTAGAAAACTTAAAAAATATGCCATTGATAGTGAGGCTTGGTATCACTATGCTGTTGGATCAATTGTTACCTTAGTTGCGATCTTGATCGCATTTGTTGTTGCCTTTAAATGCTTTAGCTAGAGAGTTTGTATGTTGTTTTATGAGAACAAGTGTGTATGAACTTTATGTATGAACTTATATTAATTTGGTCTTTTCGGTGTTGTGTAATGAAGATGAGCCGGCAATGGATGTACGATGACCGATGCTCTCCCCAGTTCATTAATGGCGTGCATACTTTTCTGGTTGCGGCTGAGGCAAACAAGCGGGCGGATGGTTTTATGCATTGTCCATGTGCTGGCTGTAAGAATGATTGAAATTACTCTAACTCAAGAACCATTCACGTCCACCTGTTTGAGTCCGGTTTCATGTCCGGCTATAACTGTTGGACCAAGCATGGAGAAAGAGGGGTCCTAATGGAAGAGAATGAAGAAGAGGATGACGACAGCTATCCTGGCCATGGGTTCCATGAATACGATGGTACAACAATGGGGGAAGAAGCTGAGCTGGCAATGCGGGAAGGAGCTAAAGAAGAGGCAGCAGATGAGCCCGCTGATGATCTTGGTCGGGCCATTGCCAATGCAAAGAGAAACTACGCAAGTGAAAAGGAGAAGCTGAAGTTGTAGCGCATGTTAGAGGATCACGAGAAATTGTTGTACCCAAATTGCGAAGATGACAAGAAAAAGCTGGGTACCACACTGGAATTGCTGCAATGGAAGGCAGAGAATGGTGTACCTGACAAGGCATTTGAAAAGTTGCTGAAAATAATGAAGAATAAGCTACCAAAGGACAACGAATTGCCCGACAGTACGTACGAAGCAAAGAAGGCCGTCTGCCCTCTAGGATTAGAGGTACAGAAGATACATGCATGCCCTAATGACTGCATCCTCTACCGCGGTGAGTACGAGGATTTGAATGCATGCCCGGTATGCTGTGCATTGCGCTATAAGATCGGCCACGATGACCCTGGTGATGTTGAGGGCGAGCGCCCCAGGAAGAAGATTCCTGCCAAGGTGATGTGGTATGCTCCTATAATACCACGGTTGAAACGTTTGTTCCAAAACAAAGAGCATGCCAAGTTGATGCGATGGCACAACGAAGACCGTAAGAAAGACGGGAAGTTGAGAGTACCCGCTGACGGATCGCAATGGAGAAAAATCGAGAGAAAGTGGAAGGACTTTGCAAAGGACGCAAGGAACGTATGGTTTGGTTTAAGTGCAGATGGCATTAATCCTTTTGGGGAGCAGAACAGCAATCATAGCACATGGCCTGTGACTCTATGTATCTATAACCTTCCTCCTTGGTTGTGCATGAAGCGGAAGTTCATTATGATGCCAGTGCTCATCCAAGGCCCCAAGCAACCCGGCAATGACATTGATGTGTACCTAAGGCCATTAGTTGAAGAACTTTTACAGCTGTGGAATGGAAAAGGTGTACGTGCGTGGGATGCGAAAGAACAGGAGGAATTTGACCTACATGCGTTACTGTTTGTAACCATCAATGATTGGCCTGCTCTCAGTAACCTTTCAGGACAGACAAACAAGGGATACCACGCATGCACGCACTGTTTAGATGATACCGACAGTATATATTTGGATAAATGTAAGAAGAATGTGTACCTGGGGCATCGTCGATTTCTTCAGAGCAGGCATCCTGTAAGAAAGAAAGGCAAGCATTTCAAAGGTGAGGCAGATCACCGGAAGAAACCTCGCCACCGTACTGGTGATGATATACTTGATGTGGTCAAGGATTTAAAAGTAATCTTTGGAAAGGGTCCTGGCGCACAATCTGTTCCGAATGATGCTGACAATCGGGCACCCATGTGGAAGAAGAAATCTATATTTTGGGACCTACCCTATTGGAAAGACCTCGAGGTCCGCTCTGCAATCGACGTGATGCACGTGACGAAGAATCTTTGCGTGAACCTGCTAGGCTTCTTGGGCGTGTATGGGAAGAAAAAAGATACACCGGAGGCACGGGAGGACCAGCAACGTATGCACGGAGAAGACGACATGGATCCAAAGCAGTTTCAGGGTCATGCCAGCTACGCTCTTACCAAAGAAGAGAAGGAAATCTTCTTCGAATGCCTGCTCAGTATGAAGGTCCCGTCTGGCTTCTCGTCGAATATAAAGGGAATAATAAATATGGCAGAGAAAAAGTTCCAGAACCTAAAGTCTCATGACTGCCACGTGATTATGACGCAACTGCTTCCGGTTGCATTGAGGGGGCTTCTACCGGAAAACGTTCGATTAGCCATTGTGAAGCTATGTGCATTCCTGAATGCAATCTCTGAGAAGGTAATCGATCCAGAAATCCTACCAAGGTTAGAGAATGATTTGGTGCAATGTCTTGTCAGTTTTGAGTTGGCGTTCCCACCATCCTTCTTCAATATCATGACGCACGTCCTAGTTCACCTAGTCGAGGAGATTGCCATTCTGGGTCCTGTATTTCTACACAATATATTCCCCTTTGAGAGGTTCATGGGAGTCTTAAAGAAATATGTTCATAATCGTGCTAGGCCAGAAGGAAGCATCTCCAAGGGCCATGAAACAGAGGAGGTCATTGAGTTTTGTGTTGACTTTATTCCTGACATTAAGCCGATTGGTGTTCCTGAATCGCGGCATGAGGGCAGACTGGGTGGAAAAGGCACACTAGGAAAGAATTCACTAATATGCCGGGACGGGCATTCTTTGGTGCAAGCACACTACACAGTTCTACAAAGTTCCACCTTGGTGGCTCCGTATATCGAGCAACACAAGAATATTCTACGCTCCAAACACCCGGAGCAGTCTGACGACTGGATTACACATGAACAAACGGTGACTTTCGCCGGTTGGTTGCAGACACGTCTCATGCATGACGACACTGTTGAAGATGACCTGTACTTGCTGTCCAAGTTACCATCTTCGACTATATTGACTTTCAAAGGGTACGAGATAAATGGGAATACATTTTACACGATCGCCCAAGATAAAAAGAGCACCAACCAAAACAGTGGTGTCCGCTTTGATGCAGCAAACATCAATGGGCCAAAGGACACATATTATGGTTACATAGAGGAGATATGGGAACTTGACTATGGACTTGGTTTGAAGGTCCCTTTGTTTCGGTGCAAATGGGTCAATCTGACAGTAGGCGGGGTAAAGGAAGACCCGCAGTACGGAATGACAACAGTGGATCTCAACAATCTTGGGTACGCAGACGAACCATTCGTCCTAGCCAAAGATGTGGCACATGTTTTCTATGTGAAGGACATGTCTACCAAGCCGAGAAAAAGAAAAGATAAGGAAGCGAATACATCATACGATGAGCCAAAGTGCCACATAGTTCTTTCAGGGAAAAGAAACATCGTGGGAGTGGAGGACAAGACAGATATGTCAGAAGATTATGAAAAGTTTCATGAAATTTCTCCCTTCAGAGTGAATGTTGACCCGAGCATCAAGTTAAACGATGAAGATTGTCCATGGTTACGACGCAAAGGGACACACGCGAAGAAAAAGTTTTATACCCAAAGATCCCACTCTGGGATGTGACCGGCTTCACCGCCAATTGAGCATCATCCTTTCTATTTGTCTTTTGTTTCTTTCTAAGTGTCTTTGTAAAAATGGAGTTGGAAAAATGAAATATACCGTCGAAAAATGAAAGGATTTCTAGATAGATCAACAAAACACACGGTTTCCCCTGCATACAGCCCGACGGTGGCTCGTGAGTGCCCGCATATGAAATGCACCGTTGGACCGTATGTAGGGAATCCGAATGATTTGTATTCGGTCGATGAACTAAAGGATTTCTAGATAGATCAACAAAACACACGGTTTCCCCTGCATACAGCCCGACGGTGGCTCGTGAGTGCCCGCATATGAAATGCACCGTCGGACCGTATGCAGGGAATCCGAATGATTTGTATTCGGTCGATGAACTAAAGGATTTCTAGATAGATCAACAAAACACACGGTTTCCCTTGCATACAGCCCAACGGTGGAAATATGAAATGCACCGTTGGACCGTATGCAGGGAATCCGAATGATTTGAATCCGAATGAGTAAACACACAAAGTGTCGAACATGTCCGAGAGGTGGGCTATATATAGGGTCGTGTGCCTCTTTAGTCCCGATTGCTAGCACGAACCGGGACTAGTCGTTATAGTGCTGATCCAACAACTCACAAGCGCTTGAAAGAAACACATGATCCGTGTGCTTCTTCCTGATTGGTACGACCTTCACCCACATAGCATGTGCTAAAAAGTTGAGAGGGTTACGGCAAAAATTGGATGCACTTCGTGTACAAAATGGACAATCTCTTTCGAAGTATCAGGGTTTCAGACGAAAACTCGTCTGTTACAAAGGCATTTCATTTTTTTAAACTTATTTCAACTCCAGACTTTTTGTGTGTTCAGTATGCACCATTCGAAGCCACGTCATCAGTTTTCAACCTTTTCTGACTTCATTTGCTATTTTTCATGCATTTAATGATTTGTTTTGAGCTAAATGACCCCGAAATTAAAAAGCACTACAAATGAACTCTGAAGAGGTTGAAAGTTGGCATGGTATCATCATTTCACCCACATAGCATGTGCTAAAAAGTTGAGAGGGTTACGGCAAAAACTGGATGCACTTCGTGTACAAAATGGACAATCTCTTTCGAAGTATCAGGGTTTCAGACGAAAACTCGTCTGTTACAAAGGCATTTCATTTTTTTAAACTTATTTCAACTCCAGACTTTTTGTGCGTTCAGTATGCACCATTCGAAGCCACGTCATCAATTTTCAAACCTTTCTGACTTCATTTGCTATTTTTCATGCATTTAATGATTTGTTTTGAGCTAAATGACCCTGAAATTGAAAAGCACTACAAATGAACTCTGAAAAGGTTGAAAGTTGGCATGGTATCATCATTTCACCCACATAGCATGTGCTAAAAAGTTGCGAGGATTACGGCAAAAACTGGATGCACTTCGTGTATAAAATGGACAATCTCTTTCAAAGTATCAGGGTTTCACACGAAAACTCGTCTGTTACAAAGGCATTTCATTTTTTTAAACTTATTTCAACTCCAGACTTTTTGTGCGTTCAGTATGCACCATTCGAAGCCACGTCATCAATTTTCAACCCTTTCTGACTTCATTTGCTATTTTTCATGCATTTAATTATTTGTTTTGAGCTAAATGACCCTGAAATTGAAAAGCACTACAAATGAACTCTGAAAAGGTTGAAAGTTGGCATGGTATCATCATTTCACCCACATAGCATGTGCTAAAAAGTTGAGAGGGTTACGGCAAAAACTGGATGCACTTCCTGTACAAAATGGACAATCTCTTTCGAAGTATCAGGGTTTCAGACGAAAACTCGTCTGTTACAAAGGCATTTTATTTTTTTAAATAACCTAAGTATTACTAAATTGAATATAATGATAAAACACAACAAAATTAAACAGAAGAAAAAATAATCACTGAAAAATCTATTTTTAAAGTAAAGTTATTCACAAACTAGTTATTCACACAAATTTCAAATAATTCAAATTTAAACTATTCAAATTTGAAAACTATTAGCACTAACAGAAAGTTTATAATTTTTCTTCCCTAAAGCAAAAAGATTCACAAAGAAAATATTTAAATAAAGAAAAAGATTCACTCAGAAACAAAAGAAAATAAATAAAGCAGAAAACAAAAAAATAATTAAAAAAAGCCCGCCTACTGGGCCGTCACGACTTGCATACGACTGGGCCAGGATGCAGGCCCGTACGGTCCGGTAGGCCCACGGGGCGGAGGGATGTGATAGGCCCAGCAGGCCTGCATATTAGAGAGGAGCTCGACACGGTAGCCGCGTCGGGGCTTATAAACCGGTCCGAGCTCCTCTCGACTAGCGAGGTGGGACTAAACATCCACCCCGCCCCGCGCCTGGCACACAACCCTTTAGTCGCGGTTGGTGTCTCCAACCGCGACTAAAGGGGGTCTTTAATCGCGGTTGGAGCCACCAACCGCGACTAAAGGTGAATTTCATCCAGCCGAAGCGGCGGGAAGCCACCAACCGCGACTAAAGGAATTTTTTTATAAATGTTAATTAGATGTATATAATGTTAATTAGATGTTAATTAGATGTATAGAAATGTTAAATGTTAATTAGATGTATATAATTAGATGTTAATTAGATGTATAGAAATGTTAATTAGAATTTTTTTTCATAAGAATTTTTTCTCGGAGTCAACGATGCCTGGCCCCCATCCTCGTCGTCGACTCGTTCGCGATGACATCCTGCTTCAGAGGGGCAATGTTCGGGACTGGGCTCCGCCGGGCTGGCACTGGGAGGTGCTACCTTCAGGGGCGCGCAGCTTGGTGAGGAACCCGGCCCCGGGTCCCGTCGTCGACCCGGAGCTTCTTCGGTGGCGTTCGCGTGGGCCACTTTTGGTGCGGAGGCACCCGGCCCCGCCGGAGGTGGTACGTCGCCGTGTCAGGGAGGAGGACGAGCACGTCCGTCGCTACATGGATGCGTTGGACGTCAGGTTCTCCAATACCTGGCAGGTTCTTAAGGGATCTCACCCGAGCTATGATCCTGTCATAGTTCCTTCTCTTTGGGTGTCCACCGCCCGCGCCTCAGGAACCGCGAGTGAACTAGATTCTTCGATAATATTCGATCTGTATTAGCTAGTGATAATACTCGAGATGTATTCGAGATTATATTAGATAATATTCGAGATTATATTCGATGATGCATATTATATGAATTATTCGAGATGCATATTATGTACTATGATTCAGTTTTTCCTTATTGATTGCATGCATTCTAATTTGAATACTAAATTGTTTTATCTTTCTTCTGGATTAGTTAAATAAAAGCTATGGACAATACCGGCAGAGAAGGAGAAGAGGCTCTGTTCGACATCATACGCTCCAAGAGCCCAGAGCATGAACCTGAAGATGATGACGACTCGCAATATCTGAACAATTCCGGTGAGGGTTGTATGATATTTGATGAAGACGAACGAATAGATGAAGGCGACGACAACGATGTTGACGAAGAAAATGTTCTTCAAATAACAAAGATCGGCGAGGTATATTTAATATATAAGCCATCCGGTGATCATTACATGTCTTAATTGATTTGTATGTATTAATGAATCGATCTTTCTTCTTTTAGGCCTCCGGATCGAGCAAATCTTCTACAAGCGACAGGGTAGTTCGAGGCCCGGCCAAAAAGTTGGACAAAGGCGTAAAGTTCAACATCGATTCCATCAAAACATCAACTGGCGAACCGCTTGAACCTAGGAAAAATGCGACCAAGTTCAAGAATCAATGCGGAGTTATTGTCAGGGACCAAATCCCGATCTCCGTTCAAGAATGGAAAAAGCCAGCAAAGGGAGATCGAGCAGGAGTTACTTTTGTCGACGAAAGAGCAAAAGATGTGCTTTGGACTACGCTCATGGAACATTTCACCCTACCAGATAATTTGACAGATGCAGATATGAAGAAAGTCAGAAACTATGCTCTTAAAAAGATGGCGATCGCATTCAACACCTTCAAGAAAAATACATGGACTAAGTACGTCAAATCCGGAAAGAAGACTCCAGAATTCACGGGAGCACTGGTGAAGGCAAAAGATCACTGGGACGCTTTCGTGAAGTTCAAGGAATCGGAAGAAGCTCAGGAACGGTCGAGAAAAAACAAGATTAATGCTGCGAAAAAGAAGTGGCACCATCATATGGGGCCAGGTGGCCCTGCCTAAGTGGGATAAATCTGAGCAAGAGATGATTAGTGCAGGGGTCAGTCCAGTTACATTGACATGGCCCCCCAGGTGCAGGACATGGTTTTATGCGCATGGGGGGAAGTTGGACCCAGAGACAGGGCTGGTTATGGTGAAGGCAAGTCTTAAAGAAGCGACAGACGAAATACTTATTGCAATAGAAGAAGCTCGAACGGGGGTGTTCACGCCCAATAGAGAGAATGACGAGCTTACGCGCGCCCTGAAGAATCGTGAACACCCGGGAAGAACACGAGGCAAAGGCGTTGTTCCGTGGTTTGAGGGGTTTGCGGATTGGAACGACGACTATAGAAGCCGTGCGAGAAAGAAGATGCAGGAGGAGAAGAAGAAGAAGGAGGAAGCACTCCGCTTTGAAGGCCTAGAATCAAAGCACCTGGAGTTGGAACGATTTGTCAGGCGGCAGCAGGAGCAGATCGACTCACTCAGCCAGGAAAGGGCGTCTCAGCGGCAGCATGAGCAGATCGATCCAACATTGGATAGCACCGTCCCATCTATGCCGAGAAGCAGTGTGGGTTCCGCCCCGGCCGATATCGATAATGCACTGCTAGCTAGCTACCCTGTGGATGATATCAAAGACAGGACTAACTGTGAGCTACACATGAAAGTGAAGAACTTATCCATGAAGGTGGCGGACGGCTATGCTTTAGCAAATCCCCCTGAAGCAACCTTCCATTGCAATCCCATTCCAGCAGGCTATGCTCATGTCGGGGTTGATGAAGTGATGTCAGGATATAACGAGCTACAACTTGACATTCTTGGAGGTGACGAGGAGAGAACACTAGGAGAGGCCATACATCATATCATTCTATGGAAAAAGGACTGCATCGTCTTCCCAAGGCCACCGACTCCTCCTCCTCCAAGTCCGCCGCCGCGTCAGTCGACTCCTCCTCCTCCAAGTCCGGCACCGCGTCAGCCGACTCCTCCTCCAAGTCCGGCACGGCGTCAGCCAACTCCTCCTCCTCCAAGTCCGCCGACACCGCATCAGCCGACTCCTCCTCCAAGTCTGGCACGGCGTCAGCCTAAGCAACAGCGGAAGAGAGAGGCCGCAGTTACGACGGCTGGCAGTACAACAAGCAAGAAATTCAAATATGGTCCAGATCTCAAGCCTCTTCCGAAGTTGTCTTACCACCTGACTCAGGAGGAACTCGACGACGCATGTGATGCCCAATTGAAGGCCCATTTTGCACCGAAACCGCCCGCGCCGCCAAAGGAGAAAGTACCTGAGCATGTCTCACAACACTTTATTGATATGGCTGCACCGGCTGACAATCAGAAGGACTCCGACTATGTGCGGTCTATCAAGAAGTCATATTTGGCAGGGCAAAAGGAGTCGAGCTCGAGCTCGAGCCAAGTAGTTGGCAAAAAAAGCGGGAAAACTGTTCCCCAGCTGGGAGAACAGGCAGTGCAATCGATCCCCCCGCTCATTGTATAAACAACTGTGAGTACCGCCGATCGGCTGGTAATAACCGACGATCTTAGAAGGCAGGCTAAAGAGGCCGGTGTCACTGTTGAACAACTCCTAGGCCTTGAGGGAATCCCCGGGATTACAGAGGAGGAAGTAAAATGGCAATATGTCCGCGGCAAACCTATGGTCAAGCCTGACGAAGTCAAGCTTCTACCAACGAGAATGTACGATTTGCATACGTGGTACATGCAAAAAACAGCAAATACCAATGAAGAGTCCCTCATGGTGAAAGTCAAGAAAAGGCATTACTTCCATAAAAAAGATGTGTGGATTCATTATTCAGAGTTGTTACAGGTATTCAATCAAGACGCACTCGACAAATCTATCGTCAGTTGCTATTGTCTGTAAGTGATTTCTTTCTGCTATTGTCTCTAGCTAGCTAGCTGTGCTCTCGTTCATTACCTGTAATTATCCTCACTATATTCTTTTTTGTGGTATTATGCAGAATGAAGATGTATGAAATGAAAAAAGCTGGACGCTATGGCATTGGGTTCATTGACCCAAATACGGTTAATCAGGCGATATGGGAAGATCAATATTCGAGAAAAGACACAGAGAAATCCCTGCTAGAGTTTTTGAAGCAACTAAACACCCAACCAGAAATACTACTTCCTTACAACTTCGGGTGAGTGTTACTATATCTTGTACTACAAATTCTATTTTTTGCTTAATTACTAGATGTTAAAAAGTGTAGTTGATGAGTTATGCACGTGCCCGCTTATTTATACAAAACGTGTGCGCATGCAGTTACCACTGGATCTTGTTAATCATTGAAGTTGACAAAGCAAAAGTTGAAGTATTGGACTCACTATATAAGAATCCATCCGAATACGCAACCGTGAGGGGGATGGTCGACAGGTAATTTCAATCATTATCGCACTATGTCGGCCTCTTTACTTCATTTCCTGATATCAACTAGTTAATAACTCCTTTATTCATTTTCTTTGCCGGCGGGCAGGGCTTGGGCCAAGTTCGTCAAAGAGGTCCCAGGCGACTGGGAAAAAAAGCTGACATGGGTGCGACCCAAGGTAATTAAGTAGTACTAGCTAGCTACGTCCGTGCATCTCTTTAATTCTAGTTTCAATACCATTATCATGCTTGATTAATTATTACCTGATTGAATTTTATTCTCGTAAAGTGCATGAAGCAGGAGCAGGGGAATGCTTTATGCGCATACTACGTTTGCGAGAACATTCGCATGATCACGTCTGAAAGGAGCAGAAATGAAAGAAATCTTTGGGTACGACGTTTGCCAGAACACTATCCATAATTTTTTTTATCATGATCTAGCTAATATATATACACACAACTAATATATTCATCTTGATCGAGATGCGGGGCCAGCTCCTACCAACGGCTCGCGTACGAGCAATTCAAGAGGAAATAACTGGATTTCTGGTCGACCAGGTCATAGATCCCAAAGGAGAATACCATTACAAGATCAAGAAGAAGTAATGCCCTGCATATATGTAATGATCCGCAAATTGTAGGAGAAATTGTATATATCAAATTGTATATATATATATGTATGTGTGAATGGTCATCGTACGAGAAATTCGATGATATATATATATATATATATATATATATATATATATATATATATGATCGGTTCTACGAGAAATTCTATTTATATATATATGCACAACGTGTACAGTATGTAGTAGCGTAATATATGTTTGAAATGAAAAATAATTAAATGGAAAACATAAAATTAAAAGGAAAAATAAACCATAATTAATTCATAAACCCCTGAAGGATTAAAAGGAAAAATAAACCAAAATTAAAAGAATTAAGTACTTTTAGTCCCGGTTGGTATTACCAACCGGGACTAAAGGTCCCCCAGCCCACGGCACCGGCAGGTGCCACGTGGTGGGCCTTTAGTGCCGGGCCGTGTTGAACCGGCACTAGGGGGGCTTTAGTCCCCACCCTTTAGTGCCGGTTGGAGAACCGGCACTAAAAGCCCTTACGAACCGGCACTATAGGTCGATTCTGCACTAGTGCTGACACCACAGAAACATTCAAATATAAATGTAACCAAAGATTAGCTACAATCTGATATGGATCGAACTAAGAACAAATTTCAGTGTCAGATGACTTGCATTCACCACACCACAACATATGATAGCTAAAAACTGTTGAATCCCTCCTCTGGCTAGTGCCTCTCCCTTAGCTCTAATCATCAAGTTCAGCCCCACACTTTGACGGAAGTTCACTTTTAATTAATTCACCGCTACAACTTTGGCACGCCAAAATCTCATCATGCACATAATTGTACACTTTTGTGAAATCTGAACTGTTAAAAAACAGGTATCATATGCCAAACTGAAGCGTGTATCAGACAGCCTCTGTGCCTTTAAAATGGTATACCAACTCACCAGACACACAACCCAATACAAAATCGCAAACATACACAACTCAAAGATTCAAGATCAACACAGCAAACCGTTCGATTCAAATCAAGATGACATTGACACACATAATTAAACATCATTTCACCACCAAATTTCTCCCAACATATGCATGCAGTACTTGGTTGCCTGCATTGCTCGGCAGGTAGGTTATTTTAACAAGCAAAACAAATTCAAAAATACAACATGGCGGGCAGAGTGCCAAGAACAACACCAAACATACGGCACGAGACACGGACGGGCTTATTTCTTGGGTGGGGTGAGCGCCGCCTTGAGCTTCTGGATGGTGGGCAGGTCGGTCTTGAACGACTTGGCGAGCACGGCATCATCAACGCCGGTGCCGAACACGGTGAAGGGCACGGAGATGGTGCCGGCGTTGGCGCTGCCGAATGCCGAGAGCGCGATGACCGTCGTTGTCCCCTGGTTGTACTGGTAGTGCACGAGGCCCTTGGGGAAGATGAACATGTCACCGGCGACGAGGTCCTTGGTGTACAGCTTGCCGGCGGTGTCGACAAAGCCGACAGAGAGGGCACCATCGAGGAGGAGGAGCAGCTCGGAGGCGCGCGGGTGGGTGTGCGTCGGGTTCACGGTGCCCGGTGGGAACACGAGCCTGGCGTACGACACGCTCTGCCCGTTGAGCGCCGGAAACTCCACCATGGAGGCCTTGGTGAGCGCGAAGGTCGGCAGCGGCAGCACGGGACCGAACCCGTAGGTGAAGTAGTCGCCGGTGATGTTCATCGGCATGCCGACCATCGACGTTGGGGGGATGAAGTCGGTGAGGATGTCCGGGTCGCCGGCCATGGTGGCCATCGGCGCCGCCACCAGGGCAACCACCACCAGCACCAAGGAGTAGAGGTTCATGGACGCCATTAGATCACAAATGATCCTGGCTCTTGAAGCTACTGTTGCTGGTGCTTGTGGCTGTGGAGATGATGAGTGGGGGGCACACTGCAATTTATAAGCATCTTGATTTCCTTTTCTTGGACAGGTGGAGGAACCAAGGAGAAGATGTTTGTTCTCCCGTCCCTTGTGAGAGACAAGGCACACAATGTGATGCATAGAGATTGACAATTTGCTGGCAAGATTAAGACCAGCACACCACAGGCAATGTTTGGTCCTCGGGTGCATCAAAATTGCCAAGAGTCCATTGGTTCCTGGGTGAACTTGCAAGATATGTAGTTTTGCAATTCTGTGATGCTTGTTCCATGTAGTTAAACTGACTCAAATTGTACTACCTTTTTGAGATTTGAAATGAAACCAATCATAACATTGTTGATTGAGAGGAAAAATGGGTAAAGAAGGTTCGGCAAAACTAGGATAAAATTGAGCCAAAAGGTCTCAATTCAAGATAAATTCATAAGGAAGTGTCGATATGTTAGCTTTTTATCTTCTTTCAGACTGTTTGTGTTGGCTGTGTGCATCCTAACTATGCAGAGGCCGGATGTTACTCATCATGATTTGTATCCTCTTGATTCTACGTTATGAGGTAATAAAAACGCCCTTTATCAAAAAATCTCTTCAGGATCCACCCTAGCGTCAAGAAATTGGTCAACTGATAAAGATACAAGAAATTCGTGTCACGCCGAAGAAAGAGACTAGTACAATCAACAACCTTTATGCAGGCATATGCATACTTCAAAGACTCACAAACTTGGTAATTCGATCGATCCACCCAAAATCAAGAATTCATTGGCCCCCGGGAGAAGTTGGCAATATTTGCATTTCTGTAATTCTGCGTGTTCCATGTCTACAGTTCACAGGGTCGCGTCATTTGAGCTGAGAAGAGCATTACTTTTAATTAGTACTCCCTCTGTAAACTAATATAAGAGCATTTAGATAACTACTTTAGTGGACTAAACACTCTTATATTAGTTTACGGAGGGAGTACTCCATTAATATTGTACTCCTTCCTATTCATATTTGTCGCTGAAATGGATGTACCAAACAGTAATATGGATAGGAAGGAGTAGAAAGTATGGATCGGAGGGAGTAACAAGCTTTGGCAGCTGAAACTTGCTGTTGGACTGATTCACAGTGTGGCTTTCTGTTTTTTGCACCTAGGAGAGAAACCAGAACAGCCCAAAAATATGTGTTCATTTCCAAAGATGTGAAATGAAACTAAATTATGAACTTGTATTTTTCTGTTGATTCAGGAATTAAGAATTTTGTGCGAAAAGACATGAGCAAAACAATGGGGAAGCCAGGTACTACTCACAACAACCTTTATGCAGGTAGATAGAAACTACAGAGACTTGCATCAAAATCATAAGCATGATAATTTAATCTTCCAGAAATCAAATCTACTTCAGAGAAACTTCATCACATACACCATTACCCTCACAACTAGGGGCCACTATTCAGCCTCAATTATAAGACCGGATGGAACATTCATATAGCTCAAGTAACATGCAAACAGGGACAGCAACAAATACAAACAGTCTGATAATATAAGGTAGATTTCATTGCGCTGACAATACGATCTTAGATTGTACCAAAAACTCAAAGCAATTCAACATACTTGTGGCACGAGTGCCAAAGTGCCTCGCTGAACATAATGAACGTCAATATAACAGCGACATCTCAGTCTACTGGACTAGAAAACAGGCATGAGGTAAATCAGGTGTTTGTCGCCCTGGTGAAGATCTGCTGGCTGGAGTGGATTGACACCATCCTGATGAGCCCCCTCTCCATCAGGTCCTTGATGGCCCTGCGAGCCAGTGACCCATTGATCTGCAGGTTGGTAGACACAGGGTGAGTACGATGATCATGATAAAGTGCATAGAAATCAACCAACATGGATGATGCCTTGATATAGAGTGTGCATCATACATGCAAGTGCAGTCACAATTTTTAGACATATACAGATGCAAATGCAAGGAAATAGCTAAATGCAACCTGCAGTGCTCACATCAATCAAATCAAATCAAATGTTATAATGTACAATTTCAATCCGCAGAAATACAACACAGGTTTATAGTCTAACAAACAAAACACGCCAGACCAATATAATTCAAATCTAGTCACAATGTCTATCAGACACAAATTATGGACAGCAAGATGCAGTGAAAAGTTAATGTTATGTTCATCACCATCGGCCAACAGCATCAACTCTATGAATCACAGTGTGCCAAATTGCATAAAACTCCTGATGGGCATATCAAATCCATGCAAGTCCTAACCACAACTTGACAGTCGCCACAGCAAGCAAAATCTGAGACTGACAACCTAATGCACCGAACTGAACATGAAAGTTCAGAAAAGCCATCAGGACGGACGAACACATGATTAAACCACTATGTTCTATGCTAGAGGCTTAGAGCGCATGGGGTGTGTGTTCCTGCAAAGATCACTCTCGGCGGCCCCCAAAGCAGCACCAATTCGCCGAAAAAGCGGATCTTTTCATCACACATATGACCATGTCCTACCCATCGCCATGCCTCGGCCTCGATGGGAGGCTGGATGCTAGCAGAGAGAGAGAGGGAGGAAGGAGATCTGGGGGACGGCGTGCGTGCGTTACCCTGAGTCGCTCGGAGAGGACGGATGGCGTGATCTGCTTGTACTTGGGCACCTCGGTGAGCAGCTTGTCGTAGGTCGCCTGGTCGAACAGCACCGCGTTGTTCACCTTCTCCTTTTGCTTTCCCTTGCTCCACTTCTTCTTCTTCTGCTTCCCACCGCCGGACTTGGCCGGCTTCGACGAAGCCGCCGGGGCCTTCTCCTTCTTCGGCGCCTGCGACGACACAAGAGAGCGAGCGAGAGGGGGCGTCAGTAGTCAGTAGTCAGCACGCGACGGCGCTGCTGCTGCTGCGGGGAGACGGGTGCGGCGCACGTACCATGGCTGACGGAGGCGGTGCGGCGGCGGGAGCGGGAGCTGCGAAGAGGCGGCGGCGGCAGGAGGCGAATGGGGGAACGAGAGAGATGGATTGCGCAGAGGAGGAGCAGCTATAGAGTTGGAGGCTAGGGTTTCCCGGTGGGCCGCTACGGGCTGTTGGGCCGCGCGCAGCATGTGGTTCCTTCTCCGGAAATTATTATCCATCTAAGCCCATTTGAATTGTCTCAAAAAAATCTAAGCCCATTTGAAGCTTCACACTTTCTTATGCACTTTCTAGTCATTTTTATTTCCCTAAAAAAAGTCATTTTTATAATTTCTCAACAAAAAAAAATTGTAGTCATTTTTACAGGGGAAATGCTGTAAATCCACCGGCGGATCTTTTCGTTCCGTCCACCATTTCCCCGGCGCGACGCGTGTCCCAGTGGAGCCGACCACACATCTATCCTTACCCCAACGCATCGACATGTTGCTTCCCCGAGTCATCCTTCTCCAATAAGGGCCGTGTTACATCATCATTCTTTATGTAAAAGATATTCTGCAACATCATTTATGTTGCAACAGTCCTTTCACAACATTATCCATGCTATAAAAAAAGATGAAGACGAAACAAAAACTGCAACATCACTTATGTTGCAACAGTCCTTTCACAACATTATCCATGCTATAAAAAAAGATGAAGACGAAACAAAAACTGCAACACAACCATGTTCGCTCGTATGACACGTGTCCTGCGTGACATGTGTTGCTGGTTTCTCATGACTCCCCTCATTTTTTCTGTAACAACACCAATGTAGCAGGAATTTCTCCTGTAACACAAGCTATGTTGCAAAAAAGTAAAGACAATTTCTTTTTGCAACAAACCTCCGTTGTAGAAAATAAATCTGCAACAAGACATCAATTGCAAAAAAAAACGATAACATGCACCATGTTTCAGAAAGATAACTAGCGGTTTAGACATTTTGCAACAAGCATCTTATTGCAAGGCTTGTTTTGCTACATAACCCTTGTTGCAAAAGGGAGGTGGTGTTTGTAGGTTGCGTAGATTGGATGGCCATCCTCGCGTCCATCCAATGGCCAACGAGACGACGGATGTTTTCTCCTTATCAGCTGACGACGCGTAGCGTGGCCCTATAATCGATCTAGAAATGGGGAAGCGTTTCCGTGTTTTTGAGAATGTTCATTTAATTTTTAAAAGTATTCGCAGTTCTAGAGAAAATGTTCAAGTAATTTTAAAATATGTTCATATATTTTCATAAGCAAGAACCAAAGGGTATTTCCCTAGTAGTCTGGCGATTACGAGTTTGCTCTATTTTGTTCACATCAGCCCGACAAAGGTAATCTTCTGCATTTTACAACACTTCCATGCTATATTTTGTATCGCAATCTATTCATTAGTTTGGATTCTTAGGAAGGTAATCTTCCTCATTTTGCAACATAGGTCTTTTCCCCCCTCATATTTAGTATCGCATTTTTCAGTACAACAGCTCATTTGTGTTGCAAAGTTTGCTCCATTTTAAGTCACCGTCAAGATCTTTCGTGCAACCCAGCTGCTGCCGCATGTTTGCTTTGCTCTTTGTCCATCCGAGGAGTGTGCGTCTCCGGGCTCTTGAGGCGTCGCCGTCCGGACTCGACTATAGTTATTATCATACTCTTGTTCGTACATATCAGTATGATATTGTGACCTTTTATCATCGGAAGGATATTCTCGACAATAAAATCTATAGCGTTAACCATACCACACACGCCCCTTCTTCCCGGAGAAGCAGACCCGGGTAAGTACAACGATAGAGTTCCCCCTTTGTTTTTAGTGCCGTGTTAGAAAATCCTTGCAAGGAAAGCCAAGAATTCCATATACAGTGGATGATTTGCTTCACTTTTCCAAAAACCTTCTGAGTACGATAATGTATCGGATTTTGAGTCTACCATTGGATTGAAGAGAGATTGAAGAGGAATATGAAACAAATGGAACACTTGTTGGCAATAACCATGATCTGCATGGCGTGCTTGGTTCATGATTTATGATAAGTCAATTTTTAGCTGAACGAGGTGCCCAATTTTACACATTTGAACCTTATCTTACTTTTTCTCCAGATGACATGAAATTCATCTAAGGATTTGGCAAAGGCCCATATTATTGATATGCGCAACTGCGCCACCGTCACCATGTGCCCACCGGTTGTCTAAAAAAAGTAGCCCATCTTTTGTTGCCAACTCGAAGAAAAAGAAGCCGCCATCTGCCTGAACGTCGTCCCTGCAAGGACTAAAAAGCCTAACCTATACTACCAGCCGGGGCCGAGGCACCGGAATTCTTTTGTAAGATCCACTCACTCCGCAAATTATGGTCACCTCAGCAGCAATAGAATCCATAGCATGACATTTGGATCTGACTTATATTGTGTGCCCGATGCACCATGATGAGACGAATCGACTCAACAATTTGTTTCCACTTGATCCGTGTTGTTTCCCTGCTAGCTGGTGGAGTCAGATAAAGCATTATACCTGTGTTGTGGCTTAGCTTGTGATCTGTCATGGTCTTACACTGAGATGCATCGTGAGAAACCACTGCTTGTGATTGTTTTTATTTATTTGTATAAAATCTCAAAGCTTTGAACTACTATTCCAATGCATATTTCCCCTTACTTGGGACTCATCCAAATTGTTCAAATTTTTTGTACCAATTGAGATTTTCAAAATAGTTCTATTATTTGTTCTCAATATTGGCGGGCGCGGCAAATCGCGCCTTCATGTCTAGTCCAAAAATAAATCACAATTAGCTAGGGTTGCTCTTCAATCGAATGCAAAACATGACCTGGAATTACATGAAAAAGAACAGCACCTCGAAACGACTTGAGATGGTCAAATCAACAAAGCAAAAACAAAAACTAATTAACTCGTAATGAGCTCATGTGTAACTTTGAAAAGCTAATATCTTGACATTTTTTTTATTACACTACTAAGTTATTCATGAGCACATACATCCGGCATCAACCTTGAAAAGCCGTGTGACTAGATCAGGTAGGAGGGTGATGGAGAACGAGTCATCGCCGCCGCCGGGTGTAACGGAGAAGTCTTTGAACAGTCGGCCTCGCAGTCGCCCAATGAAACATAACAAGCATACTTTGCTAAACAACAGAAGCATATCTGAGGGTTTCCGCAGTTGGAATGACGGACACAGAGACCATGTAGACGGATCTTGGCGTTTTCCACGTCTTCCAGGATTCTGCCTATCGACCATATACATACAGCAATTAATAATGTTCATAGTAGTCTTTGTTTATCAACAGATACAACAACGAACGAATAGTCACAGTCACCCGGGAAGAAAACGTTACAACTTGCAAAGGAATCTACGCTAAATTCGCATCGACTGCTCGATAATCGAAGATGAGTATTGGAAAGGCTAATCCATCAACAGAGATGTATATGGATAATCGATCGGTTGCTTATCCGAAAACTTACATTGCGCATGTGTAGCAAAGCATACAAGAAGAAGCGTCGAGATTATGATTGATGCATGGAAGCGGTTCCTATGCTGCTTGTCCATGGAGAAATCACAGTGTGCTTGCGTCTGCTACTATAACACACACGGTAGTACATGGGTTAATTTGGGTGCTAATATATAGGCAAACAAGCAGTAAAGCGTGCCCTCAAAACATATCGCTAGAATCACGATGCATTCTATATGGAGGTAAAAGGCATGTCTTCTAATTACCTGTATTTTTTGTGATATGATTCGACATTCCTTATACAGTCTCAGTCAGATACTGACCGAATTTGAAATGATTAACTATACCATGTTTAGACCCTACGCATAGTTCCAATGGATGGATTGCAATCTCTATGTGACGGCAACGGATCGGCATGATCCCAATTAAAAGAATTGCCAACTGGCGTAGTTGCAGTAAATGAATGGTAGCCTCTATCCATGATATTCCAGCATGCACAGAAGCAGAGTTTGCAGAAGCTATTGTCTGCCTAGAAGGATCACGAATGGCAATGTCGGGCACTCATCTTATCCTGGTCAGTGGAACTGTCTAGAAGGATTAGGGAAACTCTAACCGATCCACTACATATAACGGAGGATCCGGCGGAGTGAACCCTTAGTAAAGTATTTTTATTTCACTAAGTGTTGACTGGACCTAGCCGATCCCTTGTATATAACGGAGTAAAACATTTATTTTTCATTTACATTTCATTTTCGGCCACTGAAACAAATTTTATTACTTCTTTATTTCATTCGACGACATTTCGATACATTGGAATACATAATTCACCAATTCTTCACTACAAGAGTGAAACCAAAAAAAAAAAAACGAGAACCACAATTAGACACTTTACAATATATACAATTTCCATAACTACTCTACTAGTTGGATTAATATTTTCTCTATGTGTTCATTTTTTTATTCTCTCTATTGAATTGTCGAGCTTGCACACTTCTTTTTTCTCCGATTCCGACAAATTCGATGTTGCTTCACATCTAGTCTCGTCTCTAGCCTTTATTCTAGCAACAAGTGCATGAACATCTATCCGATTTTGTGATATCAATAGATCGATGTAATCTTCTTTTCAATACCAAAACTTGCAACCATCCTACACACAAATTGGAGCAATCAAAGAGCTAACAAAGTTGCGCCGAATCCGATGAACAGCCGAATAAAAAAAAGCACATACCACATCTTTTTTGCACTTGAAGAACACTCATCCGGGGTGTTCCGGTGTGGTGGAAACTCGGCACACCACTTGCAGCAGGCCGTCGTCACACTTTATGACCAACAAAAGGGAGCTAACAAGTCGTTGGGCCAACACCGAGCGACAGACGGGCATGTCTTTGCCAGCAAACCGCCAACGGGACAGATCCAGGCGGCTAGAGGCGGAGTCAATACCTTCATGCGCGCGCGGAGGGCGTTGTCGGAGCTGTGAGGTCCCGGTACCCGGCCAATCCATGACAAAGATGCAGTCGCCGATGGCCGGATGCGTCAAATCCGACGACGGCGGCGGCATCCGTGGATCTACCGGTTATGCGCTGGTGACGGGGCTAGAGAGGCACAAATCTGGGTGGTCAAGGACATCGACGAAGCCTACGAAGCTTCCGCGGTGACAGTCAGATGCGTCAAATCCAACGACGACGGCAGCATCCGCGAATCTATCGATTGTGCGCCGGTGACGGGGCCATAGAGGCACAAATCCGGATGGTCAAGGATAGCGGCGAAGCCTACAAGCTTACGCGGCGGCGGGTGGTGGCCGACAAGGGGCAAGAAGGACGGCGCCAACGTAGATGCGATGCAGGAGCAAGGTGGGTGAGGCAGCTAAGGGGAGAGGATTTTTTTCCCTTCAAACGGTAGCGGTGGAGTAAAATTACGTAGGCAAGGCCCGGTAGCGTCGATTGGGGATCGTCTATTTTTTTTCCTTCAAACGGTAGCGGTAGAGTAAAATTATGTAGGCAAGGCCCGGTAGCATCGATTAGGGATCGTCTAGGTGCCGGAGAGGATTTTTTTCCCTTCAAACGGTAGCGGTGGAGTAAAATTATGTACGCAAGGCCCGGTAGCGGTAGCGTCGATTGGGGATCGTCTAGGTGCCGGTTAGAGGGGTAAAATCAAATTTTTACTCCACTAACCGGCAAGGGCACTCGGCCCCTCTAGGATTGACAGATCAAAATTTGGAGGGATTGCAGGAGTTTAGCACTACCAAACAAGGAAGGATTGAAGTTAAAAGTTTGTATGCAAAGTAGAGAACCGAAAAGATAAATGTTTAGCTCATAGTCTTGCCCAGAATGGGCATGCAGAGTTGTGTAGTGAGGTTAAGCAAGTTACCGTGTTTAAGCCTGGCCTTGCAAGATTGTAAGAACAATCTGTCCTCTTTTAATTAACATACATACAGTTCTCTTTTGAAATCAAGGGCGTAAAACTTATCATCGAAACAAAATCAGTCTCACGGCATCAAGCATGGACAACAACAAATAAGAACACATAATATGGCAATATATATGGTAGATTTAATTGCGCTGACAAAACGATCTTAAAGTGTACCAAAACTCAAAGCAATTTGACATTAATGGTGGCAGAGTGCTTCCCTGAACATAGTGAACTTGAATATAACAGCAACACTTCAGTCTACTGGACTAGAAAACAGCCATAAAACACATGATAGTGATAAATTAGGTGTTTTTCGCCCTGGTGAAGATCTACTGGCTGGAGTGGATCGACACCATCCTGATGAGCCCCCTCTCCATCAGGTCCTTGATGGCCCTGCGAGCCAGAGACCCGTTGATCTGCAGATAATTAAAGACATAGTGAGATGATCATGATATAGTGCATAGAAATCTACCGACACAGATGGTGCACTCACAAAAAATACATGCCAGAACAATTCATAGACCGACAACACAGCTTTAGTCCCATGATGATACCGCAGTTCCAATATAGTCCCAAGATACTGCAGTTCCAAACTAGTAACAAGGCGTGTAGGCACAAATGGTAGACAGCAAGATGCAGGGACATGTTACCGAAGTATTCATTAGCATCGTCCAACCGTATTAATTCTTACGAATCAATGGTTAATTCTATACTAGTCAACGGTGATGTCAAATTACACTAAACCTGGGTACTGCACATGCCAAAATCAGATTGTGCAATATCTATGACGCTAGGGACAAATAGGTGTCAAATGGCCTATGTCCACTGTATCATACTTTTAACACCACAGTTGGCAAACCAAGCATAATCTGAGGATGTTTGCCTCATGTACCAAACTCAACATCATGCTGCACAAAAACTATCGGCACAGATGCAGCAGCCGAAACCGGCATCCGATAGGACATGCAATCAATTCATAACACAACCATATATGTCCATGCTATAGCCTAGATCGCAGGTATGAGTTCATGCTCTTGCTCAGAGTACTACTGACTGACCCCAAAACAGAGCATCATAGCAAAACACTTCACACACAGGTTCTACCATCCCGAGATCTCAATTCTCATCGGAAGCAAGCAAGCAAGAAGAACAGATCCGGAGGAGGGAGGATGGAGGGCGTGCGTGCGTTACCCTGAGGCGCTCGGAGAGGATGGATGGCGTGATCTGCTTGTACTTGGGAACCTCGGTGAGCAGCTTGTCGTCGGTCACCTGGTCGAAGAGCACCGCGTTGTTAACCTTCTCCTTTTGCTTGCCCTTGCTCCACTTCTTCTTCTTCTGCTTCCCGCCGCCGGACTTCACCGGCTTGGAAGAAGCCGCTGGGGCCTTCTCCTTCTTCGGCGCCCATGAGGACACAAGAGAGCGAGCGAGAGGGGGCGTCAGCGCGCGTCCGGTGTGGCGACCCAGGAAGAAATATGCGCGGGGTGGGATGGCGCGCGGACCATGGCTGGCGGTGGTGGCGCGGCGGCGGGAGCAGGAGCGGGAGCGGCGAGGAGGAGGAGGAGGAGGCGGCGGCGGGGTGGAGGAGGAGAGATGGATTGCGTTGTGGAGGAGGGGGTATATGAGTTGGATGGAGGCTAGGGTTTCTCTGCGGGCCGGACTGGGCTGTTGGTCCGCGCGCTGTGGGCTTGTTCTGGGGGCTTATCCATCCAAGTCCATTTGAAAAAATTTCCCTTCTCTCGGAAAAAAATGAAGTTCCTTACATTCGAAAACCATCCCCCGTGTGCGTGCACATGCAATGGAATTATCTCAAATACGTGTTGTATGCAAAGTAGAGAACCGAAAAGACAAATGTTTAGCTCATAGTCTTGCCCAGAATGGGCATGCAGAGTTGTGTAGTGAGGTTAAGCAAGTTACCGTGTTTAAGCCTGGCCTTGCAAGATTGTAAGAACAATCTGTCCTCTTTTAATTAACATACATACAGTTCTCTTTTGAAATCAAGGGCGTAAAACTTATCATCGAAACAAAATCAGTCTCACGGCATCAAGCATGGACAGCAACAAATAAGAACACATAATATGGCAATATATATGGTAGATTTGATTGCGCTGACAAAACGATCTTAAAGTGTACCAAAACTCAAAGCAATTCGACATTAATGGTGGCAGAGTGCTTCCCTGAACATAGTGAACTTGAATATAACAGCAACACCTCAGTCTACTGGACTAGAAAACAGCCATAAAACACATGATAGTGATAAATTAGGTGTTTGTCGCCCTGGTGAAGATCTGCTGGCTGGAGTGGATCGACACCATCCTGATGAGCCCCCTCTCCATCAGGTCCTTGATGGCCCTGCGAGCCAGAGACCCGTTGATCTGCAGATAATTAAAGACATAGTGAGATGATCAGGATATAGTGCATAGAAATCTACCAACACAGATGGTGCACTTATAAAAAATACATGCCAGAACGATTCATAGACCGACAACACAGCTTTAGTCCCATGATGATACTGCAGTTCCAACATAGT